>BSBK01001729.1:82500-682500 GCA_027943335.1 Chamaecyparis obtusa | reverse complement strand
TTTTTTTTAGAAGATTCCAGATATATGTAGTAGACTCATGTTCGGATGTGACACATATTTTTTTATAATTTTTTTTCAAGCAAATAATTTATTATTATTATTATTCTACAACTTTTTTAGAATACAAAAACTCTCATGTTTGACCACGTTAACTTAGTCTAAACTTTATCTAATTGAAAACTTTTTTTTTGCTTGTAGTAGGAAAAGAATAGAATGTGACACATGTTTTGGATTTCAAAAATATTATACAATTTGAAAGTTGTAGGTATTTTTCAATAGGTCTATCAATCAGGACTAGAAAGATAACAAGTAGGTGTATGTCTGACCACATTAAACAAACCCAAATGATAATAATTTTTTATAAGATTCTAGATAAAAGTAGTAGACTCATGTCCGAATGTGATGTATATTTTTTGTATTTTTTTTCCAAGTAAATAATTAATTATGATTTTTCTGCTACAAATTTTCTTGAATATAAAAACTCTCACGTCTGACCACCTTAACTTAGTCTAAACTTCATCAAATTGAAAGAATTATTTGTTATTATTGTAATAGGTGAAGCATAGAATGTGATGTAAATTTCAGATTTTAAAAATGTTATATTGTTTGAAAGCTACAGTTATTTTTTAAAGAGTCTATCAATCGGGACTTCTTTTTCACATTGCCACTTTTTGGCATACCATGATCCTGCACATATCCTTTAAGAGTTCCTCCTCAACAAGTCCAAAAAATTTCAACCTGTATCATCTTAAAATGGAAGCACTTCCATCTTGATAGGTTTAGCACCCTCTTTTAGTGCATTTATCATGATAGACTTGCATTTAGGATGCATTTTGCACTTGATTCCTTCATTCTAGGTGAAATTAGGGTTAGGATCCCGAGGATTCTCCTTAATTTCCCTCCTCTATGGCTTTATTTTCTAGGTAGGAATTATGCATAGGTCCTCCTAGCCTTCATCATGTTCATCATAGGATTTTGTGCCTTTCCCTAGCACTCTGCCCTATTCTGCAATCATTTCTATGTCTTTGGACATCCCCGAGATCTCCTGTTTCTCATTCTGGAAGGATCTAGACCCTTGGATAAAGGTCGAGGTCAACCCTGACCTAGGTCAGAGTTGATTTTTTCTCTGACCTAGGTTAGATTCAAGGTTGTCTTTGACCTTCTTTGGTTTTTTATCCCCCTTTTCAAATTTTGGTCCCGAAGGGCCCCGAAATCAATGTTGGGCTTTCAGATCCGAATGCGAAAGGGTTTTAATTTGAAATTCATTTAATTATTTTCCCTCCTTAGTTGGTTATTGTGATTGGACCATAATTTGAGGTGAACTTTGAATTATGGGTCCTCGCATTACTCTAGGAGCCTCACCTTGAAACCTCTATATAAAGACTCTCATTTGTATTCATTTTCACAACAAGACCAAGCAATTTCATGATCAAGACATCAAGTGGAGACACAATCGATTCAAGAAAGAAAGTGATGGTGAAGTGAAGATGTAAGATTGCAAGAGGATGATATAGAAGATCAAGCCATTGTTGATATCAAACATTTTTTTGAGCGCACCATTGTGAACATCTATTTGGAGCAAGAGAGATCCTTTCTTCCTTGATCCACCATTATTAATATTCAAGCATTAAAAGAAATAATCATGGGGTAGAAATTATAGATTATGAGTTTGGTAGTAATTTAGCCTTAGGGCTTGGTATGCTTTATTATCTTATTCAAATCTATGCATTCCTTTCTCATACATATTCATGCTATGGTTTCAATCTAGAGGATTAGATCTTGCCATTACACATTCAATACACATACACATTCTATTACATCCAGCTATTCGTGGAGGTGGAGATCACCAAAACGGGGGTTTGACTAAGGCAAAACTCTATATAGCCACCCCAAAAAACCATTTTTAGATATATACAATTTTTGTTTCGAGAATTGAAGTGCAGATCTGAGTACCCTTTTTGTCAAACTTTCGAGATCTGCAAACAAAAATTTTGTCGAAGTTGTTTTGGGTCAAGGATGACCTTCAGTGGGGGGTAAGATTGTGCCCCGCTATCTAGGTCAAAGTCAACTTGCTTCCAAAGAGACAAAATTTTTCTAGGTTTTCTTTGTTGCAGTTTTCTGGTCCTGGATCTGGTTGCAGAATTTCCTGAGATTGTACACAGGCATCAGAAAATAGGTATTTCTAGATTTAGTTCCATTATGAGGTATGTTTCTTATCTTATCTGATTTCAAGCATTTCCAGATTTACATTACTTATTCAATTCCAACTCAAAACTCAAATGAATAGTGGGGAATGTTAGATGCATTGTTAAAGCTCCATTTTTTACCTATTCACAACTGAACTTGATAAAATGGGAAATTGTCTTACTCAAGAGAACCATAATCAAGATTTTATTCAAGCTATAGACACTCTTAAGAAAGTCCTTCATGATAGTGATCAAGTTGTTAATCTCTTGTGTGGTATTACTCATCTTGTGGATTTAAATGTTAAACCTTTAGCTCAAGAAGCTCAAGATTTAGGATTCACTCCTCCTATTACTACTATGGAACCTTCTTCCATTCCTTTACCTAGCATTCCTACTTATACTCCTCCTTTGGTGACTACATCGGTTCCCTCTCTTCCTATGAGTGTTCCTCCTGTGTCCATCCCTACTTCAAAACATTCTTATCATAATGTTCCTTTAACTTATTCCAATCCTCTTCCAACTGTGGTTCCAAGTGTTCCTCTAGTTGTGTCTTCCATTCCTACCGCTTCAAACACTTTACCCAGTGTTTCTAGTGTGTCTATACCTCCTATTTCATCTAATGATTCAACAATAATTAGTTTGGCTCAAACTGTGTCCTCTTTACAACAACAACTTGTGTCTTTAACCCAATCCAAGTTTACCATTCCTACATGTGACATGGGAAATCCTTTATCCCTAGACATCATTCGTGCTCCTATTCCTCAACAAGACGATATGCCTCATCTTGAGAATTACAATGGTAAGGGAGACCCTGTTACTCATGTTAAAACATTTCAAATCATTTGTAGTGACTATGCTCATGACCATAGGATTTTAACCAAGTTGTTTGCTAGAACTTTTCGTGATAAGGCCTTACAATGGTATTGTTCCTTACCTCCTTATTCTATTTATTCTTTTCCAAAACTTGCCAACACCTTTATTCAAAAATTTCAAAATAACATTGGTTTGCAAGTGTCCTTAATTGATTCGATACTTTGTAAACAAAATACTAAAGAAACATTGACTGAATTTATTAATAGATTTAAGCATGTGTATGCTGATATTTCTTATCTTGTTCTTGATATTGATATTCAGTGTATGTTTATTTCAAATTTACAAAAGGATATTAGAGATAAGATTTTGCTTAGTGAATTTACCTCTTTTCAACAACTTTATGCAGTGCTTCATCATTATAAATAACAAGTGAGTCAATTTGAGAGAAACACTCTAATGGCTCTTGTTCTAGTTGATAAGAGTGATGTTGCTCCTAATCCAAACAAGTTTCAAAAACCTAACAACTATGTCAAGATAGATAAACAAGTGAATGTAGTTGTTGATCAAGTTGTTGTTACATCCAATAATGCTACTTCTGCATCCACTGGTTTCTGTTTGAATCGTACGTTTAATCCTCTTTTTGAATCTTTGCATTATATTATGAATATATTATTGACTACTAATATGATTAATCTACCTCCTATTAGACCTCTTTTACCTGCTATGGTGGCATCTAAATCCTTTGATTCCAAAGCTTTTTGTCAATACCATCATCAAAATGGCCATGATACTAAGAAGTGTTATTCTTTAAAGCATAAAGGTCAAGACTTAATTGATTCTAATGCCTTATCTGTTGATAATTTTGATGGTAGTGGGAACAAATCTATCTCTCCTCCTAATCAAAATCTCCAAATTTATACGAATCCTTTTCCTACACATGATACTAATGCCATTGCTCAGCCATCTTCTATGGATATTGTTTATGATTCAAAAATGGATGATCTTAATCACATTGTTAACCATGTGGAGCATGTTGTGTTGTCTCAATCTGTATCTCCACCCTAGCCTCAATCTCAACCTCAACCTCAAGTTCAAACTCAACCTAAGCCTAAACTGAAACCTCAACCAAAACCTCAAAAACAACCTAAGAATAAAAGACCTCGGGAACTCTTGATTACCTTTGATGATTCTGAGACTATTAAAGCTCTTGATGGTCCCCTTTACATTTACGCTAGGATTTCTCAGATACCTACATGCGGTTGCCTTGTTGATCCTACATCCCTAGTCAATGTTATTACTGAAGAAAATATTTTTATGAAAAACTTACAACGTGATTCTTATGATACATTGGATGTGTGGATTCAAACTTGTAATGGTTTTGTTTATCCATCATTTGGCTCTATTAACTTGCCTATTGAACTTTGTGGTAAAGTTGTGGATAGTACCTTCATTGTTGTTCCTACTTCTGATAAGTTCCAAGTTAAGTTTTGTTTTCCTTGGTTGAATGCCATGCATGTCATTGTTTCTCCTATCCATAATTGTCTTAAATTCATTCATGATGAAGAAGTGAAGATGATTAATCATAATTTATATCAACCTTCTAGGCCCAAGGATTGTGCTACACTTGACTTCTTTTGGCCTTCATTACCTAATTCCTGTCCTTCTCGACCCAATAATCTCTTTCACTCATATCAAGCCTACAAGCATCGCAAGATTCTTGAGTTAAGCATGCCTCAAAGGGATCTTAATCATGGTCTTTTTCATACGCCTTCCATACCTCCTTTATCCATGGCTTCGAGTTCTATTAATCAGGATCTTAGTGTTTCTTTTTAATCTATTAAGAACTCTACTGATCCTCCTATTGAACCTGCGAAGGAACCAGTTTTTGTCCCTCCTAGTTCTCAGCATATTTCAAACAAGACAAAACGTAACCAATCTGTTAATGAATGTCGTAAGAAGCATTGAGCTCAAGCTAAAGCCTATGCCTCTGTTATTCAAAGTTCTTTACCTTCTTTTGACCAGCCTATGCATGATGTGTTAGAAGAAGTTCATAATAATGATGTTAAGATGCATGATTATGATGATTCTATTCATATCTTAGATCCGATTTTGATTAATCTGGATGAAGAAGATACTCTTGATGATACTAATGATGTTAATGATAAATATAAAACTATTGATATTGACATTGATTTACCAAATATGCTTTCATCACAATTGATAATTACACGTAGTATCGAACATTATGATTCTCAAGAGGATCCTTGTTTGGAACTGGCTATCATTCCTACTGTATTAGATATAGTCCCTCTTGCGAGTTTCCCACCTACCTGAAATGATATAGAATGAGATGGGGAGAGTAGGTGACATGTTTGATTGGTTTGTCCGTCATGGTATCTTTTTGTGTGTTTACCTGTTGTACTATGCTTCTCCCATAATGTGTTTGCTAAATGTTTATTAGATTATTTTATACAACCCTTGTTACTTTGTTGGTGCAAGGTGATAAAGGAATCAAACCTATTGTACAATTCCTCTATATGTATATTTACTCTTCTATATGTTGTTTTCATGTTATGTTGTGCATTTTCTATTGTTTGTAAATGTTTCCTTGTGTAGTTTGCTTGTATTTGCGAATTGGTAGCACTGAATCTTTTTGGTCTCCATGTCGTGGTCTGAAAAGACTCTTTATCATAACTCTTATGTGTTATCTCCTCCATTGTGATTGTATTTATACTTTCTTTGGGGAATGATGTCAATCCATTTGCAATAATATCATATATATATATATATATATATATATATATATATATATTATCTTATGATCATGCTGACCCCATGGCAAGTAAATCCCTTCTATGTTCTCAATATATTTATGTGGTATTTCCCTTGATTTGTCTTCACTTGGGGGAATCTCATAGTGGAAACGTAATCAATGGAGTTATTTATGTTTCCATTCAATCTATTTCTCTTGTTAAAGTGTTAGCAATGACTTTAACATGGGGGCATATCCTCTGCTCACTTGTTTCACACATGCACTTTCAATACATATATTTAAGGCATGTTTTCTCCCTTTATGGATTAGTGACTAATCCTTAAAGCATGGAGTTTTAGATTATAGGATCTCTTGATCCCTCTAATTTCAAGTTTTTTAAAAAATTGATCCCTTAAGGTCGGAGGTGTCCTTAGGACTGGATCTCTGTTGTTTTTGGATTTTCTCTTTTGGAATAGAATATTCATAAGGGTGAATCCTTGATGGGTTGACTAGTGAGTAGCCACATTCACTAGGTAGTTCAATTTCATCTTTCCAGTTGCACTATTTCCTTGTGTGGTTCACAATGGGACATAAGTTCTCATTGGGCAAGATAATCACACCCACTTTTCTCTCTTTTCTAGAGATGTCTCTCTTATTGTAATCTTGGAGTTGATGAAGACTTGATTCCATAGGGTCTTGAGGATTCCTTTGTCCCTTTGATTTCAATAAGATTATATTTTTCATTGTGATCTACTTTACCAAGAGTTTGCATTGAGTCCATACTCTTGCTAAATTGGGGACTAAATGTGTCATCAAAAAATGGAAGCACTTCCATTTAGGACTGGTGTAGCCCTCTGGGCAAGTGGTATGGGGTTATGTCAAATGCCTTGAATGGGTCTTTGACTGGGATATGGCTTTTCTCCCCTACTCTACTTCTCTTTCCACCTATTTTCAGCCTATTTCTGGCACTTGGTCCTAAGAAACTGAGATTCTTGACCTCAGGGTCAAGGTCAACCTTGATCTTGACCTAGGTCAGAGTCGACCTCGACCCTGACCCTAGGTCCATATTTCAAGTTCTGGAGGTTTCAGGATGTCAGGCTTTAGAAAGTTTATTTTTCTGCTTCTAGGTCGGCTGTTTCGGGTTTTGAAACGGTAAACTCTTAAATTATATTTAATCTAGGTCCATTTCTAAGGGTTAAGGTTTAAATGGGAATTTAATTCTCCTATCTCAACCTCTCTAGAAGTTTGTGCGCTAGACTAGTATAAAAGGAATCCTTCCTCTTTCATTTCAATCAATCTACCATCTCCACCAAGTATCAAGTGATCTATAATCTCTCAAGTGAAATAAAAAAATCAAGAAAGAAAGAACGAAGGAGAAGGAAAGCATTCAAGCATTCATTCATCCTCAAGAATTGAAGCATTCAAGATCCAATTCATCAAGGAGATCCATTGGTAACCATTGAAGGATTCAATCACTTTGGAGCCCTCTTGTTGAAGATTTCTCCATCCATTTCCCTTCAAGCCTCTTCCTATTCCAAGATCCATTCAAGATTGGTGTTGAAGATCTAATGCAAGTGATTTGAGACATCCTACATACAATTCTACATTCATTTGGCGTATCCATACTTATGGATTCAAGGATTCGAATCCTCCTCAAGGATTTCAACATAAGCAAGGTGAATTGTTCCATTTACTTTATTTATTTGCCACAATTTCAATTACATTTCAAGGTTGATTCCAAACCAAGGTTTGACCAAGGCAAACCCCTCATACAAACAACAAAACCCTTTTTCTTGCAGGTACATGTGTGGGACAATGAATTGCAGTTCAGATTTGAGTACCCTTTTCACCGAACTTCTGGTATCCGCAAACAGAATTTATGTTAGAACAGTGCAGGTCAAGGTCAACTTTTAGGGGTAAGATTGTGCCCCGAGGTAAGATCTTACCCCTGTTTTGGGTCAAGGTCGAGCTCTCTCAGAAAGACAGAAGGTTTCTGGCTTTTCTCTGTTTCTGTGTTTCCAGGCCAGATCTGGTTGCAGAATTTCCCAGAACTAAATACAGACACCAGAAAATAGTATTTTCCAGATTTGTCATATTTTGAGGTTAGTGATTATCTTCAATTCAATTAAGATTTCTTTATTTCCTTCCCATAACTGAATATAGGTTTTTCTCCTTTCTTCATATTCTTTATCGATTGATTCATTTGTGCATTAACCATTTTCTTTTGGTTGATCAATTTGGATCTTTCCTTTGGGAATTTGAGGTTAAGAAGAAGATCCTACTTTTCCCAAACACTATATCACATCTATATTTTATATATTACATCTTGGTGAACACACTTACTCTCTCCCCCCCTTCTTCCTTTTTATATGTTACACTAAGTGATCTCCATTATCTATAGTGTTCTCTATAAGTATTTTTTTTGTTAATGAGTATTAAATATATGAGAAACATCATTTGATTAGTTATGTCATATTCCTACACTTATTTTATCTCTTTCATGATACATGAGAAACGTGAAGAATACAAGATGCTTCTTGTTTGTTTGAATCTTTTCTATCTTTCAGGCTACAACAGACACCTAAAGAATATAAGATACTTCTTGTTCAATTGAAAAACATTGTTGGACTATTATATTTACAAGTGGTCATTATAGATGTGGCATGCTGAAAACAATACACCTCCAACATGTGTTCAAAATGAAACATTTATGTCTAGTTGTTTTCATAAAAATATGTAGTCAAATCAAGGATCTCTTGTGCTATGCCATTGAACTTGATGGAAATGTATAGTATGGAGGAATTTGGGCCTTTTTAAACTTACTTAACTATGAGGCTATAGTGTTAGGGAATTTAGGGTCAATATTCAATAATGGTTATTCCATTTCCATGGTATGTTTTTTTAGTCGGGGAGGAACTCCCACATCATTTTGTAAGATGCAAAACATTAAAGACAATTATAATTAATATAACATTTTTGGTCAAGTTAGTTTGTCATGATACTTAATTGAGTGTTTCAACTAAGAAACAAAATATTAGAAATAATTATAGTGAATATTGTATTATTGTTGTTTGAAAACATCAAATGTTGAAAACTACACTTAAAAATAATTTAAAGTTAATTGTTTGGTACATTTCTTTTATATTGTCTCTAGATAAACAATAGTTGGGATTTAAAGACATATCATATTTCTAGAGACAATAGTTTGGATTAAAGAAATAGTGTCTCTAAAGAGACAAAAATACTTATGCTTCATATTGTCTTTACAAGACAATCATTTGAGACACTTGTTTAAAGGTCATTTTTTAGACAATATTCAACTTTTTTTTGTCTCAAATTAAGGAAATTTATTAAAAAATGTCTTTAAAATTGTCTTGAACAATCCCTTTATGTAGTAGTGGGCCCCTTTGGGATGAGTTCCAAACCCTAGGGTTTCGTATCCTCGATCTTCATTCCATCCAGCACCTAAACTCTATAGTTATTTTCTTCATTCTATTCTCAAGTGACAATCTTTGTATAAGTTGACTATTCTTACTCACTTATGACATTTCAACATAATATGGAAAAAAATGTTTGTTGAACATTTAATTTACATTGATTTACTAAAATGTAGACAAATGAAAAATATACGATTTTTTGAAAATTCCAGATTTAAACTTGACTAGCATAAACTTTAATCATGTATACTCTACCATTAAAAATATTTCTCTTTCTAATATTTAAAAACTTAGAGCATTATTTATCATTAATAACAAAAACCTGAGAATATTACTCTACGAATATATACATTGGATGGTACTTGACTTTTCTATAAAAAATAATTCAAGGTCATTTCATTATTACACATCACCTTCTTCCTTCTATAGTTGGAGCTAATATTCCAAGTCTCGTCATTTGACAGGTGACTTCTACAAAAAATTTTAAGTCTAGGCATATTTCATATATCTAAAATCTTTTATCACATTAATATTGAAAATGCATCTTATTAAAAAACATAATTTAAAATTTGTCAATCAACACAACTAATGACCAACACCAATTATTGAGAATCTATATAATATAATATTACTAGAAATCACACTTTAGTGTGCAATGGGTACGCCTCAGAGGTATGAAAAATCAAATAAGTATTTTTCCATTTGTCTATCTCTCCCTCTCTATGTCTCCCTCTATATCTCCCTAGATCTCTTTCTATATTTACCTCTCTATTTATCTATATCTCTATATCTATTTTTATCCCATCCTTACTCTATATTAATCTTTATCTCTATCTTCCTCTCCCCCCTCCATATCTAGACACATCTCACTCTCTATATCCGTTTGTCTCTCTCCATCACCCCCTTCCTATAACTTCAAATCTCTACATGTCCATATTTCCCTCCCCCTCTCTCTATCTCTATCTTGTTATCTCTCCATCCTGCTTAATCCCTATAATCTCCCCCTCCCTACCTCTCTCTATATATCACTTTCTACCTCTGTCTTTATCGTTATATCTCTCCCTCTCCCATTATGCCTTCTCTATATATTTATATCTTCCATCCCCCCTCTCTCTCTATCCCTATAACCCTCTCCCTCTCTATCTCTCTTTATATATCGCTTCATGTCTCTATCTTCATCTTTATATCTACCCCTCTCTCATTATTTCCTCCTCTATATATATATTTATCTCTACCATCTCTACCTATCCCTTTCTCCTCTCTCTTTATCTATTCCTTTTCTTCTCTACATATCCCTATCCTCCATATCCATTCATTTTCTTACATAAGATGCCTATGCTTTCACTATACTTCCAACTGCTACACCATAATAATGTTCATCAATTTTTGTGCTTCGTCATCAATCTCTCCATCATGTCCTTCTAAATCATCTATGTTCCATGACATGTAACCTATATCCATACATGTTAAGCAACTGTGTATCCATCATGAGTACTATCCTTAGATCACCTGATGTTAAACAAAGTCCACATTGAGGAACTAAAAAGATTATTATTCATGTACTCATTCCTGATTAGATTTAGAGAGATTGAAGATTTGTATTGCACTAAAATTGGCTAAGACACTCCTATAACTAGAGACTTGAACTACTACATCACTATTTTCCATGCCTATTTTCTTCCTGCTTCCATGCTAACTCACCATAAAGAAAATATAAGTGTGATTTCAATAAAATGTAAAGGACAGACATAGAGCCAAATTCTTAGCTATTATCCTTAGAACATGTGCCAAATGGGGCACAAATTTGCTTAACATAATACCTCAAAGAGATGTCTCGTGGGATGCAAGAACTAAAAAAATGATGATGTTTATAAAATCGAGTGGCATCCATCAATTACATGTTGGTAATATGTACATAGTATAGGATGTCATCTTTAATTGATGATATTAATGACTAGCATATGTATTGTTAAGGATATTCTATAATATGTACATCTACTAGTAGCATCCATTGTCTATAGTTATTTAATAGAAAAAAATTGTCATAACCTGAGTTTCTCTACAATTGAAGGGACAGAGGAAGATATAGTGTATTCTTTGTGTGTTGTTACATCGTGTGGTTTTAAGAGATCTAGAAGATTTGTCTCTCTCTCTAGTATGGCCACAAGCGAGTGACACTTGTCGCCAGGGGCATTGTTCCCCCCCTTCACCCTCACATACATTAGGCATTTGATTTGATTTTGATGTCCAAAATGGTCCCACAAAGTGATAAGATAAATAGGTGTACAATAAGTCATGTTTAATGGTGCACTACTGGGCCATAATTGTGTGTCTGTGTGTGTGCGCAGTGTGTAGACATGTATGTATAGACATATGGATATGTATAGATATAGATACATATTTTTAATATAATAATAATAAATATAATTATAAAATATAAGTATAAAGTATAATATATAAGATATAACTTAAAATATAAAATGATAATTTATGTATATTAATAATTATATTTATATCATAAATTAGATAAAATTTGCATTTATATATTGTATTTTATTTACATCTTAATTTAACTTGTAATGTAGAGAGAGGGGTAAAAACCGATAGAAAAGGAGAGTGAGGACATACTACCCTTAACATAAAGCCTTAATGAACATGTTTTTCTTAGATTGTTGGCATGAAATAACTAATCAAAAGTTAGTTGTTTTTTCTATGTCTCTTTCCCTTTACATCTTTTATCTTTTCCTCTTGTATGCTTCATCTCTGTGTCTATATTTATTGTTGCAATAAAATTTATATATAATTATCTAGTAAGGAGTGAAATATTAATAAAAATGCCAGCAATTAATAATTTATGATATAAATTTCTTAGAAAAATATTAAAATTGATAAAATAAAATATCACAAAATAAAAATTGAAGTGATTTTTTATGTAATATTTTTCTATGATCTAATCTATTATTATTGAAAATTAAATTTTCTAATAAAATAAATGTCATTTAAAATATGTAAAAAAAAAATTGTTAGAGGTTCAAAGAACCTCTTCGGCTAAGAGCCAAGGGATGACGGTATCCATTCCTCCAAAATTCTCTCAAACAACTTTACCAGAAGAAGAAGGACCCATTGACAAATAGACAAATTTTGGTTTAAAATAACTAATCAAAAGTTTGTTTCTTATACTTCAATATCTCTTTCGTTTTGTATCTCTTATGTCTTTGTATCCTACTCTATTCATTTTTTTAATACGTATCTCTTTATATACATAATAATATTAAGATATATAATAATAAATATAAATAAAGTATATAATAATTTATATTATATAATAATAAGGACAATAATAATTATATATAAGATTTATGTATAAATTTAATTTATCGTATATAAAATTATATTAAATATTAAATACTTCTTAGATTTATAATTTAATGTAAAATATAGTCTATAAAAATAATTAAATAGTTTAATTTGCATTAAACATATTATGCTTATTTAATAATTTCTAGTCATATATTTTTTTCTTTCACTACTAAAAACATTTCTTTGAAAGATTATAAATCTTACGTTAAAATCAATAAAAAAATTTAATTTGGAAGTATAATGTTTGTGAAAAATTGTAAAGAGCATGCCTGCGCAGGAAAATTTACATAAGAGAAACCGCTCCCCAATGTTAACGTGTGGAAATTGATGGTGTGAGTGGACAGAAATAAAGTGATGGGATTGGCAGACACCATAGTTAATAGCCGTAGGACGATGTGTCTGCCGAGAAACCACAATTAATGCGTACTTTCTATTGTCGTGGACAAGAGGATTCCGTGTGGCAACGTCTAAATCCTAAACTAAAACGGCGGCAGCCTAACAAATTAATGACAGTAAATAGACTTCGCCGCCACCCACAATTTTTATATTCCCTCCAAATTTAGCATTGAAGATGTAATAAATTTAAGTCAGGTGATTGGGCATTTTCTAATGAATTAACATCAAATCACTGTCAGGTGATGGGGGATATGCGGTGTAGGCATAAACATGGACATGAGGGTTAGGCATTACGGTTTAGTTTACGTTTTAGCCATGGGCAACGTCTAAATCCTAAACTAAAACGGCGGCAGCCTAACGAATTAATGACAGTAAATAGACTTCGCCGCCTAACAAATTAATGACAGTAAATAGACTTCGCCGCGGCGAAGTCTATTTACTGTCATTAATTCGTTAGGCTGCCGCCGTTTTAGTTTAGGATTTAGACGTTGCCCATGGAACGCTAGTAGCTTAACCAAGGTTGACCTTGTCAAAAAAAACACCGTGTGCATGACTCCAACTACATTTTAATGGAGTCAATGCGTAATTAAAGACTTATAAGCGACTTTAACTCTTGATTCCAACTCCAAACGCACGGTGAAGTTGTATAAGCGACTTTGAAGTTGTAGAAAACTCAGACAGACTATTCTCCAAGGTAACAACGATTCTAACTTTAATATGTGGCGGCAATTGCGAGGAAGCAGATTTTTTTGAATTGAAAGTAAGGGCACTGGCTTTCTGGCTGAAAATTTGGACCGGCCAGTGCCATGCCATACATGCCCAAGCCATGTCTTTATGTCAGATCAAGTTTAATCTACCAACATATACCCCTCGTACGTCCTCTGTTCCGGAGGAAGCCGCTACCATCAATAGCCAGTGCAAAATGAATGCAAAATAGTTGCAGCAGTAAATTCAACGTATATCTTAGCAAGGGGACACTTGGAGGTAGTGGCTATCCAGCCACAGAAATCCTTCTTTTTATATAGCTTTTTGCAAACTTTTGAAAAAAAAACTACGTGTTTCTCCTTTGTATGGTTAACAATTTTCGTGGCTGCATAGCCGCTGCCGGGACACACAGCCTTTTTTTTCCAAACTCTTCTTATATATTTTAGGGTTTAGTTGGTAATTTTAAAATAGAAAAATAATTATTATCTATATTAATTATCTATTAAAAATTAATTATAATAATTATTATTTATAATAATTAATTTTTTATTTTAAAATTATTTAAATAATAATTATTTATAACAAAATTTCAGATAGAAAAATAATTGTTTAGTTTCAAATAAGTTTTAAATAGAAAAATAATAATTTATATTTAATTGTCAAATAGTTTATTAAGTATATAATTGTGCATAATTGAAATATTAATATTTAAATAATACACTATAATGTTATACTATTTCTTGTTTCGATTATGTACAGTTTTTAAATAAATATTAGTATAGTATATGATGATAAAAAAAAGTCTACACAATGGAATCCAGATATGGATTGTGAAAATTTAATAGATTTGTTTCACTATAATAGTGTGAATTGAATTATCTAAAATTAAATAAAATAATTATAAAATATTGAAAACAACTATTAAATTAAAAAATAAAATTTAATTATAAAGTTATATCTATACTAATATTTTTTTATTATAATTTCATTAAAATATTTCTATACGACTCTTGATGAAGAACGGATTTCAAAATTTGATACTCAGGGGAGCAGAGTGAAATAGCGAATATTGCGAACATAGCGATTATTTGCAGCACGAATTAGGGCTCTTGCTGCCTTTTTCTGGGAGGTTCTGGTGGCGACTTCCGGCAGGAACGGTCGGGGCAGCGAGGGATAGCTAGACATCCCCAATCGCAATGGTGGTCCAGGTGTAGTTTCTCCAAACTCATTTAATGCAGTTAAAATGCCTGGTTCTACTTCTCCCGCTCTTTGTCGTTCGGCAGAGGCCATAACCCCTAATCCCTCTTTCACCGTGTCGAAGGACGCTAGCCTCAATGGCAACCCTATTAACAATCTCAACCCCACCGTTAAACCCAAGTCATTTTCTGAAGCAGTCACCAACACTGCTGGTGTTGTGGATGCGAAGGCTAAGTTTAGCATTGTCATTACCCATGATGTCGTCATTCCCGGTAAGTGCTCTATGGCTCCTTCGACCCCTTTCTTTGTTTCCCCTAACATTGAGATGCTAGCTAAGATTGTTAAAGAAAAGAATAGGTTAAAGAATACTGCTATTTTCTTTTCGATTGTTGAATTAGATAAATGCCCACCTAGAAATTTTTTGGATGACTGGTTCCACAACTATTGGAATCTCAAAATGGGTTTTCATATTTCTTTTTGTCGGCAAATACAGAAAGGATTATTTGTTATCTTCTTTGCTAATGGTGAATCTCAAGCCGAAGTCTTGAAAAAATAGTACTGGACTATTGGATCCACATCTTTCCGTGCGTTAGCTTGGTCTCTTGAGGCAGTTCATGCAGAGGTCCTTGCCCTCTCTGCTCCTCAGTGGATATTGGTTAAAAATGTCCCCCCTTTCTTATGGAGGTTTTTGCCTCAACTTCTTGAACCCTTGGGTAAAACTATCCGAATGGATGATACCGTCAGGTTGGTCCTACATATGGATGCTAGAGTCCTTATCTCTCTGCTTCTAGGGAAAGAAATCCCTTCTGATATTTCCATCAACATCATGGAGGAAATTTTTGTGTGCCCTATTAAAATTTTGGGAGGCTTGAATGCTTGTTTTTTATGTCGGAAAGAGGGGCATCTTAGAAAAGATTGCCCTATTATTAAGAAGAACCCAAAGCTTGCTAAAAATTCTCCTTCTGCTAACTTGGCCAATCCTGTTGGGTCTCCCTCCGCTAGCCAAAATACCCAGGTGGAGGTGCTCGCTAAAAAATTACCTATCTAGACTCTACCTCTCTTACTTTCCCTGCCCTTCAAGCTCCTGTCCCTTCCTCTGATATGTCTATAGACAATGCTGACTTGAACGACGGCTTCCAAACCATTCATAAGAAACAGAGAAGAAAGGCTACCACCAATGAACCGTTCAAACCATTGATTTCCTCTGGTCTAAATAACCCTCCTTCATAGAATGATCTTGTTATCTCCCAAGTGTGAGAACTTATCTCTACCAACCCTCCTAGTTCCTGTGTTCTTGACATTGTGTGCCCCAACAACTCCAGCAGTCATACTACTTTAGGTCCTTCTCGAAAGCTCCCAATAAAAGTGTTCAAGGAGCTAGGTGATGATTGTTCCCTTGAAATTATCCCTGCTACTAATACTCTCCTTGGTACACCCTCTATGGATGTAGATTCTCAATCTAAAAATGACGAGGACACTAAACTCGACACCCTGGTTTCGAAGCGGAGAGGGAGGCCATTAGGATCCAAGAACAAATCCTCTGGTAAGAAATTTGGGGATAGCTCTAGTAAACTTATGACCTCAACTAATGAGGTTGTTGTAGCGTGCCCTAACCTCTTTATTGTTTCCTCATGAATTGCATTTCCTGGAATGTTAGGAGTCTGGAGTCCCCGGATAGGAAGTATGTTATTAAGCGGTTTCTAGATTCCTATAGTTATATTGATTTTCTCATGTTGCAAGAAATCAAAGCTAGCGGTTTCATGCTTGAAACCAATCTTAAATTTATATGGAGCAATGCGTTAAAATTATGCACTACGCATGCTAGAGGTAGGGGTGGAATTTCAATACTTATCAATCCAAGTGGGGAACTTTTGTCATGGGCAATGGCACCTCAATCCGTCAAAGATTTGTTTGGATCACTATTAATCATAACAATTGCATCTTTGGCATCTGCTCTGTTTATGCTCCTAATGATTCTAAGGAGAGAGCTAACCTTTGGAACTGGTTATCTACCCTCCCTGATATACCTTGGCTTATTGGAGGAGACTTCAATATGGTGGAATCCCAACAAGACAAATCTCGGGGTACCCCTTTCGCTTGGAAAGACAATGAGAAACCTCACTAGAACAAGATGATAAATGCCAAACTTCTTTTTGACCCCCTTGCTGGCAATAAGGCTACTAACCCAGGGATATGGTATACCTGATGTAACTTCCAGCAAGGCCCCTCCCGGATCTACTCCAGACTTGACTGATTTTATGGGAACAAGAATTTCTTCTCCTTCCTCTCTGATAATCAAAACAATTTTGTCCTTGTTACTTCCACTACCCTCTCAGATCACCACCCTATTTCTAACTGCATCAAGCTCAATAATGCTCCTACTCACAATAGACCTCTCAATTCCAAGTTCATTCTGAATACCGGCCTTCTTCATGATGAGGATATCCTTGCTGCCATTCAAATTATTTGCTGTATCAATAAAGTCAACTCCCCTAATTGTTCCCAGATTGCTAGATGGAAGATGAATCTCCCAGCCTGGCAATGCTTGCTTAAAACTATTGGTCAAAAGAAAGCTAAAGACTATAGGTTTATTGAAAAATGTCTCTCCTTTGATCTCCAAGAGGTTGAGAATAACATCAAGAATAATCCCTTCGATATCGACCTTGTTTCCCAGGTGATTTCTGCTAAGGATGCTCTGAGAAAACATCAACAAATTAAGATCCATGGTGCTAAGGTTAGATCCCGCCCCCATTGGATCTAGGATGGAGACCATGGTTTTGAGTTCTTCTTCAATCTTATTAAGCATAAAAAGTCCAATGAATCCATTGATAGGCTCTTAATTGACAACTAGGACACTTCGGACCCTGATATCATTAACAAAGCCTTTGCTGACTTCTATAGGAATCTGTTCACTTCTGAGGACTCTAAAGAAGCTGCTGACCTTAGAAACAAGTGTAAACCTCTTATCCCTAATAGGTTGGATAGTGTTGATATTGCTATTTTATCTGAGGATATATCTCTGGATGAAATTGAAATAGCTATCAAGTCTCTTAATAATGACAAGGCCCTTGGCTCAGATGGTCTCCCTGTGGAATTTTATAAATCTAACATTAGCTGGATTTGTAAGGATCTTCAAGACATCTATTTGGAAGCTCTGGCTAGTGGGTCTCTTGGACCCTATATCAATAGTGGCATCATTAAACTTATTCCCAAAGATGGGGATAAAGATCTTATTAAAAATTGGAGGCCTATTACTCTCCTTAATGTCTCTTATAAGATTTTGGCCAAGATCCTGGCTCTTAGGCTTGTGAATATCCTAGCCAAGTTTCTTTGTGCTACCCAAACTGGCTTCCTTAAAGGTAGATATATTCTTGAAAACTTAATCACCAGCTGGGAAGCCATGGATTGGGCTAACTACTCTCACCAGAATGCTATTATGTTGCTCCTTGATTTTGAAAAAGCCTATGATAGGGTTGAATGAAATTTTATCCTCATGATGCTTAAGGCCTTTGGTTTTCCTGCTGCCTTTTATAACTCGGTTCGTGTGTTGCTTAGTGATGCCTCTGCTCAGGTGGATGTTAACAGATCCCTTTTGAATCCATTCCCCTTTGGTCGTTCCATTAGACAAGGCTGTCCTTTGGCCCCTACTCTTTTTGTCATAGCTTTTGAAGCCCTCTACTACATCCTTAGAGATGACTCGCTATCACCTAATGTTAGAGGTATTTATCTCCCCGATAATGATGAGCTTATAAACTTCCAGTTCGCTGATGATACTGCCATTTTCTTTGAAGCTAGTGCTAATAACTTTGAAGCCTTACAAACCAAACTCAATATGTTTTGTGCTATTTCTAGTGCTTGGATATCCCAGGCTAAATCTATTTGCCTTGGTTGGGAGGAGCAACCTCCTGAGTGGTTCAATCATTACAACTTCCAATGGGGTGGGCCTCATAAAATTGTTAAATATTTAGGCATCCCCTTCTTTGTTGAACATTCCCTCAAAGACATGTGGTCCTAGATCAAAGAGAAAATTGATAAGAAGTTAAATAAATGGCATAACAGATCTTTGTCTCTGGCTAGTAGAGTTAAGGTTTGCCAAAAGATTTTGTCTTCATATAGTATCTATTACTCCTTTGCCTGGATGTTCAGTAACTAGATCAAATTTTAGAAATCCAAAAGGCCATAAGGAATTTTCTGTGGTCTGATGGTAAAGGCAATAAAAAGATGCATGCAGTCAAATGGGACTGGTGTCATATTGATAAACTCCTTGGGGGGCTTGTGCTTAAAGATCTTAAAATTCAAGGTACTGCTCTCTCCACCAAATGGATCTTTCACTCTATGGATGGTAACGATCCATGGAAAGTGCTTGTTAGGCATAAAATTGAAAGAGGTACTCCAAAAAAAGCTAAGTCTTGGAGAAATCTCCCCTTTTGTGATTTGATTATTGGAAACTTCTCAGTTAAAGTTCAAGGATCTGCTATTTTTAGATCCATATGGAAAGCCTGGGACCATGTTAGGATGTTTATCACCAACAAGGATTTCCATGATGCTAAGCATCTATATGGTGAAAGATCCATTTGGTGGAACTTACACCTGGATGACAAACCCCTTGCCCTCTCCCAAGGATGCTCCGCTAAGTTGTGGTCTAAGATGGGAATCTCCCAACTTGCTGACCTTTTCGAATTTGATAGGCTTATCAGTTGTGATGAGCTTAGGAACATATATAACATTCTCGATTCTCAAAAGAAAACTTACAACATGATTGTCAAGGCTGCCAAGGACCTACCCACTGACTGCCATGTGGACTCTCATAGATACTTAAAATGCAAATGGCCGAATGGTGTCATTATGTCCAGACTTAAAGAAAAAAATATTTATAATGTTATTGGGCATAATGAAAATATCATTGATCATGTTAATACTGTTTGGTACTCTTCCCTTGATGCTACATCTTGGAAGAAGTATTTCAATATTCTTTGGAAAGGTGTTGTTGAACCTAAAATTAAGTGTTTTAAATGGTTGGCCTTGCTTGATAGACTCCCTATCAGAAAATATGGTTCTATAAATTATTTTTGCAGCCTTTGCAGGCTTTCCCGAAACTGGTAGACATATCCTTTTTGACTGTATCTTTGCTAAGGAAATCTGGAATATGTTTGGTATTACTTACCCTATAAATGTGAACATTATGGAAATCATTACTAGTAATATTGATGGGCCTAAGAAAGATTCAAATTTTTTTTGGTATATTCTTTCCTCTAACATTCTTTGGCAGATCTAGAAGTGCAAGAACAAGGAAAGGTATCAAAGCAACCCTAGAGTTCTTACTGAGTTTTCTCGAAAACTCACCTTTTAAAAAAAAATTCTTCAGGTTCATACAACGACGATGATGGAGAAGGAAAAGTTGAGAAGATTCTTGATTGATGGTCATGCCACATTCTTTGTCTAGGAGCTGAAACATGGTTATGAATGGAGGAGGAACTTTGACGACCTCTAGATGTTTGAACAGACCTGAAAAAAGCTCAATCAAGAAATTAGGAAGAACATAAAGTCCAAAAAGGATGAGATATTCATGCTAACTTAGATCCAAGAGAAAAAGAGTATTGTTTGGATGGAGGGCCCTATGGGGTGGACTGCTTGGGTTGATACCTACTAGGATGTTTTCCATTAGTTTACTTCTTCTTCTCCGAACTTTGTATTTCTACTATATACTTTGAGATCGTGGTGAGGTTGGGCCTCTTATTTTGTACTCTTGGTTGATAGTGTTGTAACTCTCTTTTTTGATCTCCCTATATATAATACAAAAAAATATTTCTATACTAATATTTATTAAAATATATGCATAAGCAAATATCAAAAATGAAACTTTCGTAATCATGCATATTTTTTTATTAGTGAAAATAAAGAAATAAAGAAATTATGTCTAAAGTATAAAAAAATTATTTTTTTATAAAATATTTACAATTTTTTTTATTAAAATCCAAAAGTAACGTGATATTTATAATCATATTTTAAAATTTACTTATTAAATATGTAAATTCAATTTTTTTTGAAAAAGAAGATATTATAATTTATTAATATTATATAACAATAAATTTAAGTGAGAACTAAGAATTTACTAAAAACATTATTTAAAACTTAACAAAATATTTTTTACATGTTAATCTAAATATTCAATTAAAAATTATTAATCTATAATTTATACTTATAAATTAATATTTTTGATTTGAACATTCAAAATAAAATATTAAATTTTCATTTAAAACTAAAATTTATTTAAATATTAAAAAAAAGTGTCCCCTTGATATATGTTTTAGTTTGCATTATTTAATATTTTGCACTATAGTACGAAACCTGCATATTAACATTTAACTCTATGCTGATGGTCATAAGCTAAGGAGTATGGGAGTGATGGTGCACCGATACTTTAAATTTGATTTGACATGAAGACATGGCCTAGACATGTATGGCATGGCACTAGCTTTGGCTGGGTGCAAATTTTTGGCCATTTACCCAGTGCCGAAAGAAAGTGTCTACCTCCCACTTTCATTGAGTTGGAAAGTGTTTACTATTGGCAAGTTGGCTATATTGGTGTATATGACTTAATATAGTGGTGTCATTATGACAACAAAGTCATAGTGTTTTGGAGTCAGCGCACGTGCGTACGACCAAGTTATCATATGCACCCTAGAAGATAAGTTGGTTAGAGTATATTTATGCTTAGTCTATGAGTGGATGATCAGATGTGCAAGTATGACAAAGTTACAGACAATTGAAGTTACACAGCCAGTGTATGCCAGAGAAGGATAGAGCAAGCAACTGATTGTTAGTATTTTAGTTTGCGGTTATATTCTTATGTTGTAAAGGCTATGCACCTATTGTGATTAGGTTGTCGACATATAATTATGTTTGTTTGTAAACATGCTTGAGCCAATTCAATTAGAAGCATTGTATGTAATCGGTTAAAGGGATGACCTAGTTATTTGTTTTGTATGCGCAAATAAATATGAGATGCGCCCATTGTAATTAGTATGGAGTTTTTATAGAGTTGAGAGAAGCAGAGCATAAGTGTGCTAAGTGTTGATAAGATGTATTAATGATTTGCAAGAGGTCAAATCATCATCGTATCAAATGAATTGATCAGACAAGCAGTGTCATAGTGATAGTTCATCTAGCAGATAAAGTGTTTATTTGAGATCAGAAGGTTGTAGCCTTCACCACCTGAGCAATGAGCTCTAGGACAGTAAGTCCACATCCCTAACAAGATTTATTGTAAAAGACTCCTAATAGGGTCTGACCCTTGACAAGGTCTACTATACTAAATACATTGTAAAGAAACTCCTAACATGGTTAAGGATCTTCTAACAAGGATAATAAAACATTAGTACAAAATATTAGTGGGTGTCCATTCCCACCGGGTTTTTACCTATTTGGGTTTCCCTATAATCATATTGGTGTTGTGTGTTGATGTCATGTTTCATGTTTATGTGGATGTTCATTTCAGTACTTAAGTATTTAAGTTCTATTTGAGATTAAGTAAAAAGATAAAATGCAGTGAACACTGATTCACCCCCCCTCTCAGTGTTCCCATTCCTAAAAATTGGTATCAGAGCTTTGGTGCTTAGCAAAGAAGTTTAACCACTTAAGGAGATCATGGACAAAGTTGAAATGAAACATCTGAAAAGAAATCTTGAGCTGCTCTTGAAGACCTGGACAGATCTGAAAAAGAAATTGAAGAACTAAAGGAAAAATTCAGTCATGCTCAAATAGTCATAAAAAGGATAAGAAAGGATTTGAAAGAATGCTCTACCAGTGATTTAGGGATAATGATTAAGAACCTAAATGAAGAAAATTTGTCCTTGAAATAATAGATAGAAGAATTGGATGACAATCTAATCAACAACCAAGATGTCTATAATGATTAGATCAAAGAGAACCTTCAACTGAATGAAGAATTGAGGCAAGCAAACATGGAAATTTTGGAGCTAAGAAACAACAAAGAAAGCTTGGAATTTGAATTGAAAGAGGTAAAGAATCACATTGATATAAATTACACACTAGTTTTGATTTGATAGAATCTCAGTTGTATGCAAGAAGACTTAAAGGAGATACTAGGTGCATTGGATACAATAAAGCACAAAATTAGATTGACAACATGCGAGCAAGAATGAAAGAACTAGAAGACCTCAGATGCTAAGGAGACTACAAGTAAGACTAAAGATCATATTGAACCATCCAAGAATGAGCGCAAGCTAGTAGATCAAACTTGTTATGCATGTAACAAGCATGGACATATAGCAAGGAACTATACAGAGGTAAGACCTTTCAATGGTTATTGTTATTCATGCAATAAATTTGGTCATAGAGCTATGAATTATAAAACAAGTCAGAAGAACAAGACTTGGGATAATCAGAGAAATCAGAATCAGTCAAATGTAAGAAGTTCTCAGAATGTTACATGTCAGATATATTTACAACTATAATGGTCACTCAGCAAGATAATGTAAAATGGTGACCCATGTCAATGCGCCAAGGAATATAAGGCCTCCAATCATTTTTCATTCTTGTAACAAAGTTGGACACATCTCAAAGTTTTTAAGATCAAGGATGCAAGGTCAGGAAAGCCCTAAAAAGCTTGAAGAAGCAGTATTGGATCCTGAAGGAGAAGTCAAGTTTGTGAAAGCTTCAAAAGATGCGAGCTTAATTTGGTCAGAAGAAAAGAAGGATAAGATTGATGAGATTGTATTGGATGCATCCACAATGGACGCACCCTCTACATTTTGATAAATGGCCCTCAGGGTCATAGGGGGAGCTAGTTTAGCTCTAGACCCCTACGCAGCTGGTATAATCACCCTTAGAGTATGTGCCTTTGGACTTAGGCTTTTGGAGACTAGAAAAACCTATGTGCAAGAGCACACTAGCTAATTTCTTGTAGAATTAAAGTTAGAAATTTTCAAGTGACAACTTGGTTTACAGGACAAGCATTAATGGCAGAATTTCTACTTTAAAGTACATAGAAGTTTGTAAATCACTCATTGCATTTGAATTCAAAGTGATTAGAGAGAAGAAGAGCCCTAGCATTTGATTGTGAAGGATTGCAAATTGATTCATCAGTGATTAGCTGGGCATTTGATCAGTTGTAGAAACCCTAGTTTGTTGTGCCAATTTAGAAGTTCTCGGAAACCATTAAGAAAGCGATTTACAAGTAAGTGATGTATACTCCTATTGTTTTTGATGTTTCAGAGAAGAAAAGATATGTATTTAAGAGGCACCCATTCAAATCCACATTGGATGTCCTAGAAGGGCATTCTCCCGCATGCCTATGGGTGTTACGCATGTTGAAGACATTAGGGAATACATATATATTCTAAGAAAGAACCAGTAGGATTGGACAGAATATGGGCACACATGGAAATAATGATGAAACCTGATAAAACCTTCATGGATGAGTATGCACAGTGGAATAATCACCCTATAGTGGAGTATGCTATAGCATATGAGTTCTACGAATTAGAATGGATCAAGATCCTACTCAGCAGGATCCGTGATGACCTATTTTGGATAGGTGAAGTGCCAATTAGGATTACAGGAGACCTAATTCATGAGATGACAGGCCTCTCAAGGACATGCATCATTCTTCCAGCAGGCAAGGATGTAAGAAAACTTGTTGAAAAAACATGCAAGTCAAGAAGTGATAGGCACAGAATGACTATAGAGCCTATTGAGCAAGATGACATCAAATTGATGTCCATGATACTAGGATATAGGTTCCAACACACCAATAGGGTGAACAGTGTGTTTGTGGCCACAAGTCTTACAACAATAAGACTTGTGAGAGAGAATGGAGAGTTTAGTTTGTGTGAGATCCTGCATGCACAACTAATAGATAGCATTAAGGCCATAAAGCATGACAAGACCAAGATATTTAGGTTTGGGTCCTTAATCATATATATGTACTTCCATATTGTTGGAAAAGTGTTAGATTTATACCTAGACAAGACTATTCCTACTATGCCACATATATCCTTCAAGGCATCTACTGAGAGCACACTAAGAGATTACATGACACTAGAATTGAACACATTCAGGGCTAAAATGTAGATGAGGTATAGAATACCAGAGAGTATAGTTGAAAAATACAAGGATACTATTTGTTTCATAGTTGAGACAGACACAACATGCATGGAGGTAGTTGAACCAAGGACAAAGTGGATTCATCCACTTGGATATGAGGTTGAAGAACCAATCCTAGAAGCATATGTACAAGTATTGCTATCAGCCCCTAAAGATCCTAATGAGCCTAGATGGGGAACCTATGAAGAGAAAACTAGAGAAGTTGATGTTGTTCTAAACAACGCATCAACAAAAAGAAAATTTGCCAAGGTTACTTCAGAGATCTTGAGAATCCATGGTGTATCGTAAGCATACTTAGACAAAGCAAGGGAAGAAAAAATTATTTTGGAAATAGAGAGCATAGCTACAACAAAGAAAAGTCTGACAATCCTAAGATGAAAAAGGTAAAAATTGAGAAATCTGATGATAAGAAGGGTAAAACTGATATTACTCCTTCTGCGCCCATAGTAACAGTTGACCTTACTTCTCCTCCTGAGTATAAGGAAATGCCTAAGAGGAAGAGAGAAAGTAGGATTGATCATCCATCCTCGCGAGTAACAAGGAACATAAAGAATACTCAAGCACCTCCTGAAGTAAGTTTCAAACCCAGTCTCAGTATGTTAAGTACAAGAATCATTGATGAAGGCATGATAAATCAAGTAGGGAAGTTCTATGAGAAGTACAGTGAGATTGACAAGTCAGAGACTCATGGAATGATTGTCAAACATATGCTAAAATTCAAGAAAACATTCCTAGAACTAAAGACTATGATTCCTGATAATGTATGGAACATCCTAGAATTCTAAAAGAGACAAGCCATTGAAGAAGACCTAAGGATAAGATAAAAGGTCTTAGATGAAACCCCCCCAATATGCACTCTAGCATAGAAGACTTTATTGTTAGATCTGGTGAAGCCACATCTTAGAACCAAGTCAAGGACCCTGCATATAATGGATAAAAATTATGAGCTAGTAGCCAAAGAGACAGAGAAAGCCTTTGAGAAGGTATTCTTGAATAGGCACATGTACCCATCTACTGCGCCCACTGCTCAAGCACCCTCAAAGGAAGTAAAGGTGGGATATCCCACTAGTGCATTAGTGATAGGTCCCTAGGACTCAGCACCTATAGTTCAAACACAAATAGAGGCAGATAAGTCCATGCCCATAACAGAGTCCTTAAAAGATAGCACCATTATCATTGATAATGTAGAGATAGCCATGGTAGCCATAGATAAAGACCTGGACAAGTTTGAAGAAGCTTTGTAAGTACACAAGAAGCTAAAATTTTATGTAGTAACACTTCTCCCAATCTATAAGAAAGAATAATTGAAGATATGACAAAAGTGGAAGAAGAAAAGAAACAATAGATGAACCATCAGTTAAAATAATAAGAAAAGTAAAGCTAGAAGTGATGGATAGCACTCCCATTACTCCATCGCCCTCAGCGGCATTGTTGTCAAGTTTGACACCTAACACAACCAATTTGGACTCTTGGGGAGAAGAAGACCTGATCAAGTTTAGTGTCTTAGCTATGGAGAAGGCCAAAGAAAAGTAGGTAATGAGGCACCCACTATTTTTTGAATTAGTCAACATATTGAATAGCTTATTACCTTCAGACAAACAAGTGTATAAGGTACATTCAGTTGATGATGTTAGCAACGTCCTCATAGCCTTCAAGACCAGTTTTGCAAGCTTGGAAGAATTTGCATCTCAAGTTGCAGAAGAGAAGTACATGAAGAAAAGGCTAAGTGAATTGATCAGTAACTTCTCACTTGACCTCAGTTCACTCAAAGTTGGACAAGCAACCTTGAAAGAGTTTGCAGAAAAAGGAAGGAAAATCATTGTTGACTGCATGGATTAGGACAAGTTAACTGATGCTCACTTCAAGAAGATACAAGAGGTAGAAGCTATGATAGAGAAAGTAAAGAAATAAGTGAAAGGCCCATCCATTGATGTAAATATGTGCAATAATGTATATCAAGGTCAAATTAACAAGATTGAGAAGGCTGAAAAGGAGATGTCCAAGGTAAGGGCAAGGCAAACACAACTAAGGAATGCTCTTGCACCCTCATTAGATATACTTAATCAAAATATCAAGGAGATCGATGCCACCTTTGTAACATATGATCAAGGTCCTAGCATAGATTTGGAGAAGATGGAGAAGCTACAGTATGCACTCTGCGCCCATCTCCAGATTGTAAATTCATTGATCACATTTTGGAAGAAAGAGATCCAAAACTTGCAGATAGCATATCTGGATGTTCTCTCATAGTAAGTACCTGTAAATATAGTTTTGTAACACCTTTGTCATTAATGTCAAAGGGGGAGTATGTGTAGAATATGGAGTTATAGATATGTATAAGGGAGATATAAGCTAGAAGTTTATGTATAAGATATAAGATAAAAGTTTTTTGTATTAAGGGACAATTAGAAGCTTTTCCATATTCCTTTGTTGCCATCAATGAAAAAGGGGGATATTGTTGGAAAGTTGGCTATACTAGTGTATATGACTTAATATAGTGTTGTCATTATGGCAACAGAGTCATATAGAGTTTTGGAGTCAGTGCACATGCATATGACTGAGTTATGGTATGTGCCCTAGAAGATAAGTTGGTTAGATTATATTCAAGCTTAGTCTATGAGCGCATGATCAGATGGGCAAGTATGACAAGGTTACAGACAATTGAAGTTACATAGCTAGTGTATGCCAGAGAAGGACAGAGCAAGCAACTGACTGTTAGTATTTTATTTTGTGGTTATATTCTTATGTTGTAAAGGCTATGTGCCTATTGTAATTAGGTTTCCAACATATAATTATGTTTGTTTGTAAACACTCTTGAGCCAATTCAATTGGAAGCGTTGTATGTAATTGGTTAAAGGGCCAACCTAGTTATTTGTTTTGTATGCACATATAAATATGAGATGCACCCATTTTAATTAGTATGGAGTTGTTATAGAGTTGAGAGAAGCATAGAAGAAGTGTGCTAAGTGTTGATAAGATGTATTAAAGCTTTGCAAGAGGTCAAAGCATCAGCACATCAAAGGAACTGATCAGACAAGCAATGTCACAGTGGTAGTTCATCTAGTAGATAAAGTGTTTATCTGATATCAGAAGGTTGTAGCCTTCACCACCTTAGCAGTGAGCTCTACGATAGTAAGTCCACACCCCTAACATGGTTTATTGGAAAAGACTCCTAATAGGGTCAAACCCTTAACAAGGTCTACTATACTAAATACACTGTAAATCAAATCCTAACAGGGTTAAGGATCTTCTAACAAGGATAATAAAACATTAGTACAAAATATTAGTGGGTGTCAATTCCCATCGGGGTTTTACCTATTTGGGTTTCCTCGTAATCATATTGGTGTTATGTGTTGACGTCATGTTTCATATTTATGTGGATGTTCATTTTAGTACTTAAGTATTTAAATTCAGTTTGAGATTAAGTAAAAAGATAAAATATAGAGAACACTGATTCACCCCCCCCTCTCAGTGTTCCCATTCCTAACATTTAATAGCTGGTCTACCTACCTTCTATATTTTTTAGTGAAAGCCACTTTTGGTACGGTAGGGAAGGTTTAATAAAGCATTTGTCATGTAGTTAAAATATCCTCTTAGAAAGGAAGAAATTTGAGAGCGCTCTGCAACTGGGCACTTTTTCCTGTGTGTGTGTCCTGCCTACAAGCGCTCCCCGTGCGAGTTGTTTCATCCATCTACGTGTCTCTAGCTATTGCCTGCATTTAATATGGTCTTTTCTTTGTTTTTGTAGAGTCTTTTTGGTTTGGTTGTTTTGTTTTTCGTTTGCTTGGGCTCTTGTGTATGTTGTCTATTCTTTATTTTTTACCGCTTAGGGCTCGGCTGTTCGGCTCATGGGTGAGGTTATTTTCATGGGTGATGTCATTGGAGAGCAGAGGTAGGACGGTCTTCATAATTGCCAAGCAAGGCTGAGTGAACCCACGATAGGGAATGATGGTGTTAATGATTTTCGTGGTGTGGGTGGAATTAAACCTTGATTTAAAGCAGTGGTGGCTGAAGGTAATGCAACCAAATGTCCTATCTCTGCATGTTTAAAATGCATTGTGGGAGAGGAGGATGGCGCTTGAGGAAGCCACCCCAATGGAGATAGATGAACTTACACTTTTGGTTTAGGTAGTTCTAGTGATGCCCTTGGAGGAGAAGGTAAGGTCTCTAATCCTCCTAGTAATACTCTCTCCTTGGATCTAAATATAGATATGGTGAATGCTATTAAGGGTGAATAGGCCAGACTCAAGAATATTGTAGTTTTCTTTGTGTGCATGGATGTTAAATTTCATCCTGTGCATAAATTCTTAGATGATTGGATTAACAATGTATGGGGGAAGAAACTTGTCATTGTTGTTAGTATCAGTAGGATGATTCAGAAAGGTTTATTTGTTGTCTTCTTTAAGAATCACACCATGCAGGAGAAAGTTTTGAGCAAGATTTTTTGGAATGTTGGGCAAACAATGTTCAGAGCCCTTCCATGGTTTCCTAAAGGGAAAATGGAGGATGTATTCTCCCAAGCCTCTCCCTTCTGGCTAGAAATTCTAGGGGTACAACCCAAATTTTGGCCTTTTCTCTCTCAAATTCTTAAACCCCTGAGGTCTATGTTACAGATTGAAGAAACAAGAATCACCTTGCCACATCTTAATGCCCGCATCCTTCTTGCCCCGACCCTTGGTACCCCTTTCCTAGAAAATATCTCTATTTAGTTTGAAGGTGATTCGTATGTGTGGAAAATTAATAAACTAGGAGACATTGGTACTTGCTTTCATTGTAAATGTAATGGGCATAGTAAAAAAGAATGTCCTTTTCTCAAGAATGTTTCTCAAGATTTTCATCCTACCAGCACTGAGAAAAATAAGAACAATTCTGCCCTAGTATCAAACACTATCGACACCCACACTGATGGTTTTGTAACCTTGAATAATCCACTATTTGAAGGGGATTATGAAGTTAGACCTGCTGCTGCCTCCATTCCAAGCCAAAGAAATCCCTCGGCTCCCTTGTACATACCGGTTCTTAGGTCTAGTAATGATGGCACTAGTGGCAAGAAAAATGCGCAACAGATCACTCTTGAAAAAATTAAAGCTGGTGCTCAGGAGGGGAATCCTAGCGATGTCCCTTCATCACCTCTGGAACATAGAGATCCTCCTCCCCTAGACAATCCTTCTCCACAAAGTAGTGAGATACCCACAAAAGTCATATTAATGGAGGAGGCTAGTATCACTTGTGAAGGTTTCACTGAGGTAATCTCCAAGAAGAAGAAGAGGAAAACATATGATAGAAGTAATAGTCTAAAAAATAAGGAAAATAATAACAAGTCAAAAGGAAACGATATGCCAAATTGTTTCTCCAGGTTATGCAAGATAAATCCTCTCTTTAAATGTTAATCATGAAATTACAAATTCATAGTTGGAATGTAAGAGGTTTGGAAATGTCAAATAGGAAGTATATAGCCAGGTGATGGTGTAATAATATAATAGGGAAAGATCTTGTTTGTCTTTAAGAAATAAAAACTACTGGTTATCAGGCATTCAATGTATTGAAGTTCATTTGGGGTAGCGCCAAATGTTTCTATTTGAACCATGATAGAGGTAAGGGGGGTGTATCCATTTTGATAAAATCTGCTTGGGAAGAGAAAATTTTGGCCAATGGGATATCTCCTTGTAATAGGGCACTATGGATCATCATTAAATGTGAAGATAGTGAGATAGGCATTTGTAATATTTATGCCCCGAATGATTACAGAGAAAGGACTAAATTATGGGAATGGCTTGCTACTAATCTCCCTAAGGCTAAATGGATCTTTTTTAGGGACTTTAATATGATTTAATGCCCTAAAGATAAAATAGGAGGTGGAAAATTTGAATGGAAAAGAAATGAACATTTCTTTTGGACTAGATTTAAGAGAACATTCGGCATTAATGACCCAATGACTGGGCTCAAGGGAGGTCATGAAGGAGTATGGTTCACCTGGTGCAACAATCATGCTAATAAAGCTAGAATTTACTGTAGACTTGATAGGGTTTATATGAATAAGCATGATGTGAAGATTATTCACAAGGTTGGCCACTACCCTATTAATGTTGTTCCTGCTAGCATGTCATATCACTCCCCTATAAGTGTGTGTATTTGTCTTAAGAAGGAGGGATATCAAGATGAAAATTGCTGCAAGAAACCTTTGGTCAAACTGAATACTGCTCTTTTAAATAATCAAGACAATTTGGATGCTCTCCAGATGGTTACTGTTCTTTCCAAATACCATATTCCTATGGCCTCTCCTATTGAGAAATGGGAACAATTAGTTGAGTCTTGGAGGAAACTATTTCAAACTATTGGTACAAAGGAAGCTAAAGATAGAAATCATGAAGAAAAAAAACTTAATTCCAATTTTTTAGACATTGAGATGGAGTTGCAGGGTAAAGGAAGTGATGAAAGTTTAGAGAGAAAACTCTGTGATACCAAAGGTAAGTTAAGAGTTATTCAACAATACAAGATTTGGGGCCAGAAAATTAGAGCTAAAGCTAACTAGATAAAAGAGGGAGATAGGGGCTCTAAATATTTCTTTAAAATTATCAGGGAAAAGTAATGTAGAGAGGAAATCAAGGGTATCCAAATAGAAGGAGGAATCAACACTAAAAATGAGGAGATCATGTCTGCATTTGTTGAATTTTATAAGAACCTTTTTTCTTCTAAACATGATGAAGGCAGTCAGGTATGTATGAATCAATGTATAAATATTATCCCATCTAAGATTACTAGAGAGAAGAGTGACATGTTAGGGAAAGAAATCTCTATCCACAAAATTGAAGATGCCATTTCTTCATTGGCTGATGGAAATTCCCCTGGGATAGATGGCTTACTGGCTGAACTATATAAAACAAACAAAGAGTGGATTTCTAATGAACTATTTGAAGTTTATCAATTTGCCTTTGACAATGGGACCCTAGGTGAAAAGATCAATAAAGGATTAATTAAGCTTCTTCCTAAAGAAGGAGATAAGACTCAAGTGAGGAATTGGAGGCCAATTACCCTTTTAAACATATCTTATAAAATCTTTGCCAAATTGTTGGCTAACAGAATTGCTAAGGTCTTAAATGACATTAACTCAGTGACACAAACAAGATTCATCAAAGGAAGGTTTATTCTTGAAAATCTTATTACCAGCTGGGAAGCAATGCATTGAGTAAAGGTTGACAAGCATAATGTAGCTATGATCCTTCTGGACTTTGAGAAGGCTTATGATAGAATTGAATGGAAATTTGTTATTGCTATGCTTAAGCAATTTGGATTTCTGGAATATTTTTGTAGATGGGTAAAGATTTTGTTTAAAGATTCTAATACTAGCATTGAGATTAATGGTGAGATCTCTGAATCTATCCCCCTAGGCAGATCTATTAGACATGGGTTCCCTTTAGCCCCAACTCTATATGTTATTGCTTCAGATGCTATGACCTATATTCTCAAGGCCTCTGAATTTGGTCCCCCTATCAAAGGTCTCTCATTACCCAATGATGAAGACCTTCTTATTGAACAATTTGCAGATGATACAACTCTTTTTGTTGAACTTTCAGAGAAAAATTTTGACAGAGTGGTATGCAGGGTTCAATTATTTTGCAAAGCATCTAGTGCCAAAATTGCCCCACACAAATCTATTGTTCTTGGAGGGAACAACACCCCTCCCACTTGGCTAGGAGGGAAAGGATGGTAGTGGTTGGGTCCTAATATTATTGTTAGATATTTGGGGATCTCATTTTCCCTTGACCCCTCTCTAAATGATACGTGGAATTGGATTTTTAAGAAAATTGAGAAGAAACACCTAAAATGGAAAACTCATATGCTCTCTTTAGTAGGAAGATTGCAATTACTACAGAAAGTTTTATCTTCACATGAAATATACTATGCATCCACTTGGTTATTTACTAATTCTCAAACAAATAAGCTTGAGAAGATAATGAGGGATGTCCTTTGGTCTGATGGTATTGGCAATAGAAAGAGACAATGTCAAGTGGGAGTGGTGCTGTACCCCAAAAATGCAAGGTGGCCTGGGTATTAAAGATCTGAAGAAACAAGGAAGGACATTAATTTCTAAGTGTCTTATTAAAGCTATAATTGATAATGAGCCATGGAAAGGATTAATCAGAAACAATATTGTTAGGTCAATAATTAAGAAAGGTAAAACTTGGAATAATGTCCCTTTCCTTGACATTCTACTAGGAGACTGTGAAGTGAAATTTTTTAGTTCTAGGATATTCTCTTCTCTATGGAAGGCTTGGAAATACATCAAACCATTTCTATGTTCTAGAGATGTTGTAGGGAGAAACCCATACTTCTCTATCATTGACCGATCCATTTGGTGGGGGATTTATCTAAATAATAAACCATTGGCTCTCACTCAATGCTGTTCAACAAAAAGCTAGAATAATAAAGGAATTTCCCTCATAAGTGATATCCTAGTTAACAATAAGTTCTCCTCCTAGGTAGAATTGAGCAGCAAATTTGACATTCCTTCTTCTCAGAAGAAAACTTACACCCTCATTTCTAAAGCTATGGCTAACTGGTTCTCAGGCATATGCATCTCCTCTTGGCAAAATCCTGAATGTATTAAATGGAAGGATGGTAGCACACTTGAGAACTTTTCTTGCAAGCAAATTTATAGTATGATGATTGACAATAATAAAATCATTAATGAAATTAACCAAGTCTTGGGTTTTAATTGGTCTAGCAATAAGTTGCATTTAATCTTTGAACTGCTATGGCATTCTCACGTGGAGCCCAAGAAAGTCTATTTTAAGTGGATTTTTCTATTGAAAAAGCATGCTATTGGTTACTTTGTGTCCCAAGGGTCTAGAAACACCATTTTTTTCTCTGTTTGTAAATGCCCTGAGTCTTATGAGCATTTATTTTTTCAATGTCTATGGGCTGCTAAAGTTTGGTCTTCTTTTTTTTGGCTTTGATGATTCAAGATATCTTGAGTCTAGTCTATCTTGGCATGAAATTTTGGCGGGGTATGTTGACAATTTTGATTGTAAACTCAATGATTTTTGGATTACTCTTACTACTGAAGTTCTTTGGTTTATTTGGAAGTAGAGGAATGAAGAGATTTTCTAGGATAAGAAAAGAGACCTTACTGAGTTTAATTATAAACTCACACATTTTACTATTATGTCTCAGGTTACTGTCACTATACAGATCTTGAAGGAGAGATTCCAAAGCTTGATGAAAGAAGGAGCTACTATTCTATTTGCTAAGGACATTCAAGCAGTAAATGATCCTGAGTCGGTACACTTAAGAGAGTAAGGATACAATGAACACGCTGTCAGCAATTCAGCAATTTCTAATGAACAAAATACTTTCATAATTCAGAATAGTAGTGAAAGAGATACAAGAGGAAACATAGTAAATGATTTCAATGAAGGTGAAACTGAAATAAAAAATGAAGATCATTGGAGATCCAATGTACATAGCCATAGGGAAGAACAGGAACAAGAGGAAGGGTGGGACTAATAGGTCCTTATGTGATCTTGTGGCTGCAAATTTTTTATTATAACATTTTTTGACTTCAATGTAAATATTGTATCTAGACTAGTATATCTAGAATACTGTCTATGCCGATGTAATATGTTATACATGAACTATCTATACCGATGTATTATGTGACAACCATACTCTTTTGTAACCAGTTGACTCTATATTTTCAATAGAAAAAAAATAATCCTCTTGAAAAGTCAAGTATCCTATCATTACATTAATATATTGAAGAATAATATTATTTATTTTAAATAAAATTTTTAAAAAATAAAATAAAAAGAGTAGATTATAAAGTTTCATCCTCAAAAGTCTATTCAAGTTTAACCTTGCATTTTCCTATATTCAACAACTTTTGTAATGTTATAAATAAATACAATTAGTAAATTTATACATAGATAGTTAAGAATATAATAAAGAAGATTAATCTAAAGGAATTCAAAAATAATATAATGAATTAATTCAAATTCTTGAATATCAATCTTGTATAATTCAAATTTAAAATTACTAAATTATAGATAAGATATATAACTACAGTTCAATATATTTGAATTCCTCAAAATCATATCTCTAACCTCTAAACAAGGTAATTAATAATAGCTTTCATATTATTGATAGCGAAAATTTGTTTGAATGCCCCTTGAGTACAAATCATATTGTCTTAACACGTGAGAAATGTGTATAGCAATAAAAACACAAAAAAAGATAGCCTTATGTTTGTTAATATATAAAGCTCAAAACTAAAATTCATAGCTTTTCTATGCACAAAGATTTGGAGAGTGTGCATAACAATGAATAAGTTGAAAAACCCTTAGTCAAAGAGGAATTGTCAACAAAAGTGGTTTTGATGGTTGTGATGCTAGTGGAGAATGCCATAATTGGGTGTTTTAGAGGTCCAAAATAAGAAAGAAGTTAAATTGAATAATGTCCAAAAAAATAAAAGATTTGAAGAATGAACATCAATTTGGTTTTTTTCCCTAGAAGTTTCTTATTTTTCAAAGAGTAGAAGAACAAGACTACATGTCAAGGAACAAGTCATGACACTCAAACCACTCATGTATGAATAAGAAAAAATGGCCACCTAACCTAAATCCTATTATTTTTTCTCCGTTGGAGACATTGTGTTGAAACAAACAATATAATCTATGATTAAAATATTGGTAAGATGGAATCCTATCAAAATATAGTAGTAATGGTGGGGTGGTTGATGATATAGGAAAGGATTCCTTAAGATGTAATTATGTCATCTATGCAAAAATTAAGGGTGTGACCGTGAATCTGACTTTAAAATAAGTCACATATTCTAGTTCAATAAAGAAGAGTATTTGATTGATTGGAGGAAAATTAATATTTTCTTTATAATGTAAAGGAAATGCTCACTTGGTATCAATGTGTTTATGTTTTCCTTCAACTACTATTTGGCATTGTATTCCTAACTACCAAGTATCTACATAAATTTAGAAAGGAATGAATTAGGAAAAGGAAAGGGATAGGGTGATTGTTCAAATGGTCTTTGATAACTTTTTTAATTTATCTTCAATGCTTTCAATAATATTATTCCATGAGTATATGATTGCAGTGGAGAGCTCTAAAGAAACTGTCAAAATTAAGGAGGTTTGGAATAGCTCTAATATTGACATCTATTGAGAAGTGGAAGCTAAGGTGCATAAACTGATGTAGAGTAAGGATTCACTTCAATGTGCATGGATTGATTTTGTAACCCTTTACCATATCAACATACTAGGAAATAAATCAACCACATGAAAACAATCATTAATAACATTCACAAAAGATATAATTAAGCCAATAGCTTTGGTGAGATTAAAGAACATCTAACTGAAGATAGTTCCTCCAATTTTTATCAAGATCTAATGGTGGAAAAAAAAGTTATGACGTTTTCCCCAAAACTACTTATATCTAATATAATTCCAATATGTATTTACCTTTGGGAGTTAGTTTAGTTAACAAGATTTTATTTCCATTATTTCTCATTCATTTTCATGGTGATTTATGCAAGTTATAATGGATTTTTTCATTAACACTATGAAACCCTCAATAGGGTAAAAAAAGAGATCTTAAAATTGTCTTTTTCCTAAATTAGTTGCTAGAAAGTTATAGTTCTTGGTGTTCAAAATAAAAGATTTATTTGTGTAGTTTAATACTGCAAAGCTGCAGGATTGGAAGGATGAGGTTTTCTACTGTTTCTATATTTCCCTAGGTCTTTGTTTTGTATTGTTAACTGTGTGTGACAGGGACTATAAAGAATTCCATGCACTTGGGAGTTGAATCTTAATCCATTAAAGGTGGAAATTGATTGATGACATTGTTAAGATGCATTCGAACCTATCTTCATGTTTAAAGATTTTAAAATAATGAAGTATTGGAGTCACTTATTGCCACTACCTATCATAGAAAGGATTATGTTTGTGATTATCCTAATCAGAAGGGTAAAACTCTAGAGTCCCAATGGGATTTTTGAGTACCTTGGGAATGTTGATTGTGTTAAAAAAAAGTGTAGTGATACCTTGGGAGATGTTTTGCAAACCATTCATGTGAAGGGAGTGTAAGAAGATAAACATATTGTTGCTTTAGAATGCCTAAAATAGTGTAGATTAATCCTATCAGTCATCTTTTGGAATATTTATCATAAAAAAATGCATGCCAATCTTCTCATATGTTGTGAAGGATCCAAGAGGGTATTTGTAAATACAAAGACATTCAAGACTTGTAATGCTTGTAAAGAGTTAGAAGCCTAGAAGTTGTTGGTGAGGGCTAACTGGCCTAAAGATCAAAATTTGACAACCCCATTTTAAGTCATTGGCACAAATCAATTGATGTCCTTTTCCAACTATATTTTAGAATATATTGAGAGGTAGTCAAAATTCCTTTTGAATTGGGGAGTTGTCTTGTGTTTTATGAGTTGTGAATCAATCTATTGGCATTGAAGGTTGGTAACCTTTTCTTGTCTTGATTTTTGTATTAGATCTAACAATGAAATATCTCTACTTTTGAGAAGTTGTCAAGAGTGAAAACTATTGTATTAAGGTGTATCTAAAGTCATTCAAGTCAAGAATGTAAAGATGTTTTTAGTTGAGCCTTATGAACAAGAGAAGTTGTTATTGTCATTGATGGTGACTTGTGAGTGGCTATGAGAGTTTTATTCCAAAAAAAAGTTATGTTTCTAAGATGAAGTTTCATTTGGTTCCATGGAATGTCTTGAAGATCCACTAAGGTTTTTTTCCTAATACATTTCCTAATTATCAAATGTATGGGTTTTTGTGTGAGTTATGAGCCCTTTGCATCATAAATCAAGCTATCTCCTTATTTTTCAATAATAATTTTATAGATAGTAAATAAATAGGAAATAAAACCAATATTAAACATAGAGGAGACCACTATATCTATTTTTCAATAAAAATTTAAGAATTCCCTATTCAAGTATTTAAGGGAAGAGTACTCGTCCTTAGATAAAAGTGAATATCCTCATGTGGAATATTAGGAGATTGAATTCCCTTATTAGGGATGCATGACCAAGTACTATTTACATAATTTACCAATGGATAGGAAATAAACATTTATAGGATTTTATTTTCTAATTTAGAAGGGTTTAATTATTTTTTCATATCCTAAACCCTAACTCTTTCATGGATTTGTTACTTTTTTTCTTTTTTTTTTCTGATTTTTCATTTAGCTACTACCTCCCGTTGTTAGTTAGTTAATTTGTACAAGATAACATTTCATTTATTTTCTAAACATCCCTACTCCCTCATAATTTGTTTGTGTACTCTGTTGTAGACACCTAAATCTAATTACACAAATTAAGTAATCTAATTTAGTTCTCTCCTAAGGCATTTATTAATTGAATATTATATATTTAATCAATTTTGTCATCCCCTAATTAATTAATTTAATTAATTAACTATAGCCCAATTAATTATCTAAATGACAAACCCATAGTCTAATAATTAATTAAATCCCCTTCCTCTTGTAATTTAAATAAATTCATTCCACTCTCCTCTCATAAGCATTAGCTAATTACCTAACCATTCATGCATACTAATCACCCTTAATTAGCTAATGACCTATGATTAGCTAATCCAACCCTCCACTCATTCTCTCTCCTCCCATCACATCCTCCTAATTCTCCCACTTTCCTCCTAATCCAAGCCTAATCACCCCCTAAACAGTTGCACAATCATAATCCATGGATTAAGAAATCCTAACCCAACCCAAGTCAACTCTCATGTCACATCCTCACATCCCCCAATTCCTTCACCTTATGTCAACCTTAAATGCTCTTACACATCTGATGCAAGGGAGGTAGGGAAGAGGGGCCAAAGGCACACCCTAATCAAAATCTACCTTGTAGAGATCACACAAAGAAGCAATAACATACAAAGTGAGAGAGAGAATGCAAATCAGATCCTTATATTTCATCAAATAGATTCATACATGTCTGGTTGTAAGGCCTTCCTGATTAGGGCTAGATATTACAATTCAATTACGAGTCCTCCAACATACAAGGATTCAGAAACTATCTTCAATCTTCTAATTCCTAACTGCTACAAAAATTGACTCCTAAACTACAACCAACAACTACATTATATACAAGAGGCTATTGAACAAGTCAACCTTCAGATCCACCATTAACAAAAGGAGTGACCAGATCTAGGTCCACACACTTCCCAATGATCGATACCAACATTAAATCTATGACCACAATTAAGTGCAAAAGTCAGCCTCAACAAAAAACCAAAATAAACAACTCGACAAGCAAGGATAACCAAGCACCACTAAATTAACTGACCAACTCAGTTAAAGAAGGAACTAGAGTAACTACCAAGCCAACTTGGTCAAACATGGAACTAAGCAACATAGAAAATTCAAATTTTGTTTTGGTGATACAAGATTTCCAAGGACCCAAGATGCTCCTGAATCAAACACCTGGGGTTATTTGAAATGATTCCCTGAATCATGCAGCAAGTACAACCTGAGCTGAATCCAACTCAGATTGTGAAATCCAAGAATTATCTTCAATCGACATATTCTTCCACTTTACCAGATATTCCATATACTATTTTCCTCTTGTACTTTTGCCAACTCTTTGTTCCAATATCTAGTCAACTTCTTATGTCTATCTCTTAGGATAATCATTTGGTATTATCATTTCTTTGTCTGATTTATGATACTCATACAAATCAGGAATGTTGAATATAGGTGATATATCCATGTCATTAGGTAACTCTATCTCATAAGCATTTCCACTGTCAAATCTCCTCAATATCTTGCAAGGACCAAATTTCTTCATTTTCAGCTTCTTGTATGTTCCAATAGGAAATCTACCTTTCTTCAAGTGTACCATTACTTCATCTCCAATTGCAAAAGTCTTATGTCTTCTTGATCTATCAGCTATGTCTTTGTATTTTTTATCACTTTTCTTGAACTTATGTTTCATTTCTTCATGCAATGTCCTCATGAACTCAACAAACTTTACTCCTTCAACACTTCTCTTTTCTTCACCAGCAATATCCTTCAAATCTGATATACCTCTGGGTTATGTGTCATTTACAATCTCAAAAGGTGTTTTCCCATTAGTCCTATTCACTAAATTATTATATGCAAACTCTACTTTTGCCAACACAGAATCCCAATTACTCGGTGTATCTCCAACTAAACATCTCAAAACATTACCTAAGCTTCTATGAACAACCTCTATTTGTCCATCAATCTGTGGGTGAAATGTAGAACTATATCTCAACTCGGCTCCCAGCTTTCTCCAAAGAGTCTTCCAAAAGTATCCAACAAATTTACTGTCTTGGTCAAAGATGATACTCCTTGATAATCCATGCAATCTAACAATTTCCTTAAAGAAAAGATCTGCTATATGCACTACATCTAATGTCTTTCTAAAGGGTATAAAATGTGCCATCTTAGAAAATCTATCCACAACAACAAATATAGAATCATTACCTCTCACTGTCTTTGGTAAGCCAAGAACAAAATCTATACTAATATAAATCCAAGGTTTCTCAAGAACAGAAATCAATATATACAATCCAGTATTCTGACTTACTCCCTTTGTAACTTGACAAATTCCACAACTTTTCACAAATTTTTGAACATCCTTATACAACTGTCGAGAATCAAAGGTACATGATTCTTGAGTTTGTTAGTTCAATTCCTGATTCAATCAAAGGTAACATGATTTGTCTTCTCCCATCAGCTCAAATAGTACATTTATTCAATCTCCCATCATATATAGCATGTCTATCATATTTCCAAGGTTTACCCTAAAAAATATGACAACAATCCATAGGCATGATATCACATAACACCTTATCATAGCACTTTCCAATTTTCAAATTCACAAAACATTGTTCACTTACCAAGAGTGTATGCTCATCCTTGATCCATGAAATTTGATAGGGCTTCGGGTGTTTCAATCTTTTCAACTATAACTTCATAAACATTTCCTCAAATGCCAAGTTCTCCGAGTTTCCACTATTAATGATTACCTTCCACACTTCATCAGAAACTCTACATCTAGTTTCAAACAAACGTTTCCTTACTAGATCTTCCTTTTTACTTTCACTCCAAAGTGCTCTCCTTACCATAAAGTTATTTTGCTTCTTAGGTTCATTCGGTGAATCTTGTTACACCAAAGAATTTCTACTGCTAATGAACTTCTTACTTGCATGTGTACATTCAAATAATCTACATCCTTCTTCTCCACAATTGTAACAAGTTCCTCAGAATCCACCTCTGTTATAACTACCTCAGTAGTTATTGCCTAGATCCCTCTAGCTAGACTTTCACCTTTCCATTCGATCTTTTCTTTATCCAGATTTGTGTTTTCTGAATTAGATCTATTGTGTTCACCATAAGATCTACCTCTTCCTCTTTTTCTTTGCTCATGTCTCTTGTTCAATTTCTCCTCAGCTTTCAAGGCAAACTAATAAGCTTCCTCAATGTTTTCCAACTTAACCAAACTGATGTATTCTAGGATGGAAACTCTCAATCCATTCAGGTACCTATAAATTATTTCCACTTCATCTTCATCATGTATAGATCTGATATCTAATCTATAGAATTCCTCAGTATTATCTTTTATCTAGTTATCTTTTTGCCTCAAACTTTGCATTTTCCTAATGAGGTTAATCTGATAATCACATGGTAAAAACTTTCCTTTCAAATTATTTACCATCTTTTTCCATACCTTAATTTTGTCTTTGGATTTCCTCTTTCTATCCAACTGTAGATGCTCCCACCACAAGGATGCAGGACTCTTCAACTATGTGCTTGCAATCCTCACCTTCTTTTCCTTAGGAATATTTTCATACTCAAAATAATTTTCCATCTTGGTGATCCAATCCACCAATTCATCTGAATCTATCTTTCCACTATACTCAAGAGGATTGAAATGTGGTGTAGACTTTAGATTTGTCAAAGCCTTCAACAATATTTCCTCACCCTGATCCATCATTGGTGCAAGTTCTACATCACCTTGATCTTCCTCAATTTCTTCATCACTAACATATTCAAGATGTTTTTATTTATGTTGGGTTGTCTCAACAGCTTCTAACCTAGCAACAAGTTGTCTCAACATATCTGTCAATCCTAGATCTACATCTCACCTCCCACAAACCATCTTGAAACCCTCTACAATTGTAGACCAGATCACATTTTGCTACCCCACAAAAAATCAACTAGGGTCTGACAAGAAGGAACCCTCAAACCTAGATTTACAAATCTAGATCTAGAACTAATCTTCTCTCTGATAACACCTAACATAAGGTAGGTAAGGAAGAGGGGCTAAAGGAACACCCTAATCCAAATCTACATTGCAAAGATCACACATAGAAGAAACAACACAAAAAGTGAGAGAGAGAATGCAGATCAGATCCTTATATTTCATCAAATAATTCATAAATGTCAGGTTGTAAGGCCTTTTCGGTAAGGGCTAAATATTAAAATTCAATTACAATAGTCCTCCAACATGTGAGGATTCAAAAACTATCTTCAATCTTCTAACTCCTAATTACTACCAAAATTGACTGCTAAACTACAACCAACTACATTATATACAAGAAGCTACCAAACAAGTTAGCCTTCAGATCCATTATTAATGAAAGGAACGACCAGATCTAGGTCCACACACTTCCCAATGATCAATACCAACATTAAATCCATAACCATAATTAAGTACACAAGTCAGCCTCAACATAAAACCAAAATAAACAACTCGACAGGCAAGGATAATCGAGCGCTAGGAAAGGATAAGCAAGGGCCAGGGAATTAACTAACCAACTTGGTTAAAGAAGGAACCCGAGAAACTACTAAGCCAACTCAGTCAAAGAAGGAATCGAGAAACACATAAAACTCAAACTTATTTTTGATGACATAGGATTTCCAAGGACCCAAGATGTTCCTACATCAATATCCCTTACACACTTCATCTCCTTCTTACACATTTGTCGCCTCTCACATCTCCCAAAATGGTTAGATTCCCCCATGCCTTCCAACCTATCCCATTGTGACACTTGTCACAATGAGATGCATTTGAGAAAGTACAATCCATGTTCTCTCTCTCAAATTCATCTTGACCCTTCCTCAGGTTTGCATCTCAACTATTCATTTGCCTCTCTTCTTGCCTATTAATTGAAGGCTCTTTTCCTTCATTTTCATCCACCTTTTGTGCAAATTTATCATGCCATTTTGAGGACCAAAAACATCAAACACATCCTTATAATGCTAAGATCATTCCAAACTCATACCCTTTGGATCTTGAGTACACTTTGAGTACACATTCCATCCATTGGACAAAGCTACATGTCAAAGGGGATTTTTCCTTGTTTTAGAAGGTTTGCACACTCTTAGGATTCTTTTTTTTTTTAACTCTTCTTTTGGTCCAATCATATATGTAGTTTTTGCTACTGTGTTTTGATTGCTTTCATATTTATTGTATTCCTTTAAAAACATTTTCATAGCTTACATTTTTGCACGCCTAGTGGGACCCACTTCCAGGGTCATTTTTCTATCCATTTCACCTATTTTGTTTTGCAAAAACTAACCAATATTAACATATTTTGTTGTTTGAGGTGTTTATGTAAGCTTTTTGAGTGTTTTGCAGGTTTGAGAAGAAAGAAATAGCATTTGCGCCATCAGTCTTGCAGTCAAAATTCACACATATCAAGAAACACAAGTTGGTGGGATTGCGAGTATGATCAGTGAGATCACATATCCAAAAAAAATTATTTCTTTTGTCTAAATTTCTTCTTCTTGAGTTCTAAATTCACCAGTCAATTTTTAACACAATTTGTAGGATTGTGAACTTGCAATGCGGGAACACAATTTGACCCTGTGAGATCCTGACCTAAAAATTGTAAGCCATAAGGCATCATTAAATACCTGTTAAAAGCCTCAACATATGTGCCCTCGTATCCACCAAAGCCTTGTGAGATCGCTAGTTGACCCTATGGGATTGTGACTAAAGGTATTGAATTTAAATTTGTAGGTTCATTTTCTATTGTAGTTTTTTAGATTAATAGGCCTGCAGGATCACTTGTACGGTCTGTGAGATTGTGTATTTTTTTCTATGAGATTACAAATACAGGTGGCGGGATCACAAATTAATATTTTAAAATAAAGTTTACTCACTTGTTTTTAGTGCTTTAAAAAGAACCCTACATGTACACACAACACCTCACCATTTCAATTTGGGTCTAAAATAAACAAGGGCTAAAATTAACAAGGAAAATATTTCACATTTCAAACTAGTGCTTAAAATGAATATAATCAAGTCATGAATGCTTAAGGGAAAATGAATAAGGAAAATCTCACATTGCATTTTGGTGCTTAAAATCAATCAAACACAAATCTCTGTCAATTAATTTTTTTTTGAAAAGAACCTTGTATGATAAACATGAGTGTTTGATGTTCTAGGATAGAAAACACTTAGTCTAATCTAGGTTTAGTTTGGAATGAAGAATTCTTGGCATGTTTGAAGGATTATTTTTAACATTTCCTTAGAGATTTCCTTTTTCCAAAAACCTTGTTAAAATACGTGACGTAAAAATAATTAAATTGTATCTGTATCCTCTCCCTCACCTTCGTGGAACTTGGGTGAAGAGAAATATCAAGTTCAATTATTTTTTCTTCTAGCGAGGCCTACCTAGGGAGAAATGCTTCCTCTTTGGAGAACGACCTCAAACTGGTAATTTCCTAATCAGTATATAAACAAGGTTTTGAGAAAAATATCTCCTTATTCTCTCAAGCTCAAGCCAGGTGTGTTGATGGTAGCCTGATGTAGGTGAATATCCCTACAATTTTGGCATGGTCAACTAGGATCTTAAGTGAGTCATGTGTGTGTGAATTTTGTACCTAGTTGTAGACACAACACTTCAGTAAAACATTAGAGGAACTAGCAAAAATTGAAATCTGCAAGTAATTGAAATTATACTAACTAGATGATTTACTGCCTTCTAGTAGGTGTGAGTATGGTATTCTCACATTAGACCGAGATCAGTGACAATGCAACACCTAAACAAAGGATTTAAATGATGAAAGCAATAAAATATCAATGCAAATTAATCTATTTTTTTGGATTTTTGATGCAATAGGATGAAAAACTGTATGAAATTAATCTAGAATGAAATTGAAATGATATGAAAATTAATCTAAGAATTATATGAATTGATATGCAAAGCTATGAAAAACTATGAAATGATCTCACAAAATTGCCTGTCGCAAAAGCTTGATTCTTCGTATGCAAATTTCACCAGAGTAATTGTGCAAATTCGAGAGATATGAGATTGAAAACTTGAGGGATTTAGAGAGATTGAAAGCTTGAGAGATTTTGAGAGGGGTCTTTGTGAAGAGTTGAGCCTTGTTTTTATAGAAATCTAGGGCTTGAGGATGCATTGAGAAAAGCCACTAATCACTCTTGATAAACTTAGGTTGATTTTTGAGTTAACAAGAAATTAAGAATATTTAATTCATAAAATCATGCAAAAGCAGTTTTTATCTCAAAATAGAGCTTTAGTTCTCTTTTTCAACTCATCATCAGATGTTGAGTTTTAGAAAGTTAACAAATTGAAAATAATAGTTGTTTTAAAGTTGACTGCTTTTCTGATTGTGCATGTTTTAATATGAATTAATTTAATAAATAAAGTGATTTATTTTCCACTTAACTGATTTTGAATTAAAATAATTGATTTATTGGTTGGTTAATTATTTTGATGAATAGAGGCCTTTTCTATTAAAAATATTAAAGTACAATATTCACAAAAAAGAATCGGGGGAAAGAGTCACCCTGCAAGTCACTTGGCACCAAAGGATGAAAACATACAACTATTCATCAAAAAACTATATAAAACAAGAAACCCTCAGGCTGCAAAAGTAGTAGTAGAAGAGGGAGGAGGATATTTATCATTAGGATTGCCCCAAACATTAGGCCCAAGACTCTGATCAAGAATGACCCAGCCATCTTCAGGATCTCCTTTTTCCAATTCTCCTTCCTCCCACCTGGGTGAAATAGCTAGCGCCAGGCGAGGGAACTTATCTTGATTAGTAGGAGAAGAGGCCAAAGGCCAAGAAAAAGCAGTAGTAGTGGAAGCAAGCATAGGAGGCCAGCTAGAACCTGCATCCCTCTGAGGAGGAGGAGAGGTGGAGCGGCGGTGCCATTAACACAGAGTCCTAAAGTGTCTGGCAGAGGCACTCTGGCTACGACGTCGTCCCCTAGGTGGCATATGGTCAGCTGAGAGAGAATCTGGAGGCACTTGAGAAATAGTACAAGGGGAATTACCCTAGTGCTGAAGCAACTCCTACAAATGGGTAACCTCAAGGGCCACTTTATCAGCTTGCACCTAAATCTACATCATGACATTATTACAAATACATACCTTAGCATAAAGAGAGACATGAATATCCAGAAAGCTGTGAGAAAAAAGCACAGTGTTTTGAGCTTTCCACAAGTTGAATAAAATTTCTAGCCTGAAAGTATGCCATGTCTAGGTGTACTGGGAAGGCATTCTGGGAGAGTCACCAAGAAGAGCCATGTGCCAAGAAAAAGGTTTAGGCCTAAAAGGAGCAAAAAAGTCATGGATCCAACCGCAGTAATTTTGGGCACGATGACATAACCAAAAAATGTGCATGAGCATCTTAGAGTGACCACAAAAAGGGCATTTAGGGTTAGGAACCCCCATATGCCGAAGCCTAGCTTCCAAAGGTAAGCTCTGGTATAACAAGCACTAGGCAAAATGAGAAATCTTAGGCTTAGTGACAGAACCCTAGATGGTACAAAATCTCCAACCCCAAGTCTTTTGAGAAGAAGAGAGATGTCAACACTAGTTGAGAGAGTCTTCCATGGGTAAATGAGGCATAAGCCAGGAATACCCAAGCTTAGGCTTGTAACTGGTAAATGGTGTGGCAGGATACCATTTCCAGTCTTTCCACCATGGTCTAACATATTGAATACCCAATTTGTGTAGGAGGTGGGGCAGAATGACTAAGACCAGCAAGTCAAAAGTCTGACGATCTAGGTGGATGAGCTAGAATTGAACCCGAAGATCATCCTAGAATCAAATACTCATAGTGACTCTAGAAAAAAGGTCTTTTAGGGTTTGAATGCCACGCTTTTGAAACCAAAGAGCATGAACCCCATGAACTCTAGCAAGAGGAGTCCCCTACTGAGCAAAGAGAGGAGACCACCAAATGTTCTGCTGGTTGAAAGAGAGACCATCCTAAAATCCATTCCCAGCCCACCGAAGCCAAGGCCTAATAGACTCCCAAGATCTCCAAATACTCTTGGTGAGAAAAGTGCCTTGGATCTAGATGGGCTCCTTCATAACCAGAAGGGTTTGAAAGCCAATTCCCTTCCAGGAAGGATTGTGTAGAGGAAAGCCTGAGGAAATGTAGTGTCGAAGCAGAATCTTCCAAGCTTCATTGCCTATGAGACATCGCACAACCCATTTAGCACAAAGGGCATGCCCTTGCTTCTAGGTATCAATAAGACCAAGCCCACTAGAGATTTTTGGGAGGCAACAAAAGTCCCAAGAAACTCTGTGGAAGCCCTGGTGATCAATACTAGAGGCCCAGAGAAAGTCTTGAAGAAGTTTCTCAAGCTTCTTGTAGGAGGCCTTGGAGGGATCCCAACAAGAGGAGTAATAAATGTGTGTGGTCACCATAACTTTGGAGCTTCGTGATCCAATAGGTAAGCTTTTTTTCAATCTTAGAAAGAATAGCATTCCATAGATCGGTAGGATTTCTTTGAAAAGCAAAAGGAATACCCAAATAGAAAAAAATTTCCCCATGTTGAATCCTGGTCTAGCCAAATTGAGAAAGCCAAGGAGGTTTAGGAAGAGCTGAATGTCTGTAGTAGAGGGTTTTGTGCCACTGAATGGCTAAGCCAGAAGCTAGACAAAAGGTGTATAAACACTGCAAGGCTACCTTGATATTCTCTTCATCCTCTGCCAGAGTGAGGAAGGAATCATCAGCAAAATGGCCATTGACCAGCTACTAGGAGGAATCTAGCAAGTAGATTCCCCAAACAGATCCCATGGAAATGGAGTGAGCTAGAAGGTAGCCAAAGCCCTCTGCAGCCAACACATATAAAGCTGGAGCTAGAGGGCAGCCCTGCCGAATGGATTGAAAGAGCCCATCCTCCACCTTTGGGCTCTTTCAATCCATAACGTAAAGCATCACAAGAATCAATTATTAAATCAAACTTTATTCCAATTATATCATTAAATATTGACAACTTAGATTTTAAATCAATTAAATAAATATTCAATTGATTGTTTGTAGGAATTTTGATTTATTGTCAAAATAAAAATAGTATTAATTAGGAATAAATGCAATTAAATCTAATTAAATAATTAAGTGGAAAAATTAAATTAATTAAATAAATATTCATCATATTCAATTAATCAACTTTAGGATAAATAATGACAATTATCGCCGAATAATATTCAGTTAAAGATAATTATGATAAATTAGGAATATTTAGGAAATATTCCCTGATGCAGAATTAGGATGAAATCAATTAGAGTTTTCAATTTTTAGATGTGTAGATGTGCCTTAGGTTAGGACTTTGATGTTGATTTTGATCGAATTGATGATGTGGGAGGTTAATGAACCTAAAGCCCATTTTTGGGGTATTACAAGTCACACGTGTACAAATTGATTGGGATGATGCCATGTATCTTACTAAAATACATTAATCAGAAACCTACCCGATCTACCCCTGAATGCTTTCTAATCTTTGTGCAAGGAGAATATTAATCTCTCCAAGATAGTCATAATATCATGCCATCCTTGAGTTCTTGGAACTAGATAATATGACATCATGACTGGAGCTATTGTGTGTTTGGTGATGGTTGTATTCTAATTATCTCTTGGATGTGTGCCTAAGTCAATGAGAAAAGGTTTTCTAGTCACATTGATTCCTTAGGATAGAAATTTCTTGTGTGTGTCTTTGAAGTTACCAAACCCAATAATAACATTTGTTCAAATATACACAAAATGAAGTCATAAGTTCTTTTCCAAAGAGATCACTTGCCTATTTTTCCACAAAATTTCTTTGTCTCTTGTGGGATTGTTTGTCTACCATCCCAAGAAAATCTAGATTTTCTTAAAATCAAGCCAAGTTACTCTTATCATAGTCATTTTCTAGCTTGACAAACTTCCAAAATGGTGCTCAATAGATTGGACTTATGACCAAATCGGTGAAACACCAGAAAGCCAAGTTGCCAACATCACATGTGTATCAAGAGAAAAAGGTCACTAAAAGGAAGCTCAAAGATCACCAATACATCATAATTGCAATCCAAAAAGAAGACAAGTACCAAGAAAAGCTAGATAACATGGGTTACAATGTCAGAGTTAAGTAGTTTTTGACACGCTTCCAAGTTAATCGTCAGTTGGTCATGTTGGAGATTTTCCACTAGGCCAATACTGACTATATGTTTTTCATTGATGACAACATATGGTAAGTAGCATGTGTGGAAGACTTATGTAGTAAGCTTATAGCATATTTAGCATGGACATGTTATCAACATGATATCATGGACCCAGAGGTTAACTATTAGTACAAACAGTTATATAACAATTTGTGTTAGTAGTGTTCCTAACAGAGTAACAGATAGTTTTCTGTGAATGATTGTCCGTACAATTATCATGGAACCTTGCACATTTGGGTATGTGATGGAGACATGATAGAGTTGTTACATTCATGGATGCAGAGTCTAATGATCAGTAGAAGTGAAGTTATGTAGTCACTATTGACCAATAGTAGTTTCCTATGTTTATTCAGAAGAGCCGACATAGATTATATTGGTTTAGGAGTTTCACCTATCATTATAGTATGCACCCTAGGATTAGTGCTTGGAGAAGAGTTAGTAATGTTTTGTTAAGAGCGTATGATGTAATTCAGCTTGAGGAGAAAGAACCATATATTTTGGTAGAGTTGACAGTGTGTAGCGTGCGTCTACAATTATCTTATTGCATAGGTCCCAGAATGTGTTGCATGCTTAGTAGAGCTGACTGAATTATTATTGGAGTTTGTTATGGCTTCTCTAATATGATTTCAAGGTGGTTCTAATAGGCTAACTTGACTATATCATTTAGAGGAAAGATATTTATGGGCAGTCATTTGTGATTGATAAAGTGTGGTTCATGGTTGATTGAAAAGAGCAGAGCAGAGTGTGCAAAGTGTTGAACCATTAAAAGATGGTCTATGTGACCAAGTAAAGTATTTGTGCTATACATTGGAACTGATCCAGACAACAGGTCAAAGCACTATTCACCAAGATCTAGATATAGTGTGTATCTATTATTCAGAAGGTTGTAGCCTTCATCCATTTGAGCAGTGAGCTCTAGGATAGTACATCCACACCCCTAATAGGGTTTATTGTAAAAGACTCCTAACAGGGTTTGACCCTTGACCAAGTCTACTGTACTAAATATATTATAAAGAAACTCCTAACAGGGTTAAGGATCTTCTAACAAGGATCATAATACACTAGTACAAAATATTAGTGGGTGTCAATTCCCACCGGGGTTTTTACCTATTTGGGTTTCCCCGTAACCAAAATCTTGGTGTTGTGTTCAAGTGTTCTTTCATTGTGTTTATGATTTATGTTTTAGTATACTTAATTGGATAAAGAATTGAAACTTGTAGATAACTTATTCACCCCCCCTCTTAGTTATCTCTTGGGACTATGCCTAACAATTGTTATCAAAGCCAAGTGGCTCAAAGAGAAAGTTTAACTTCTTGAGGTTGATTAGATGGAATTTTGTAGAAAAGAAAGTTAGTTTGATGGAGATAATTATCTTGATTGGAAAAACAAGATGGTGACACATTTGCAATGCATTTCTTTTGAATTTTTTGATGTAACTGTCAAAGAAGTTAAGATCCCTACCTTAGAAGACCTTGCAAAAGATGATGCCACTAAAAAGAAAAAGGAATTATTTCATCAGAATGCAATAGCCAAATAAACCCTTATCAACACCCTATCTGATAGTGAGTTTTCTGAAATAAAGAAAGTAGATACAACCCACAAGATATGGAAGCACCTAGAAGACATATTTGAAGGAGACAAACAAGTAAAGGATGCACACATAAAAACTTGGAAGAAAATATAAAATGCATTAGAGATGCTACCTAAAGAAAACATCAGAGCTTACAACCAAAGGATTAATGAAGCAGTTGCAGGAATTAGGAACAATGGTGGAGAGATCTCGGAAGAAGGCATTATGGATAAGTTGATGACCACTCTCACAGTAGAGTATGAAAACAAGATCAACATCCTTGATGAGACCATGCAACTTACATCAAATTTCAAGAGAGAGACCTTCATCAACAAAATTTTAGCTTTTGAGATTTCAAGATTGAAGACAAAACCTAAAAGTGAAACAACCTTCAAAGCATCAGTCCATGGTAAGAAATCTGAAAACACTTTTGGTGATTATGATGATGATGATGAAGAGAAAGCACTAGATGATTTCATTTCTATGATTTCTAAAAGAGAAAAGAAAGGAAAAGGGAAATATGAAGGTCAATTGCCATTTAAATTCTTTTCATGTAATAAGATTGGTCACTTTGCATCTAAATGTCCTACAAGAGCTAGAAAGTTCAAAAATGACTACAAGCCTAAGTATTCAAAGGGATGCTACTATGCAGGAGATGGAGTATCAGATGATGATTCAGCTGAAGATGAAATTGGATTCATTGTTGTCATAGAGAAAATGAACAATGAAGACAAGAAAGAGGAAGAAAAGTTAGCACTGATATCACAAGTAGACATAAGGATAGATTGGATCATAGATAGTGGATGTTTACATCACATGACAGGTGATAAAGATAGGTTTATTCATTTAGACAAGTACAATGGCGGCATGGTTAGATTTGGAGATAACACTCCTAAACCCATATTTGGTAGAGGAGCCATCACCTTGGATTGAAAGAACAGTACTGATGATGTTCTTTATGTTGATGGTTTGAAACATAACCTACTAAGTATTGGGCAGTTACTTGACAAAGGCTAAAAATTGGAGTTCAATGGGAACAAGTGCATAATTAACAACAAAGAAGGAGAAATGATTGCATCAGGAGAAAAAACTAAAGGTAATGTTTTTTAGCTTAATCCAGAAGCAAGTTGGTTTATTGCTAAAGTAGATGATAGTTGGTTATAGCATAAAAGACTATGTCATATCAACTTTGATAGCATAGTAAAGATCAGTAATGTTAAGGCAATAAGAGACCTACCTAGCATAGAAAAGCTAGTACTAATCCTAGAACCATATTTCCTTAAAAATCTTGAACGAAAAAAATCCTGAATCCTGAACCATTTTTGAGCCTTAGTAATGGTAGGATGTTAAGATCAAATCCTACTCTACCTCAGGAGTAGTACTAATGCTTAGACTAATTGGCACCCTTTTCCAGTGATGTCAAAGGGGGAGTAATATATAGTCATAAAAAACAAAAGTAAAAGGAGTAATATACTAAGGGGGAATAGTATTTAGCTATGGAAGCAGTTCAGTTGAGGAAATCAAGAGCATTGAAGAATATTGCAGTAGATGGAGGATTCATCTTTGGGGGAGTTTTGAAGAGGAAATGGATAATGTTACAAAAGAAATTGTCATTTGGGTTGGTGGTGTTTTTCATTCCATATGTTGCCATCAATGCCAAAGGGGGAGATTGTTGGAGATTTGCCAACATGCCAGTACTGATTGTATGTTTTTCATTGATGACATAATATGGTAAGTAGCATGCATGGAAGACTTATGTAGTAAGTTTCTAGTATATTCAAAATGGACATATTATATGCATGATATCATGGACATAGAGGTTAACTGTTAGTACATACAATTATATAGCAGCTTGTGTTAGCAGTGTTCTTGATAGAGTAACAGGCGGTGTTCTATGAATGATTGTCTGCACAGTTAGCATGGAGCCATGCGTGTTTGGATATGTGATGGAGACATGTTATATTTTTTACATTCATAGATGTAGAGTCTGATGATCAGTAGAAGTGAAGTTATGTAGTCGCTATTCACCAGTAGCAATTTCCTATGTTTATTTAGAAGAGTTGACATAGATTATATTGGTTTAGGACTTGCACCTATCATTATGGTATGTGCCCTTGGATTAGTGCTTGGAGAAGAGTTAGTAATGTTTGGTTAAGAGCGCATGATGCAATTTAGCTTGAGGAGAAAGATCCAGCTATTTTGGTAGAGCTGACAATGTGTAGTGTGCATCTACAATTATCTTATTGGACAGGTCCTAGAATGTGTTGCGTGCTTAGTAGAGCCGACTAAATTATTATTGGAGTTTGTTATGGCTTCTCTAATATGATTTAGAGGTGGTTCTAATAGGCTGAATTGACTATATCATTTAGAGGAAATATATTTATAGAAAGTCATTTGTGATTGCTAAAGTGTGGTTCATGGTTGATTGAAAAGAGCAAAGAAGAGTGTGCGAAGTGTTGAACCATCAGAAAAATGTCTACATGACCAAGTAAAGTGTTTGTGCTATACATTGCAACTGATCTAGATAGCAAGTCAAAGAACAATTCACCAAGATCTAGATATAGTGTGTATCTATTATTCAGAAGGTTGTAGCCTTCACACATTTGAGAAGTGAGCTCTAGGACAATGCATCCACAGTCCTAATAGGATTTATTGTACAAGAATCCTAACAAGGTCCAACCCTTGACCAGGTCTACTGTACTAAATATATTATAAAACAACTCCTAACAGGGTTAAGGATCTTCTAACAAGGATCATAATACACTAGTATAGATATTAGTGGGTGTCAATTCCCACTGGGGTTTTTACCTATTTGGGTTTCCCAGTAACCAAAATCTTGGTGTTGTGTTCACATGTTCTTTCATTGTGTTTATGCTTTATGTTTAAGTATACTTAATTGGATAAAGAATTGAAACTTGTAGATAATTGATTCACCCCCCCCCCCCTCTCAGTTATCTCTTGGGACTATTCCTAACAGGTCACACTTGAAAGAGAAGACTAGATGACATATCACATCCTTTCAAATCTCACAAAGCTATCTCGACATTCCTACATCTTAGATCATCCCCTAGGAGCATTCATGCTAGTTTCTTAGGTAGCCTCAAGTCAATTAGAATCATCCTTATCTGAATCAAATCCAATATCATCCACCATCCATAAGCTACTTAGTGTCACCCATTTTGAGTTTCTCAAAACCTTATCCAAAATAAAAAGCATCTTAGCTTCACCCATCTGACTAAGCATTGTCTAGGATAGCTAGGACTTGTTCTTGTCAGCTTCATCTCAATCTAGAGATTGGCTCACACTAGCAATGATACCATCTTCTAAATATCACAAGTCTATCCAAGGTTGACAATTCCTTATATTTTTATCCCACATTTGGAAAATAAAAATCATTCTCAACATCTAGCAAACGTCGTTAGGACCTTGTCATCCTCACATTATCTAAGCACCCATCAAAAGCATCCTAGGTACTACATTTAATCATATCAACCTCAAAAATCCTAGAACCATATCCAAACATCCCCTTTGTCACATCCTCATCCTCCACATCTTAGGATTTTGCATTTCATGCCTACTGAGACACGATTGAAGAAGAGAAAGGGCATGGACCAAAACCGTGCCACTAGTTTATCTGATCCGAATGACCCTAATAGCACCATGGTGACATGTGCCCCTCAACCACCACAAGTTAAAAATGTATGGGAAGATCCTACCGAACACCTACCACATATTTTGTGGAAGCATTCATGAGTCATCATGGATACACACAAATGGTAAATGTAATCATTGCGCAAAACTGACTTCCCATTTTGGCAAACTACACATAGGAGGGTACTCCCATTCCACTATACCTTCAGCCTTTTTATCCTACAAGACCTCTGCATATCCCCGCTAACACATACCTTGCTATTATCCAAAAAATCCATGATCCCATCTTACAATTATTCCATGCAAGTTCACTTATCCCCCATCTCCTATAAACAAGTTCCATAATCCCCACCGTCTACACAACCACAAAATCCACTCCCTTCTTAGTCATAGGCACACCACCTCCACCTACCACATAAAAAATGGCCATGTACAGACAAAATTACATGCAAGAACCACCTCCAACTCCCATAAAAAATGCCACCCAAATGGTACCCCCACCTTTCACAAGTCAAGCCCCCACAAAATCATCACTTTCCTATGGGGAAACACAAACGTTTCCTTCTACCACTTAGTCAGCATTCACCCAATCTACCACACAACCATCTTCTGCAAAATTTCCTCCTCCATCCTTCATTTATAAAATACAAGTACAACAACTGGCCTTTATAATAGGAATTCCCTTTATGGGTTCCCAAAACCTTCCATTCAGATCACAAAATCCCACCTTCGCTCCCACATTTTTAGCTACATCCAGATCACAACCCACGGTAAGAACATGCTCTTCTTGGGGACTCACCCAAGAAAAAATGCATGCACTAGGAATACAAATGCAATCTCATATATCCAACCCCATAAACCCACAAGAAATCTTCCCTCATGTAGCACAACAACCCTCACTGCCTCCTCCACTTGTATATTTTCCCACATTCTCTAATTATCTATCTATGTCACCTGTCACTTCTCAAGCCATGCCACCACCATCATAGCAAAAAATTTCTTCCCATCTCACAAGATTTCTCACACAACCACCCCCATTGTCCATACCCAAGAAACCATTCCTCACCTTAGCAATGTAGGTATATATCAGACAAGCTAAAGACAAGTCCCATCAACAACCCTCAATGTTCTACCAACCTCCCCTACAACAACACTATTTCCAAGCACAACAACAAAATCCCCTTATTCTTCAACAACAACAAGCCACACCATATCATGTGTAGAAGCATGTAGTAACATTCTAGCAATAGTACATCCCCCAACACGATCTCCAGAATCCATTCCAGTTTGCCTATGTGGTGGGATAATCTCCCTACCCAATCCTGCAATATCCTTTGCAAGTCCCTCTGTACTCAATCACACCATGTGACCCTTTCCCAATGGGAGTACCCACTCGAGCACCTGTCAATGTAGAATGGGAAGAGATGAAGAATTCTCTTAAGGAAATCAAAGCCAACAATGAGACCAAGACATTCAAATTTGAGGAGGTTTGTCCCTACCCGTTCGATAGATCTATCACAATAATCTCATTCCCCAAGCACTTTGAGACTCCCAAGTTTGATAAATATAGGGGAAAGGAAGATCCTATAAGCCACATCAAGGAATTCTACATGGATTTTCAAGATATGGCATACAAGGATAATTTCCTCATGTGCCTTTTCCTCAAAAGTTTGGGAGGGACCACCATCAAGTGGTTCTACAAGATACCATATGGGTCATTTACCACATTTTTTGAGCTTTCTAAGAAGTTCATGGCACAATATGTGCACAACATCAATAATGAGCTCTCCTTATTATATCTACATGCAATTCCAAAAAAAGAGAGGTGAGAGCTTGGCCAACTACCTACAAAGATGACAGAACCTCACCACGAGGTTGTCATATCAAATGCCATAAAAGTACCTTTCCAAGATATTAATTGATAATCTATACCCAAAGTTGTCCCACTTCATGCAGATGAATTTCATATTGACTTATTAGGGCATCAAAGGAAAATGGATAGACATCGAATGAGGCCTTTTCTTAGATGGTGCCATCAAACACTACAAGGAGAGCTTGCAGGACAAACACAGTAATGACCAACCTCGCTACTGGAACAAAAATAAGAATGTTTTCAGAGATGGAGCCACTAATGAAAAGTATGTACAAGTCATCATGGTTGCTCCTAATACCCCTTTTCCAAAGTGTCAACAATAAGTACATTCCTACCAGTAGCCTCCTTGCCAACCTCACACCAATCAAACCAACACGATATCCATCACACAAGGGAAAGAAAAACCACGTGTCTAGAACAATCAAAAGTGCATGTTCACCCCTCTTAGTGAACCTTTAGATGCCATTTTTCATCGCATAGTCAATGCCAACTTGATCATATACCCTAAGACCCAGCCATTTGATGAGTCAACTCTAGCATGTTGGTGTGTTAGTCTATTTTTGTATTACTCGATGGAAGCTTTGACCGAGGGTCTCGGTCATTGAAGGGCTCAGTCATTGAAGGAGCTTGGGAAAATTCTAGTACTTGGTAGAACCTATGCTTGGTGATGCTTGTGGTGCTCAATTGATGTGCTTGCTTGGTTGTTTTTACTGACACTCGGTAGTTTGGCTTACTGACTAGAGTTCTTAGAGATTTGGTTGGCTGACTTGATGTATTTAATGTGGGTAGCTTATGTTGTATTCTCCTATGTGGATCTTTAGGCTGACATGGAGAATAAATTATTTGTATGGCTATTTGAGAGGTGATGAATGTTGCATTTAATATTTGTTTGTTTTTAGAAATTGACTGGATTTTAGGATTTATTTGTTTCTTTTAGCCAACTGATGGCCGAAATAGTATAAAAGTAGAGGTTTGGGTAGCTGTTTAGAAAGGGGAGAAATGGATCAGGAAATAGTGTCTAGATCCTGCGAGATCTGGTAGATCAGATTATTTGTCTGATATTTGTAACAACAGAGCTAGTGGTTTGCATTCTTGGAGACAAGGAGGTTTCTTGGTGGCTTGCGAGCTCAAGTTTAGATCTTCCTTAGTGTTTCTACTAGTTGTTGATGTGTCATAGAGATAGACTAGCTAAAGGATTGTAGAATTACTATTGTAATTGTTTGTATTTGACCGTAACCTAGAAGGCCTTACAGTTGGGCATGTTGAATAAAAAATCTATTTCATCATTCTCCTGTTGTTTTTCCTCTTTATTATTGTTAATAGTGTGGATTTAGACTATCTTTTCTGATATTTTCCTATTGCACTACGTTAGGTGGTATCAGAGCTTAAAGTTCTTGAGTGTGTAAACAAATTGCCTTGGGTTTTTGAATATCTTGAAGATGTCTCTAAGACGATTGGACCTTAGGGTGACTGTAAATCTCTCTAATGTTGTGGAATCAAAGATATCTGAGAAGGTCCCATCGAATGTCAGATCTGAGATGGAATTGATGAAGAATGACATGATTGCTGAGATTATGAGGGCTATTGCTAGTATATCAAGGAATCTTAGTACTGAAGATAGCTATGAGGAAGCTACTAAAGGCTTTGAAGCTACTGGATCTAGTGGAGATGATAGAATTGATCGGAGGGGCAGATTTGGTGAAGACATAACTAGTTAGTTGCCAAGATATAGAGCTCAGTTAAGTACTAGTTACCAAATGGAAATTTATAACTTCCCTGGTACTTTGAGACCTTAGGACTTGATTGAATGGATTGGTGGGTTAGAAGACTTCTTTGAGATTGAAGAAATTGAAGATCCTCTTAGAGTGAGGTTGACATAGACTAAGTTGAAAGAACATGTTTCTCTTTGGTGGAAAAAATTTCAAAGAGATAGAGAAGATGAAGGTGAAATAAAAATCAATCATTGGAGGTTGATGGTGACTAAGTTGAAAGCTAAGTTCATACCTCCTGACTATGAACTTGAATTATTTAAGAAATTGTAGAACTTAAAGTAGAAAGATTTGACTATTGAATACTATATCAAGGAGTTCTATAATTTGACTATTCATTCTGGACACAAAGAACTTGGTAAGGAAATGGTAGATTAGTATGTAAATGGATTGAGATTAAATATTCAAGATGAGCTTGATATGTTGAAGATTGATTTGGTTGAGGATTCTTATCAGTATGCTCTAACGGTAGAAGATAAGTTGAAGAGGAGACAACATGGTAATTCCTAAGGGAAGGAGAAATAAGATCACTCAGTGAAGGGTAAACCAACTGCTAAAGATGAACTAAAACCTGTTGAACTGAGAAAGAGGACATGTAAGTTTTTCTTTAACAATACTTGTTATAATTGTGGTAAAGGACACCGATCATTTGTGTTCGCATAAGAAGCTTGGTAATAGAAAGAATGCTATGGTGAATGAGAACATAATAAATGAACCTGAGGTAGATTCAAAAAATTGGCTAGTTAGAAGAACATTGCTTGGTACTAAGGTGGAACCTTGTTAGAGGAGTAATTTAATGTTTAGAGCTCGGTGAAAGTCAGGAGGTAAACTCTATGATGTGATTATAGATGGGTAAAAGCAAAAATTTGTGTCACATTTCAGGGCATCTTATCAGTACAACTAAATTTGAGTATTTCTAACAAAAAATATTTTTTGTCAAACATATGGTCTAGCTAGATTCATTCTAGCTAAGTTAGATAAGTGCTTCAACTTTTCTAATTGGAAATATCTATTAAATGCATGTTTTATATTGATTACTAAATAAATAAAATTATTTCAGAAAAATGATGTTTCAATAACTTCTACTCTTTTTAATGATATTTTTTACAAATATAAAAATAACCTTTTTTAGAGCACATAGTCAAGATTATCATCATATAATTTTTATAGTATTTTAGTTAGATCTAATATATTATAATTTCAAAATACTGCAAGTAGGTATTTTAACATTTGAGAACAAGCTGCTTCTAAAATAGAAAAAAATAGTAAAGCTTATCAAAAAAATTGAAGGGGGGTGAATCAGTTAGATCAGTTATCCAATAGTCCCAATTACAAAATGTATCACTTTAAAACATATTCAACAAATTCCTGCAGCTTGGTAACATGAAATACTAAATTGTATGTGCCTTTACTGATTACCAGTCAAATGACTTATCGTAATTACCAACCAAATTGGATATGTAATATGTAAGACATGATAACCAAACAATCACCACAATAACCACATAACACAAGGAATGTGGAAACCCTATTAAGGGAAAAACCACCCGGGATCGGTAACCCAAAATATTTTCACTCTTTTGAAGTGAGCTCAGTGAAGATCCAACCTTGTTAAAGGTTACAAGACACACTGTAAGGTGTGACCTTGTTAGAGGATTTAAGACTAACAATTATCATCCAACCAGCATTCAGTATGGGGTTGACAGGATAACAAGGTACATTCTATGAATGACATAGGGCAATCACAAGATGGTTAAGTCCACTCGGTTAAGAGATTTTTCTATTACAATGGTTAAACTAAAATAGTAGGTGATCTGATTATAATACAACTTGATTTTGCAGATGTTCAGATCAATTCTAAGCCCATACAAATCCTCTGATCAATATTTCAATTTAGTTCTTCAATATTCAATAACTTACTGTCACTCGGTAATAGCTCTCTGATGCTTGGTTAACTCTACAGTTCGGTTCTCCTTTAACCAGTCTGATTAGGCATACATGAAATTGTGTTCACGTGATATCTCTATAGTCTCCTTCTTCTGACATAGTTTCAACAATGAAACCAATGTCTCTTATATAGACAAGTAAACTATTTTCTTTTCATCGATTAGATTGTTCTACTTAATCCTCCTTCATAGATTTTTTCGCTTAAACCTTCCTCGATAGTTGTGTCTATAACTCATTTCAATTCCATCCTGTAGATATTCTTCAAATTTTGTTAGCCATTGATCTTATAACAAACTTTATCTTCAACCTTGAAATCATACACATTCCAGCTCATCAACTTTTTTTGGCTAAACTAAACATTTAGTTCCTTCAATCATACTCTGTAAACAAAGAAATGTGTAGGTGAAAACAAGCTTGGTTGATACTATCGCTTGGTATATACTACACTAGCTCGATGTATACTGAAGTGCTTCATTTATCATTCACACTGCTTTGTATAGTTTTGCTTCCTCCTTCATCATAAATGAATGCAACATAATCAAGTCAATAACATAAGGTCATAGACTCATCAATAAGTTATCCAAGGTGTTCCTTATCCTCATCTGTCATATCCATCTTCCTTATGTAGATATTTTTGCTCTTCATCTCTTTCTCCCTTCTATAGATGTTTAGGTGTTTGTAACCTACAAGATAAGTATTGTCAAAACTAGTTGACATAAATGACAACATATTACCGATTTAATTATCTTACATAATAATTTAGTAACTCGGTGATCTCTAATCACTAATCTTCAAGTCATTTAGATATTCAATCAGTTGTAGTTCATCAGAGTTCTCTTCAAGAATGTGTAATAAAAGCATCTCAGATCTGTATTTAATATTTGTTTTTCTTTAGAAGTTGATTGGGTTTTAGGATTTATTTCTTTCTTCCAGCATACTTGTGGCTAGAATAGTATAAAATCAGAGGTTTGGGTAGTTGTTTAGAAAGGGGCGAAATGGGTTAGGAGATAGTATCTGGATCCTATGAAATATGGAAAATCAGATTATTTGTGTGATATTTGTAACAACAAAGCTAGTGGTTTGCATGTTTGGAGAGAAGGAGATCTCTTGGTGGCTTGCGAGCTCAATTTTAGACCCTCCTTAGTGTTTCTACCTTGTTGGTGTAATTAAATATTCCTAATTACACTTAACTTAATCTTACTTAGGTTAATGCATTGCATAGTAGTTTGTGATTGAGACACCTAGGAGTGTACACATCTATTAAGCACATGGTGTAGGAGAAATTCCACTTTTTGTGTGATAATTATCTTCACATACCTCATGTGTGAGATCCACCTTTTGTGCTCTTATCACATTATCATCCTAATCCATTGCACATACTTTATTGCATAATGGAGGATGATCCACATTTGGTGGACATGTGATTACACCTAGCATAGGTGATAGCTTATCAGCTCCTTATCATTCTCTCTTATTTCCTTTCCTATATAAGGAGGCCTATTATGTAATCATTCATGGAACAACATTGATTCATTCATCAATCAATTAAGGTGAATTCATTGGATCAATTCAATCCATCATTACATTCATATTATCTCTCTTGTGCTTTTCTTTAACCTCTAGATCCTTGGTTCAATCTTTTCTATTTGCAAATTCTTACATGGTATCAGAGCCATTGGAGTGTTTAGATCAGTCGATTTGAAGAGATCTTGATGCAAGCTTTGAAGGTCCAAATCTCATATTTGAGAACTATTGTGCGATAGAGGCATCTTGGAGTAGATCTGACTTCACCATTGCATCCGGGAGGCTATTTCGGTTAAAATAGACTATAAAATCACCCATATCTGACAAAAGTCAAATCTAAGGCAAAATCTTTTTGCAAATCGAGCCGTATGGCCTGATCTCCCTTCTTCGGTATGATTTTTCAATTTTTATTATTTTTTTTTAATCCTGTAAATTTTTTGGATTTTTTTTCTGTAAAAATTTTGTTTGAGGGTGAGGTACGACCCCCTGAGTCAGAGAATATTCCTACATGGTCATCATCCCGCATCACAAATAGTTACGTCATACTGCAAACTGCTTACGCACTGCAGACCAAGGTAGAAGACAACCCCATGAGAAAACAATTTTATTATTATTTGGGGTTTTTCCATATTTGAAGGGCATTTGAAGCCCGCCCACAATGCATGTGGGATTAATCCCACTACTCCTTCAAGCGGTAGATCTGCCTCCTCAGATCCACCTCCCAAGCCATGCTCCTTTGCTGAACGCACCCTGCCTCCTCTCAGATCCACTCACTGCCTATGCCGCTCTTCCATAGAACCGTCAGCATCCTCCTCTACTCCACAGTGGTGTATCTCCCATGGCAACTCCGTGGCCACTCTGATCACAGCGACCGCCACCCCTTTGACTACCGCTCCATTGCTCCTCCCCAGTCGCCACGCAGAGATTCTTGCCTGGCCACCATGTGGTGCCAACTGGACAGTCGAACACCTAGTCAGTGGCAACCACATCAGCATATGGCCCTACCAAACACCTCTGCATCCAGTCAGCAGAGGCCTACCACACGGAGCCTAGTCAACGGAGACCACTTCACCCTCTACACAGGCCCAATCATTTGCTAATGTCATCAGCCATACAATTACATTAGCTATGTCCATACAGTACGGCCAGTACACGTCAGCAATCCAGTCACAGACACGTTAGTAGAGGTTGTCATTTTTGCTTGCGTGATCGTTCTACCGGCCTAAATTTGACGGTCATCTAGCTGTCAAAACAGGGAAAAATTGGCTTTCTATGATGGCCGTATGACTGTCAAATTTAACATAGTGAATTTATGACATCAGCAGGGTTTGGAAATTGTCAGCCTTCACCATATGCATTTTTTATTTGACAGTCCAACTTTGAGAGGCCATAACTTGGTCATCCAGGCTCCAAATCGGGTGCAATTTTTTTTTAAATTGGGTAGAATTTCCTGAAATTTCCAGTGGTGGTGTTGATTTTTCATTTTGGTTGCCTTATTTGTCAGATATTGCAGATCTTATTGACTATTCCTATTTGTTCCTGATTTCTACAACTTCTAGGGCTTCATTTGGGCACATACGGTAACATTTTGAGGTGAATTTTTTTTTGAAAGTGCATGATTTCTTGTCTACTTTCTAGATATATAATCAAATTTGAGTAATTTTGGGTAGACTTATCACTTTCAAAAATAGGTCATTTTGGGGCTATAATTGCACTTGGTTAATCCTTGGATTTTAGTTTTCTTATTTGCATCAGTCATTTGAAGGAGTTATCAGTAGTTATCAATCATTATTTGGAAATATGGATAATTCAAAGGTTAAAATCCTCACTCCATATAACTACCATGAATGGAAAGTTTCTTTATGTGATCATTTGTTGAGTCTTGGATTGCTTAGAATGACTCTTGGGCAGGATCAAGAACCTCAAACAAGTGTTGTAGAATGGCAAAAATGGTTTGATCAAAGGGACAAAGCACTTGGCTCTCTTAGATCATCCATCTCTCACGACTTGCACTTTCATATTGCCTCTTGCACACATCCTCATGATGCTTGGATCACATTGGAAGGACACTTTGGTAAACCTGATAGAATGAGGAAATTCAGATTAGATAATGATCTCATAGGTCTCAATCCTAGTGATTTTGACAATATTCAAGATTTTTTCTCTAAGTTCAATACTATTAGATTGGAGCTTTCTTCATGTGGCATTGTTAAAGGGGATGAACAATTAATCTTTTCTATCCTTTCCAAGCTTGGTCCTGATTATTCTATCTTTGTTTCTACATTCTATGCTACTATGGATGCTCTTGGTAGTGCATAAAAATTGCCCTCTCTTGATGAATTTGAAGTGCAACTCCCAAGAGAACAAGCAAAGTTGGCACACATGTGTCAGTTGAAGCCTTCCACACATCAAGCATTGATTACAAGTGAGTCTACATCAAAGGCTTCTAATGGAAAATGGAAGAAACACAATAAGGATCCTAAGCCTTGTGACAAATGTAGTGAATCTTCTTCACCAAAAAGTACTGGATCCAAGTCCTCTTCAAGAGAGGAATCATCTAGAAGAAACAGAGATAAATGTGCATATCGTCAAAAGTTAGGACATGATGAGCATAACTGTTTTCAAAAGAATATTGATGAGCTAACTCACATTATTCAGAAACACAACCTTAAGTTTCCCTCATTAGTGTTTTCTCCTTCTTCTACACATTTGGTAGCTTCTACATCTCCATCATCATCCAAAGATAAAGGTAAAGGACAAGCATTCATGGCTTCCACACATCCTGAGCAAGGTAAATGGCTTCTTGATTCAGGTGCATCACATCATATGGCATCTTCTATGCATATGTTTTCTTCTATTGAGCCTTGTAATTCTCCTAATATTTTGATGGGTAACAACACATTCATGATAGTTTGTGGGAAAGGTTCTATTCCTATGGGAGAGGGGACATTCAACGATGTTCTTTGTGTACCATCCTTGACCACTAATCTCCTTTCTATTTACCAAATTATACATGGGGCACAAGGTAAAATTGTTGAGTTCGCTCCTGATTATGTCTACATTAGGGACATGGAGACTAGAGATGTCATAGCTATGGGAGTTGTTGATCATACATCCCACTTGTATTTTTTTTCAAATTTTGTTGATAATGATGATGATATTCATGATGTACCCATCCCTTTGCCAAGGGATAATTATGAGGATAACTTTGGGCACTTGAATCATTTTGTTGTTGAGACAAGTGTTGATCTTCCTACTCCTCCACCTCCTACTTCTTCAGACATGGGCTCTACTATCCAGCAGGATATTCATAGTGTTTCAGATCTTGTAGAGTGTGATGACTACTTGGATGCATCTTCAACATTTGTTGATTCTCATGATACAGATTTGGAAGGCATACATGAGGGGGTTTCTCTTTCCCTTGATGACAGTTTCTTCATAGCTGGGGACACTTCTTCACCTTCTTTGGAGATTGGTATACTTGATTCTTCTCCTTCTTCACTTGATTTGTCACATGAAGTGATAGATTCTTTGAGCTTGGAGATTCCTATTCAGTCTTCAGAGATTCATGCATGGAGACCTTCATCTTCTTCCTCATTCCATTTGCACATGGATTGGCTTCTTCATCATTTGACATATCTATTTCTTCCTAAGGGGAGACATGTTTCTTGTAAGCATTGGTTGATCTATTGTTTGCAGGTACTCTTCATCAACATGGGAGCTTCTACATTATGGGGGGGATATCTTGTCTCCAACTATCCTTCTTATGGGGGGATAATTATTTGTATATACATGATGTATGTAGTTGTTGGGGGGTCTTGAGTACTCCATCCATCCACGCATCTTGTTTTCTTCTCTCTTTTGGGGGGAGGTTTTTTCCCATGAGGTTTTCCCTCTTTCTCCACTTTATGAGAGTTATGCATTTCATGTATTGCATTTTGTCCATGTGTACCTAACATGGCCTAGTATTCCCTTTTATTGAGCGATCACCTGACTAAAGCTTACAAACCTAGGCCCATCCAATGCCACTTGTCATCATACCACTGGGCCCTGAAAAATCAAGAGTAGACACTTTGGAAACCACTGACAATAGACCCACCTGACAGGAGTGCTAAGCTGGAAAGAGAATTAAATTTTAACATCCTGAGCGACATAACCATTCATTGAATCGTGGAATGCTAAGGATTTGATCACTAGGAATAAGAGATCTTGTGAACACATAGTTTCCTAGTCACTGAATAAAGTCTTAACTGCCTCAAAAAACTGGAGACCTAGCGATTGCATCTTTGAAGAATTGGGCCTGTCCTGCCAAGTGTCACTATGTTATTTACTTTCGATCGCCTCCTCAGCTTTGACAACTAACAACTATTCAACTTAACTCAATTCCTTTTGACCAGGGTAATATCTAGCGAATAGGCTATTATGTATGTGGAGCCTAATTAGACTTAGGTTCCTTTGGCGTGGTTCCCCCTTGACTTATCTACGGGGTCAAGGGGCAGAACCCCTTGTGGGGTCCTGGGGCAGCACCCCAGGTGGTGTCAAGGGCAGAGCCCCTGATGGGGTCAAGGGGTAGCACCCCTTACAAGGGCCCTCTGGAGTAGCACCCCTTGCGAGGTTGAGGTGCAGCGCCCCTCAAAACCAAAAATGACTTATTAATATTGTAAAGTGTTAGCCATCTATTTTCTATTAGTCAGAGTATTTTTTGCCCTAATTTTGTTATGGGAAAAATACTTGTAAAAGGGATTAGGGTTTGAGATTTATTGTATGAGGGATATTGTAGCTTGCTATGGTGGTATTGAGTTGCAGGTTTTAGATTGTAATCGTTGGATAATAATAAAGATATTGGACTCGCTGTTGGTAGACGTAGCCTAGGGATTGGGTGAACCACATTAACCATTGTGTTATTGTGTTCTCTTCTATGTGTTCATATTTACATTATTCTGCTTATTATTCTAACAAGTGGTATCAGAGCAAGGTTATTTCATTCATTCTTTCATCTATTCTTTGAAGCAGGTCTCATAAGTTAGTGGAGAGTCTATCGGTTAAGTGAGAGAAATGGCTGACGAGGGTAGGTTGAAGGTTGACAAGTTTAATGGGCAGAACTTCTAGTTATGGAAGATGCAAATGGAGGACTATCTCTATCAGAAGGATCTATGGTGGCCATTAGAGGGAATAGCCAAGAAAGAGGAATCAATGTCTCAAGATGATTGGGATAAATTTGATAGGAAGGCACTGGGGAGTATTCGTCTATGCCTAGCATAATCAGTGGCATTCAATATTATTGGAGCAATGAAAGCTAAAGAGCTGATGGAAACCCTAGCGAAGTTGTATGAAAAGCCTTCAACTTCAAACAAGGTATTTGTAATGAAGCATTTATTTAATATGAAAATGGTAGAAGGTGGATCACTCGCTGATCATTTGAATGAGTTTAATATAGTTACAAGTCAGTTATCCTCAGTTAAAATTACTTTCGATGAAGAGGTTAGGGCTCTCTTGATTTTGTGTTCTTTGCCAGAAAGCTGGAATGGCTTGGTAATGGCTATTAGTAATTCTATTTCTGGTTCAAATACCCTAAATTTTGATGATGTTGTTGGTGTTATATTGAGTGAGGAAATTCATAGGAAAAGCTCAGGGGCATCCACATCGGGTAGTGTATTGAATGTAGAGAGCAGAGGCAGAACAAGAGATAGAGGAAACAACTATGGAAATCATGGGAAATCAAGAGGAAAATCAAAGGGAAAGAGGTCTGAATCCAAAGGGCCAAATGATTGCTAGTACTGTGGAAAACCAGGTCATAAGAAGAAATATTGTTGGTCTCGAAAGAAAGATCAAGGAGAAAAACATGATGGCAACAAGGAGGCAAATGTGGTAAGTAAAAAATCCAAAGAGGATTCTTTTCTTTTGTCTTTAGAAAAAATTGATGATTCATGGGTGTTAGATTCGGGGGCTTCATTTCATGCTACACCCCATAGAAATTACTTTGTTGATTATGTCCAAGGGGATTTTGGGCTAGTTTATTTGGGAGATAATGAACCCTGTCAAATTGTTGGAAAAGGGAAAATTAAGATTAAGTTGTAGAATGGGAATCATTGGCTACTACAAGAGGTAAGACATGTTCCAAGGATGAGTAGGAATTTAATTTTAGCAGGGCAACTGGGCGATGAGGGTTGCATGGTTACTTTTAATGATAAAAATTGGAAGGTTTCAAAAGGTTCCTTAGTAGTAGCAAAAGGTGTGAAACTAGGCACCTTATATCTTTGTACAGGTCATACTATTCCTTCTACTTTAATTGTTTTAGAGAAAAATGAATGTTCAGGAACAGTTGCTGCAATTGAGTAGGTAGAACAAGAGACAATAGTTGGAGATTCAAAAATAGCGTTGTGGCACAATAGACTTGGGAACATGAGTGAAAAAGGTATGAAATTACTTCATTAAAAGAAAGCTCTATTGGGTCTGAAATGTGTTAATATGGATTTCTGTGAAAGTTGTGTGTATGGAAAGCAAAAGAGAGTCAGTTTTGTAAAGAGTGGGAAGGAAAAGAAAGATGCAAAATTAGAGCTTGTGCATACAAATGTATGGGGTCTAGCTCAGGTATCTTCCCTTGGTGACTCTCAGTATTAAGTTACATTCATTGATGATGCAACTAGGAAAGTATGGATATATTTCATTAGACAGAAATCTGATGTATTTGAAACTTTTAAGAAATGGAAAAGCTTGGTTGAAAATGAGACTGGAAAAAGATTAAAATGTCTCAGATCTGATAATGGCGGTGAGTATTGCAAAAAAGAATTTGAAGATTATTGTGCCTCTAATGGTATTCGTAGACAGAAAACTATACCAAGGACTCCACAAGAAAATGGAGTGGCTGAACGCATGAACATGACAATAATGGAGCGTGCAGGGAGTATGAGGTTGCATGCTAGGTTGCCCAAAAATATGTGGGTAGAGGCTATGAACACTGCTATTTATTTAATCAATAGAGGCCCCTCTACTCCTTTAGATTGTGGTATTCTAGAGGAAGCATGGAGTGGTAAGAAGGTGAGTTATTCTTTTCTCAAAACCTTTGGCTGTGAAGCTTTTGCACTTATAGATTCTGAAAACAAAACCAAGCTGGAAGCTAAGTCAAAGAAATGTGTATTTTTTGGATATGGCATTGATGAATTTGGTTATAGGCTTTGGGATTTTGAAAATCATAAAATTGTAAAAATTAGGGATGGCATATTCAATGAGAAAGTATTGTACAAAGATCTGTTGCAGCAGCATGAGAAGAAAGAAAATGATTATGTAGTGCTGGATGATATTCCAAATGCTAATGTTCTAGTAGTTCCTTATGCTCTGCAACAACATCAACAACAAATACCACAAACCCCAGTGAATGTTAGATGGTCAACAAGGCTAAGTAGACCTCTAGATAGATTTTCACCTTCTTTGTATTCTATCTTATTAACTGATGCTGGTGAACCTGAATGTTATAATGAAGCTATGCAGGTGGATACAAAACTTCAGTGGGAGTCTGCAATGATAGATGAAATGGACTCCTTGCTAAAAAATCAGACTTGGGACTTATGTCAGTTACCTGCAGGAAAATGGGCTTTGAAGAATAAATGGGTTTACAGGTTGAAAGAAGAGGATGGAGGTAAGAAAAGATTTAAAGCCAGATTAGTCGTAAAAGGATTTGCAAAGAAACATGGTATTGATTTTGATGAGATTTTTTCTCCTGTTGTTAAAATGACTTCTATTCATACTGCTTTAATTATTGTGGCGACTGAAGATTTGCATTTAGAGCAGCTTGATGTTAAAACAACCTTTCTTCATGGTGATTTGAATGGAGAAATATATATGGTTCAGCCATAGGGATTTGATGTCAAGGGTAAGGAGAGTTTAGTGTGTAAATTGAAGAAAAGTTTATATGGCTTGAAGCAAGTACCTCAGAAATGGTATATTAAGTTTGATACTTTTATGAATGAGAATGGATACACTCGATGTAATTCTGACCATTGTGTTTATTTCAAGAGGTTAAATAATGACAGCTACATTATTATATGTTTATATGTTGATGATATTCTTGTAGTTGGATCTAACATGGATCATATTAAGGGGTTGAAACAATAGTTAGCAAAATCTTTTGCTATGAAAGATTTGGGGGCAGAAAAAAAAATCCTTGGCATGAAAATTTGTAGAGATAGGAAGAACAAAAAATTAACTCTATCTCAGGCTGATTATGTTGAGAAGGTGTTGTAGAGATTCTAAATGAAGGATGCCAAAGCTGTCACTACACATTTTCTTGGTCATTTGAAATTGACCAAAGAAATGTGTCCAAAGACACTAGAAGAAGAGGCAAAAATGTCCAAGATACCTTATCCTTTAGCTGTAGGGAGCTTAGTGTATGCTATGGTATGTACTAGGCCAGATATTGCACATGTAGTGGGAGTTGTTAGCCGGTATATGAGTCACCTTGGGATTGAGCATTGGAATGCAGTCAAATGGATTCTCAGATATTTGAGAGGTACATCCAATAATTGTTTACACTTTGGGGGCTCTTCTACTACTATTCATGGCTATGTTGACTTAGATTTTGTAGAAGATATTGATACCAGAAAGAGTACTACAGGTTATGTATTTACTATTGGTGGGATAGCAGTGAGTTGGATTTCTCAGTTACAAAAGGTGAATGCTTTATCTACTATAGAGGCAGAGTATGTTGCTACTACAGAGGCAACCAAGGAGATGATATGGCTTCAATTCTTCATGGGAGAATTGCGACATCCACAGGCAGATAATTATTTGTATTTAGATAGTCAGAGTGCCATTCATCTTGCAAAGAATTCTACTTTGCACTCAAAAACAAAGCACATCCAATTGCGATATCATTTCATTCAGTCAGTTTTGTATGATGGACAGTTAAGGTTGGAGAAGATACATACAGATGATAATCCAGAAGATACGTTTACAAAGGCAGTGACAAAGGAGAAGCTGAATTCCTCTTCAGCTTCGGTTGGTCTTCTAGACTGAACAGAATAAAAGTACAACAGAGTCTAGGGTGGTTTCATTATTCCAATGTGAGCTACAAGTTTTGGTCGATCAGTCTCCAAGTGGGAGGATATTGTTGTGGAGTCTGATTAGTCTCCAAGTGGGAGATTTCTATGTATGTGGAGCCTAATCAGACTCAGGTTCCTTTGGCATGGTTCCCCCTTGACTTATCTATGGGGTCAAGGGGCAGAGCCCCTTGCAGGGTTGAGGGGTAGTGCCCCTCGAAACCAAAAATGACTTATTAATATTGTAAAGCATTGGCCATCTATTTTCTATTAGTTGGAGTATTTTTTTCCCCAATTTTGTTATGGGAAAAATACTTGTAAAAGACATTAGGGTTTGAGATTTATTGTATGAGGGATATTGTAGCTTGCTGCGGTGGTATTGAGTTGCAGGTTTCAGATTGTAATTGCTGGATAATAAAGATATTGGATTCGTTGTTGGTGGACATAGCCCAGGGATTGGGTGAACCATGTTAAACATTGTGTTATTGTGTTCTCTTTTGTGTGTTCATATTTGCATTATTCTGCTTATTATTCTAACATAGGCGACTGAGAAAACTCAAAGTCTCATAAACTTTTGCTAACCTAGGGTTTGTTATTAGATCACACGACTAAAGAACAATCTTAACTCAACATTTACCTTGGATTTTTTGGATCTGGAGATCTAGTGACTGAGCCCTCATTCTCTAGGGCACCAGAAAAAATGAGAATATTCCATTTTTAGTTTAGAGATTATCCGACTAAGCCTTTCTCACAATTGCTTGATAGAAAAGAATATTCTCCATGGATCTCACGACTGAGAGACTAAGCCTATAGAGCTTGGGCCCACTAGGGATGTGTGGCACCTTGTCATTGCATTGCACTTTACCTTAAGTTGACCACCTTTGACCATGGTAATATCTAGTGAATAGGTGACTGAGCAAACTTGAAGTCTCATGACCTTTTGGCCAACCATGGTTAACTCTTGAGACTAAGCGACTGAAGGAAGAACTTAACCTGGCATTGACACAAACTATGACTACACTCAAGAAAAATGCCTTAGTCGTTGGATCACTGAAAGGACTATTGACCTTGGGTTACATTTAGAGATTACCCGACTGAAGGCATTTTGCTGAGTCACAGAATGGAAAAAGAATATGCCATATGATCAAGAGACTAGGAGATAAAGGTATTCACATGATCGGGGAATAGAAAGGAATATTCTACAAGGGGCTTAGAGATCTTGTGACTAAAGGCTTCTTATAAAGTGCACATGGGGAAAAGAAGACTTAAGTGGCCGATAAAGGTAATGACAAAATAGAACAGGCCATAGGGTTTTTTGCCTCTAATGGTCACATTTCAAATTAAAAGATGATTAGACCAAAGAGTTAAATAATTGCAGAGACTAGAGGAAAAGGCACAGAACCATAAAAATTTCAAGGTGTTCAATATGGATTAATGAAAATTGCTGGATAGAGCCTAGCCTATGGCCAAAATTGTATGGAATCAAGAAATTTTGGGTTACATTTTGGTGATTTCTACTGGATGTCAGCCTGCTAGACATTAGATCAGTGGCCTTGACATAATCCATTAGGCACAGAGTCATCTCAGGAACACAAAAAAATTTCTTGACAAAGAGATAGACTTGAAGGAGCAACAAAACTGTGCATGAGCACTTCTTGGAAAATAGAAAAAACTACCCTAGAAAATTGGAAGAAAGCAGGAAAACTAACCTACTCTAAACTAAGCAGTGCAGAAGCTGGTCAAACAAAACCATTCATTGGTAGGCTGAAATAACTACCCTTCCTCATTAGGATATTTTGCATTGAGTGCATAAGGATAGCTACAAGGATATGAGGCACATAAAAATTTATCAAATGATGATGATCTACCTCAACAAAGATAGGATCAAGTTTACTTACCTCAAATTGATCACATGGAGATGTCTTAGTAAACTCCTTCTAGGCCAAGTATCTGATTGGGCAGCCTCTTGAAAGTTTGAAGGAAAGACTTTCCTTAATGGTTTCTTCTTTATCTTCATGGTTGCCCTTTATTATGGATAGCCATGTCAACTCATCCCCTATAGTCAAGGGATTGTCATCTTCTTCTTTCAAATAGGCTAAGAGCTCATCAAAGTTAGCAATATCCTGAAGATCTGGAACTGGCTCCAATCTTTGCTCATGTAGCAGTCTCTGAGAAAGAGTGAAATCCAAAACTAGGCCTTTTTCCATAAGCACACAACCTTGAATTTCCACTCCAAGGAATAGAGATTCATCATTCAATTTGTCACAAAAAACCTCTATGATGTTTGAAAAATCATATTCTTCAAGGCTTTTGTTTATGTTCTTTTCTTGGAAAGACTCTTCCATAACTTTATCATCCTACTCAACAAAACTAGTCAGCTCATTTAACAAGGACATGACATCTTCCTTTGCATTGATCCCCTGTGGATGGTGAACTTTTTGTTCTAATTGACCTTCAGCCATAGGTAATGGCATGGTCTCTTTTTCATTATTAACAAGGAGCGACAACTCATCAAAATTACCAACCAAGAACCGAGGCTAGGTATCAGTTTCCACCTCCTCGCCTTGCTATTCCAATTTATCGTAGTCATCACTCAGCACTGATACCTCAGATTTCCTCTCCTCCTTATCACATGAAAGCTCTTTTACCACAGGTCCTTGCTCAGACACTAGACTAGTATCTTTGAAAAGATTTGGCATCTGACAACCAGGAGGTAGAGTCCATTGGGGTATCCACAAGACTTCATCATCTTGAGAGACCAAAGGGACCTCTTGAGATAAAAAATTCTCTTGAACAAACTGTTCTTGCAAGGTGGTAGACTAAATCTCAAGCATAGGCTCTTGGAAAGAACTTTTTGCCTTAAAACTTGGGATGTGAAATTGAAGGGGCTCAAAAGGAGATATAGAGGGCATAGACAAATGGGCCTTCCAACTTGGAATCTTAGGTTTAAAAACCTCTTGTTTAGCAATCTATGATCTCAGCCTTGTTGCCTCAATACCAGCTTGGTGGTTAATCTCTTCTTGAAATTGTCTCATTTGTTGCCCATCAACAAGAGCCTCTGTTACTTGGTAGGGAATTGTCCCTTGCTCATAACTTTGAGCTTCCATATCCTACTGCTCCCTGATCTCAGAAACTTGCTTAATCAAATCAAGAAACATATTCTTTTTCCTTTCTTGCTCTTTCACGAAGTCTGAGCTCTGAGTCTTTTTCCAATTAGGATAAGAAGGGGAGGGTGGTTGGCAAGCATGATGAGGTAGCTGGCTTTGATTTTCTTGTTGTGCCCTTTTTGCCCATGAGCCTTCTTGTCAGAGGGCCTGCTCATAATCTTGTACAAGGGCATAACCATTTGGGGCATACTGGATATATTGATAACCTTGTATAGTATGGAAGCTTGGGGTAAAAGTAGGGTTTGGGTGATTTTCATATGGCTGATGACTAGCCCATTGAGCATTATCCTCATAATAGGATTGTGGGTATCTTGACTATCCATAATAACTTGACATGTCTACTCATGCAATTAGCTGTAATTTGAATATGAAATATTTGAAACATACCAGCACTTGATCTTTGAAACCAGTAGACCTTCTAGAGTCTCCAGATATGCAGCAAAATGACCTCTTCTAGGTCTGTAGCATGTTATTAGCATATCAGAGATAACATACCTTCTGTAAATAGACTTCTTTTGTTGTAGTCAGAGTTATTATGCCCAAATTGAGATATCTTTGAATTTGAATCCTTGGACTTATAACAATACCTTTGTATATAAATCTAAACTTTTGTCCCACCGGGCGTGTTAGAATTGTTATACACTAAGTTTGCACCCTTGTTTCAAGCTCTCTTGGTCTTGATAACCTAGTATAACATGGGAATCATCTCTAGGTGTGGGACCTATGCTAACTGAGATGAGACCTCTAGATTCTAGGTTGGTTCCTCTTGGATAATCACCTTAATTTTCTTCTTGACATGAAAGTAAATTCTTGAGGGAAAAGGGATAGAAGGAATGCATGAAAGGGAAATAACTAAAAGCAAACTACCTACTAGGCAATACACCAAAAAAAAATGAACACAATACACTGACCAAACTAGCATGAAAGCTCTTGGATCTAATAGAACACAACCTTTCTAAATAGGCTTGCATAAGTATTTCATAGAGGGGTCTAAACAAAAGACACAGACTGTGACCTGCAAGCAGACGTTCTCTTCAGCAAAAGGGTACAAGAATGAGACAGAATGATAGGTGGTTGAAGTATACCCACAAACTCACTCAAATCAAATTAGACACAATAGTACACAAATAAGCTGAAAGAAAGAAGGGCCCTGGAACTCCAAGATTTCTCTAACAAAGCCAGTATATTATACCCAATAAGAGAAATACAGACAAGGGAAAGACCCAAGGGCAGAAGAAATGCCATGAAAAGCCTCTATTGAATCTAATAAATCAATGAAAGGTTACAAACTGCAGAAAGTCAGAGGGCAGAAAGAATGCCTCGGATAAATCCTAAGAAAGAAAACCTCTCTTTTACAATTGTAAACTTTGAGCTCTAAAAGCTCCCAAAAACTAATATACACATCTCTTTTACTGCACATAGGCAGGAGCAAAAAATCTAATTAGGGTTACATAGATTTTCCATAGAATAATAGAAAACCCTAATTATGTCATTTCTGATCATAAATGCATCTTTGAAATATCTTGATCAATTAGATATCTGTGTTTGTGTGCCCAATTCATTACTATATTTTCTTGCAGACAAGCCACCTTGATCCATCTAGCTCTCTGCAGCTTAGGCTTGCCATAACTGCTCAAATCTGGTACTTCTTAGATATTTGAATTTAAAAATATAAATGTTCACAGGTGGCGCCAAGCCTTTCTTCATTAACGACTGATATTTAAACTTGAATTCTTCTTTAAAACATGGTCATCAGATCTTTCCATTTTACCTAGGCACCATATCGGATCTTAACCTTAACTCTGCATTTACCTCAAGTTCTCTTTTCTCTTTGGTCACTTAATCTCTTGACCTTTCATCTAACTCTGGCTTTGTCTAGAGATCACACGAAAATCATTGATCTCTACCTGATTGGACGGCAGTCGCTTTATCTCCTAGAGTCTTCAGAATATTCCTTCCCATTAGGAGGTCATGCAACTAAATATAATCTCACAGTCATTGGATAAAAAAGGAATATTCCATTTTATTGAGTGATCACCTAACTAAAGCCTAAAAACCTGGGCCCATCCAACGCCACTTGTCATCATACCACTAGGCCCTGACAAATTATGAGCAGACACTTCGACAACCACTGACAATGGACCCACCTAACAGGAGCATTGTGATGGAAAGAGAATTAAAATTTAACATCTCAAGCAATATAACCATTCGTGGAATGCTAAGGATTTGACCGCTAGGAATAAGAGATCTCGTGAACACATAGTCGCTTAGTCATTGAATAAAGTCTTAACCACCTCAAAAAAATGGAGACCTAGCGACTACATCTTTGAAGAACTGGGCCTGTCCTACCAAGTGTCACTATGTTATTTGCTTTTGATTGCCTCCTCAACTCTGACAACTGACAACTGTTCAACTTAACTCAATTCCATTTAACCAGGGTAATATCTAGCGAACAAGAAACTGAGAAAACTTGAAGTCTCATAGACTTTTCTAACACAGGGTTTGTTATGGGATCACGTGACTGAAGAACAATCTTAACTCAGTGTTTACCTTGGATTTTTTGGATCTAGAGATCTAGCGACTGAGCCCTCATTCTCTAGGTCGCTAGACAAAATGAGAATATTCCATTTTGGTTTAGAGATTATTCGACTAAGGCTTTCTCACAATTTCTTGATAGAAAAGAATATTCTCCATGGATCTCGCGACTGAGAGACTAAGCTTATAGAGCCTGGGCCCACTAGGGACATGTGGCACCTTGTCATTACATTATGATTTACCTTGAGCTGACCACCTCTGACCATGGTAATATCTGGCGAACAAGCGACTAAGAAAAGTCAAAGTCTCATGACCTTTTGTCCAACCATGGTTAACTCCTGAGACTAAGCGACTGAAGGAAGAACTTAACCCGACATTGACACAAACTATGACTGTAGTCAGGAAAAATGCCTTAGTTGCTGGATCATTGAAAGGACTATTGACCTCGGGTTACATTTAGACATTACCCAACTGAAGGCATTTCGCTGAGTCACGGAATGGAAAAAGAATATGCCATCCAATCAAGAGACTAGGAGATAAAGGTATTTGTGTGATGGGGGAACATAAAGGAATATTCTGTCAGGGGCTTAGAGATCTTGTGACTAAAGGCTTCTTATAAAGTGCACATGGGGAAAAGAAGACTTAAGTGGCCAATAAAAGTAATGACAAAATAGAACATGCCATAGGGTTTTTTAGTGTTTTTTGCCTCTAACGGTCAAATTTCAAATTAAAAGGCTATCAGACAAGAGAATTAAATAATTGCAAAGACCAGAGGAAAAGGAAAAGAACCATGAAAATTTCAAGGTGTTCAATATGGCTTAATGGAAATTTCTGGATAGAGCCCAGCCTGTGGCCAGAATTGTATGGAATCAGGAAATTTTGGGTAACAATTACACCTAGCATAGGTGATAGCTTATCAGCTCCTTATCATTCTCTCTTATTTCCTTTCCTATATAAGGAGGCCTATTATGTAATCATTCATGGAACAACATTGATTCATTCATCAATCAATTAAGGTGAATTCTTTGGATCAATTCAATCCATCATTACATTCATATTATCTCTCTTGTGCTTTTCTTTAACCTCTAGATCCTTGGTTCAATCTTTGCTAGTTCCAAATTCTTACACTACCAATTGTAGATGTGTTGCAGAGCTAGACTAGCTAAAGGATTGGAGAATTACTATTGTAATTATTTATATCTGGTTGTAACCCGGAAGGTCTTATAGCTGGGCATGTTGAATGAAAATTCTATTTGAGAATTCTCTTGTGTTTCTGCTGTATTGTTGTTGCTAGTGTGGATTTAGACTATCTTTTATGGGTTTTTCCTATTGCACTTCATCATGCCAAAGACATCAACACTATCTAGTTCAAAAACCTCATGGGTCACTTATCTGCATCCTCTGCACTTTCCTTCAAAACCTCAACATGTCATCCATCAAGCTAGATCACAATCTTCCACTCTGTATCATCGTAATGGTCAACGAATTTCTCATCAAGGGGGTCATGATAGATAATGGTTCATCCCTAAACCTGTGCACACTAAATTTTGTCCAAAAGGTGGGGTATACAGAGGATGACATTTCTCAAAATGTTATTACCATAAAAGCCTATGATAACCTAGAGCATACCTTGGAAGGTACCATTTTGTTACCCATCAAGCTGGGTCTAGAAATTTAGGAGATTGTATGTCATGTTGTTGATCTTGACATTTGTTAGAAGTAATAAAATAATGGAAACAAGATTAGAAAGATAATCCAAGAAAGTGAACTGCAAGAAGGATTTTACCATAAACCAAATGTGAGAGAGTTGCAAGATCAAACACCAAAACCAAGATAATACTCCAAGAATCCAACAAGAGCCAAGAGATTTTTGTAAGGGGAAAAAACAAAGAAAAACCTGTTGGTGTATTATGAATGAGGCATTAAAATCCTAAAGAGAAAGAGATAGAATATGAGCAAGAAGCTCAATACAAAATGATAGAACTGAGAGGAGAGAAAATTGTATGTAGGAAATGTGGAAAAATTATGTGAGAAAATATTATCTCAAGTGTGTGAAGAAGCATCTCTTAAGTAGAGATGAGTGAAGGAGTTTTCATGTAACTCTCTATGTGAATGAGTGCCACATTCATACTAAGTGTGTGCCAAGTGTGAGAATCCTCATAAGGAGGAATAAACTATTTTCCTTAGTAAAGGAATTACAAAATATGAGTTGTCCTCCCACTTGGACTAGAGGATGAAATTACATGTAGATATTCCTTAAGGAATATCCTAAAATAAATAAAACATGATACCTTGGTTTATCCTCAAATTAATCTTGACTTGGGGTGATTACATCAATGGGTATTAAACACAAAATGATACAAAAATCTGCAACTTGATCTTCAATATAAGGAAGAAATGTATTGTCTTCAAATGTGCAAGTAGTCTTCCATATGTTGTACATGCATCTTTTGTAGAGCCAAGAGAAGTGTATGGTTCCTTTAAATGTGTTCAAGTGGAAGAATATCCACATCTTTAAGTAGACATTTGATTCATAGGATTTGTGTGAATGAATTGATGTCTTAAATTTTCCTTGAAGGATCACCTGAAACATAGAACAAAGAACAAGAACAAAAGGCAACTATCCAATAGAATATCATATAACATACAAGTTAGTGAAAATATGACAATTTTGAGTGATATTTTATCAAAAAAGAAAAGGAGCTAAAATAAAATCAAGATAAACCAAATGGTCAACAATCTACTCTCGTATCTCAAAATAAACATACTAATGCACAAAAGACCACAAACAAGGCCAACTACCAAAATATGCATCAACACTGCATTGATCTCATGGATATAGAAATTCTATTAATGAGTCATCAATGCAAGTGTATGGGTGATCAGTCCATAACCTACATGACTCACGATCTAAGCAATGAAGTATGAAAACTCATCATCACATTAGTAAGTTTACAAAGAGAAACGAGAGAGATAATCATAATTCAAGTAGGACAACAAGAACCATAATCAAGGAGACATAATAATCTAAACAAAAATTAACCAAACAAATATAGACATATGATAAATAATAGAAATAAGGATTAAGGGAGAGAAAAAACATATTCCCTTCCAAGTACAAGTGATATATAACAAAATTTAGGAAAAATTTCAAGAGCACCATCCTCACCATGAGGGAAAAAAAAAACCAATAGAACAAGTTGATAAACATCAACTAAGTAAGTGCATCCTAGTGCAACTTATAAATGGAACAAGTTGATAAACATCAACTGATTAAGTGCATCCCAGTGCAACTTAGAAATTGAACAATCTGATAAACACCAACTGAGTAAGTGCATCCTAGTGCAACTTACAAATGGAACAAGTTGATAAACATAAACTGAGTAAGTGCATCCCAGTGCAACTTACAAATGGAATAGGTTGATAAACATCAACTAAGTAAGTGCATCACAATGCAACTTACAAAATAAAACAATGGATCAAATGGAACTTATAAACAATACAACTAAGTGCATAATAGTAGATCATATAAAATATAAAAGCAAGAAATTTCTAATAATTAGCCACTGGAAGACAATGTTGAAAGATTACTCACAATACTTTAACAAATTAAATTTGAGCGACATCAGTGATAAAAAGTAACAATTTAATATGCTAAAGAAAGAAATTCCCCCTAAAGATGCACCAAACCACTTAGAAAGGGTTGGTAACATTACAACGAATTGTAAATGCATGAAAGGATTGATCACCATTAGACTCCATAGAATTAGATGGTTGATTCATGGGCCTTTTATCATTTTTCTTTTTAAAATAGGTATTAGTAACATGACCGTCTTTCCCACAATAGGTGCAATTGGGTCTTTGATGATTTGAGTTATCATTGTTATTGCAATTATTGCTACCATTATGATGGGTATTGTTATTATTATTATAATTGTTACTATGATAATAATTATTATTAGAGGTATTAATATTGTTAATATGATTTAGAACAACAAAGAGGGGGGTGAATCAGTTGTTCTCAGGTCCAGATGTATGAAAATAATCTTTAAAACTCTTCAAAAAATTAGATCTAACAACCAATAGCTACTTGATCATTACTAATTGCATAATAGAAACATATAACATTACAGTCTAGTACCCAATAGTATCTAACTTGTAAAACATAGAAATGTTCTAACCAAAACATTCACACAAGTATTGACACTACGATTTATAGTAGAAACCCAATTTGGGAAAAACCACTTTGTAACATGTTACTATTATTTTCACTCTTCTGAAATGAGCTCGATGAAAAGCCAACCCTGTCAAAGGTTACAAACACACTATTAGGTGTGACCCGGTTAAAGGATTTCAACCACTTTGTTAAAGTGCACCTTGTTATAGGACTTAAATACACTCCACTAGAATGCAACCTTGTTTAAAGCATTTATACATATGACTGTTAGGTCAACCTCTGTTAAAATGATTTTGACTAATACAATAGTTAGAAAGTAGTAGTAATATTGATCTGAAAAACATACAACTCACTTTGCAAATATCAGATCCAATTCTGTACACATATGCTGGCTTATTGACTGTGAATCTTTATCATCACCATCACTGATCTGCTCAGAACTCTCCTTGAAGCAATCACAACACTTCTCCTTTAGCCTCCTCTGCTTATACAGTCAATAACATCAACAACACTTCCAACATCCTCTTTTGATTCCCCTTCTTCTTATTTTCAAGAGGTTCCCTAGTCCACATATCTTGTGTTATTGTGTCATTGTGTATGAATATCTTTCTATGGTTGGTAATTATATTGCTTACATGGTTAAATGATATTGAAGTTGATTAAAGTTATAATTATTAGATAACTGATTCACCCCCCCCCTCTCAGTTATCTTGGTGAAATTTACTTTCTAACCAATTGTATTAGAGTAGCAGGTCCTTGAAAGAAAAGTTTAACAGCTTAAGGAGATCCATGGCGAATTTCAGGAAAGAAAGCCCTAAGTTTGATGGAGTAAATTTTGACAGCTAGAAAGAGAAGATGAAGACACATTTACTATTTTAAGGACCAGGTTATTGGTTGATTACAAAGAATGATAAGACTATCATTGAAAAAGACAATCTAGAAACATGTTCTAGTGATGAGAGAGATCTATTCATGTGTAACATACTTGCAAGAGAAGCACTTTTGATAGCACTTCTGGAGAATGAGTACAGTCAGGTAAAATGTTTGAAGAAATCTTATGAAATTTGGAAAGCTTAACACTCTACTTTTGAAGGTGATTAACATGCAAAGAAAGCTAGGTTACATAATTGGATATGTGCATTTGAAAATATAAGAATGATGGAAGATGAATCTGTTAGAAGCTATATTGGTAGACTGTCAGAAGTTGTTGTAGGGATAAAATCTTGTGGAGGAACAAAGATATAAAATGAAGTGATATGGAAAATTTTGAGGACATTGACTCCTGTATTTAAGTAGACAACATAGATGATTGAATAAGTTATACCTTGTACTACAAACTTTACAAGAGAGACTCTTCTTGGAAGATTGGAAGCAATAGAAATGAACCTGAGGTTATCAGGAGACTTACCTAGAATGGAGACAACATTCAGTGCTCTTAGTGTTCACCCTAGTTTGTCAAGAAGCATCAGTGTGAGTGGAGATTATGTTGGCAGTAGTAGATCTAGAAATGAAGAAGACAAAAAGATTGAATAAGGTATTACCTTCCTTGTGAAAAGAGAACCAAATGGTAAGAACTTTTTTAAATGTTGGACTTGTCAAGAATATGGTCATTTTGCTTCTAAATGTCCTAAGAGAGTTAAAAAGTATAGAAATAATTTCAAGCCTAGAATATCTAAGGAATGTTATTATGCTAATGATGAAGATCTTGAAGCTAGTCTAGAAAGAACTTTGAGTGAAAGTGATACTGAGAGAAATGATGACATAGGATTTGTAGCAATTAAAGAAGAGAATCCTGAAACTGATGTTAAGGGAGAAAAAGCCTTAGTTTCACAAGTTGAAAAGAAAGCTAATTGTATTATAGATAGTAGTTGTTCACATCATATGATTGGAGACATGAAGAAGTTCATAAAGTTTAACAATTATGATGGAGGAGTTGTGAGAGTTGGAAACAATGCACCTTGTTTGATTAAAGGTATAGGATCTATTACTCTTGATGGAAAGACTAATATTGATGATGTTTACTTTGTGGATGGATTGAAACATAGTCTTTTGAGTGTTGGACAATTAGTTGATAAGGGATATCAAGTTTGGTTTACTGAGAAAACTTGTGTGATAAAGGATAAAGATGGAAATCTAATTGGAATTGGATCTAGAACCAGAGGTAATGTATTTTAGTTGAATCCTACTGAGATGACATGTTTGATTACTAGGATTGATGATAGTTGGTTATGGCATAGAGGGTTTTATCATATAAACTTTGATAATATTGTGAAAGTGTGTACTACACTTGCAGTAAGGGATCTGCCTAAAATTATGAAGCCTACTAACATCATTTGCAAGGATTGTGTCATGGCTAAGTAGAAAAGAAGTTCATTTCCTATTAAGAAGTTCACATCTATAGAGAAGTTGGAGATTGTTCATACAGACTTGAGTGGTCCTACCAGGACTAGATGATTAGATGGAGAAAGGTATTTCATGATTCTTGTTGATGATTTTACAAGAATGATGTGGATTGCATTTCCTAAAGAAAAATCTTAAGCATTTGATAAGTTTAAGATCATTAAGAATAAAGTTGAGAATGAATCTGGAATGAAGATTAAATGTTTGAGATTAGATAGAGGTGGTGAATTTACTTCTAGAGAGTTTAACACCTTTTGTGAAGTGAATGGCATTAAGAGACAGTTTTCAACCCCTAGAACACCTGAACAAAATGGTATTGCAGAAAGAAGAAATAGATCAGCGACTAAAGCAGCAAGAGCTATGTTATTTGAGAATGATTTGGTGAAGATATTCTTGGGAGAAGCAATGAATACAATAGTATATACAATAAATAGAGAAAAAATCAGAGCAGACATAGACAAGACACCCTATGAATAATGGTTTGGTCATGCACTGTAATGTCCCTGCCAGGGAACCCATAAGGAATCAGGTCTTATGACCAAAAATTGCAACTAACTAATTTTTTTTCTAACATTAAATCATTACTACATCACATTTTACATTCCTTAAGGTTCCCTCAATGATTTCATTTACTAACATATTTACATTACTTATCCAAATTGAATTTTATTTCCTTTCTTTACTTTCACATTTAGAACTTAAGAGATAGAGTAAGAGAATAACATTTCATTTTCAATTATATTCCTTACTTAATATACTAATTTCATTTCACCTTCCCACACATTAAATAACTATTCATTACAAATTTCATTTCAACTTTAGCATAATAAACATTTTTTCTTTTATTGCAACAAAGAAGAGATAGAAAAGATCATTCAACATTACATTGTACATTTCCAACTTTGCTCTTTCAAATGATAACCCTTGAAATCAAACATAGTACTATCCCTCCCAATTACATAGCTTTTCCTTTCAATTATATCTTTTTGATAATAGATCTTATAATAACAGGTACATGAAAATCCCAAAGGCATTACAACATATCTTTACATCTTTATTTTTAGTAACAATGATACAATATAAAGATCTTCGTAGAATAGAACATATCCAAGTCACGAGCCACGAACAGGACCTCGAAAGATTTTTTCCACCCAACAATGTGGAACTGGTGAGGTTCCAACCCCCGTGCTAGGAGATAGAACCAAGATACTTACAAGGCCCTGAGCAATCTAAGGCTCAAATGATAAAGAAATCCAAGACTAAAAAAGAACATAAAATATCATCATACTATAACATAGAGGTTAAGGTTCTAGGATACCACCTAAGTGAGTGTCATCACACAACCTGTATATTGGGATCCTTCTTGGCAACCAGGCAACCTCGGTCCCCCCTTTATGAATAGGGATCCATCTTGGCAGTTATCCCTGGTCCCGATACTCCAATCAAGTCTGTGTGGCCATTATTATATTCTCTTTCATTATCTTTTGAATCCCCCCTTCCCAGGTTAATTTTTTTAAGGTTATCACTTTTTACAAACCCACCCATAGGATCATCTGGCAACCACTTTAGGGTTCCAACACCCATGGTGAGCCACCCACTTAAGGTTCCTATCCCTTACCCCACACACACAAAAACCATGAAAAACTCAAGAAATCTTAGAATGATCCATCTCATAGGTCTAGGGAACCCTCTGGTGCACTCAGGCCACCCGAACAAGTTCTGACCTTATATTATGGACTCTACCAAAAGCCAAGTAGGAGCAAAGGCTTAAACGCAAAACCATGTAAATAAATTCAAAAAACACAACATAAAACTTCCCACAAGCATTGACACAACATTCCATAGCTTATTTCAAAAATCTAGGAAAAGTCTCAAGTGCCTGAAAAATGACCAAGTCTGAATTTTTAAGAAATCTCAAAATTATAATTTGCATCTTAACTCCTATGAATCTGAAACCTATCCCAATCATCTCAGAAGGTACCTAAACCCTTTATACAAGTATAACTTAAAGTATCAGAAATTAAAGTACTAGCTCAGTCAGTTTATATTGGATTGGTCGGTCAACACTGCATTGGTTGGTCAATACTGGGTTGGTCGGTTGACATAGTTTTGCTCGGTAAATAGTGATTTGGTCAGCAATGCTAGTTTGGTCAGTTACCACTATACTGACCCTGCTCGGTTGACACACTATCGACCTAGTTCAGTTGACACACTACCGACCTGGCTCGGTTGACACACTACCGACCTGGCTCTATAGAACACAACTATCAACTTTGGCTTGCAGGTAAAACTGGACATTATGGGAACCATGGCTGCCTCATTTGAGAATGACCCATTTGAAATCTCCCAATTTTGATTCAGAAATGGCTCATCAATCCATCCTATCAAACTAATAAATATGTTCTAGAACTGGACAAAAAAAACTAGTGCTAAAATAGATATGAAACTGTATGTTTGAAACAAAAGTTCTAAAGTCTCAAAGAACTCATGGACATTTTGGATAAGAAAGGAGATACAAGGGAAATGCTAAGGACCCTACAACCTCCTACAAATGCAGAAATAATCATACACATACAATCATGGAAAAATATTTAAACATAATCCTAAACTCCAAATCACTAATACATGCACAACACATATAGATATGCAACACATAATCATTATGTAATTTGTAAAGACAATACAACACACAGAGCACACATTCATACACAAAGAGGAAGAATGGAGAATTCTTCCCAGTTGTAGACCCTACCTTGGGTCCTACGGAGAAATCCTCTTCCCTTGATTGGAGAATCTCTGAAAAACTTCAATCCTTGACTAGATATCCCTCTGGAAATCTTCCTCAAGCAATCAACTCCAAGAAATCCTCACACAGATGACTTCACCAACCAGAGACTTTCAAACTCACAAATCTTTCACCAAAACTTTATGGAGAAATATCATTCACAGACAACTCAAAAGAAAACAAACCTTCCAAAAATTGTCATCCTCCCACACACAAGAATCATCAATTATTTATCTTCCAACTATGTGGTTGGAGGAGTTGCTTTACGGGAAGCAACTTCCCCAACTTCCATAGTTGATTGGAGGAACAACCAAATAATCTCCCGTAAAGACTTAATCAAAGTTTTAATAAAATTTAATTAAAATATCCTTCAAATAAAACCATAACAAGAATAATAGATAAATACCTTTCAAGAAGGACACATAGCACAAACGGAAAACAATTAGCCTAACTTCTAGGAGGTCTTGAGTTCAACTCCCTCCTAGATAGCTAATTTTTCTACAAAAGGGCATTTTCCTTTTATTATTATTTTCTTATTTTTATTAAATACATTCATCAAATACACTTTATTTACTTATTACAAATAACATACCATTTACACAAATAATGAAAACATACAATTATTATTATTTATATAAGCATGGATATATGTGTGTGCACCCACATATATACACACCTATATAAAATACAAACAATTATAACATATTCATAACTATTATACATATAAAATAGATTAATTCTAACTCATAACATACACTCAAACTAACATCAAATCAAGTCCATACCTAAACTGCACTCTACTACCCAACTAGGATAACTTCCTAAACATAATTCTAGGTCCATGGGTAACCTCAAGAGTATCTTTGTTAAATCTCCACACATCAACAGTTCGAGGATTTTGAAGGCACGCTCAGACCTGTGTAGCTAGGTGCAACCATGCCTAGTACCTGCATCCTGCATCACCAACTAATATGCATATACAAATATATATATATAAATGTAAACAAACAGTGGCAAACAAGGAGGGAGAGTGCGACAACGTGTGGACCTCCCGTAGGAGTAACTACGACTACCCTCCTCATCCTACACTCACATCAACCAGTGAACATAAAACCATAATAGGGTTAGTAGGGTTAGATCATAATATAAACATCATAACACAAATCAATATAAAACATTTTACTGATAGTTCATTTCTAGCCATTCATCATTAAAATTATAACTCACCTAATATTTCCAAATAAACTATAGTTAACCAAATATATGCTCAAATGTCTCATAAAATGCTAACTAAATGATAATCATAGTCCATCATAAAATTTAAAGTATCAAAGTAATAGTCATGTCCGTCCAACATAGGAAGATTCTAGGGTGGGCATTACATGCACCCTTAGTTAAGTATTTTAGAATTTTTGGAAGAAAATGTTATGTAAAGAGAGATGATGATATTGGAAAGTTTGATCCTAGAAGTGATGAAGGTATTTTTCTTGGATATTCTTTGAAGAGAAAAACATATAGATGTTAGAATAAGAGAACTAACACTATTGTTGAGAGTGCAAATGTTAAAGTTGATGAAAAGTTCAAAATTCAGGAAAGAATGCTTGATTATGAATCTGATGAATAAGCTCATCCTAAGCCTAACACTAAAACTACTAAGTTATTCTATGAGACTGATAGTGAATTTTTGAATGAGAGTCATGCTGAAGAAACCAAAGAGGAATCTAGAGAAGAATCTACAGTTGAAGCAAGATCTGAGACTATGACAGAAAACAGGTATCTATCAAGACATCATCCTATTGAACAAGTTATTGGAAGTTTGGACATAGGATTTCTAACTCAGAATAAGGTACATTTATGTTTGATTTCTCAAATTAAACCTAAATCTGCTAGTGAAGCTTGTGAAGATGAACATTGGATTAATGCTATGAAAGAAGAACTAGATCAGATTGAAAAGAACAAGACATGGGAATTGGTCCCTAGACCTAAAGACAAGAATGTGATTGGAACTAAATGGGTATTAAGAAACAAGCTGAACCAACAAGGAGAAGTAGTAAGAAACAAAGAAATATTGGTATGTAAGGGATACTCATAGCAAGAAGGAATTGACTATGAAGAAAATTTTGCACCGGTAGCAAGAATTGAAGTAGGAAGAATTTTTTTGGCCTATGCATCTTTTAAGAAATTCAAAGTATATCAGATGGACGTGAAGTCCGCATTTCTGAATGGTGAATTGGAAGAAGTCTACATTGAGTAGCCTGAAGGTTTTCCTTTGACTCAAGAAGGAGACAAGGTATGTAAGCTGAAGAAAGCATTATATGGACTAAAGAAAGCACCTAGAGCTTGGTATGCAAGACTGGATAAGTATTTGTTAAAATTGGGATTTACTAAAGGAACAGTTGATAGCAGTCTGTACACAAAAAAAATTGAAAATGGTTTGTTGATTGTAGTTATTTTTGTTGATGACATTATTTTTGGAGGAGAAGATGAAGCTAGTGACAAATTTGCTAATGAAATGAAGACAAAATTTGAAATGAGTATGATTGGTGAGATGAAATACTTTTTGGGATTACAGATAACACAGAACAATGATGGTATCTTTGTAAGTTAGATAAAGTACTTGAATGATTTGCTAAAAATATTTGGAATGGAAAATTGTAAACTAGTCGGAACACCTATGGTTATAGGACATAAACTTTCTAGCACAGGTGAAACACTGGCAGTTGAACAAAAGAAATATAGATCTATGATTGGAGGATTGCAGTACTTGACACACAACAAGACCAGATATAGTACATTCAGTTGGAATTGTAGCAAGATTTCAAGCTAAACCTAGAGAATTACATTATGCAGCAGTAAAGAGGATACTGAGATATTTTAGAGGCACAATGGATTATGGATTGTGGTATGAAAAATATGATGATTTTACCCTATGTGCATATATAGATGCTGATTGGGGAGGCAGTGTTGATGATAAGAAAAGCACCAGTGGTGGAGCCTTTTTTCTTAGAGGAAGATTGGTTTCTTGGCTAAGCAAGAAGCATAAATGTATCCAACAGAGCACAACAGAAGTAGAGTATGTAGCAGCAACAAAAAATTGTAACCAGATAATTTGGATGAAGCAAATGCTATAGGATATTGGAATTAAGTTTGTTAAGCTTGTTGTCATACATTGTGACAACACTAGCACAGTTAGTATGTCTAAGAACCCTATGTTACATTCTAATACAAATCATATAGAGATCATGTATCATGTTGTAAGAGAGAAAGTTGCTGAGAAAGAAGTTAGGTTGGAGTACATAAGCACAAAGGATCAGATAGCAGACATATTTACTAAGCCTTTGCTAAAGGATACATTTGAGTATCTGAGAGGTATGCTTGGGGTTATGCCCCAGCCTACTTTTGAGTAATGATGCAGTTGGTTGCATCCGTCCAGTGGTATATGAGCTTTATTCTTTCTTCTAGACTGGATGTTAGTACTTCCTCTATGGGGTAGTATGTGTATCTGAGCTGAGTCATGAGGACTCTTGTGAATGTATTTTCTGAATAGTTTCTTTTGAGATTGAGTTGTTGTTAACATAATGATGAAATTTCTTTCATTAATGTCAATGGGGGAGAAGTGTACATGAAAAACCATTTGTACCAATTGTACCATCTGTTGGAGAGAACTAAATAGGAAAATGAAGCAAGATTTGATTGATGAAGAGGACTTGAAGCATTTTCAGAGCAACAGTGTTATAGTATTAGATTTTTGGAACATTAGATGTTTTTCATCTATGTTGCCATCAATGCCAATGGGGGAGATTGTTAAGAATGAATGTTGAATGCTTGGCAGTCATTCTATAGCAGTTGTTGTTGCATTCATGACTATGATTGTCATTGATGTCAACACAGTGACCTTCTAGAGACTTGCAGAGAAGCAAAGAGTGTTTTGATTAGCGCACATGGTATATTTTATTTGGAGCTATGTGATGTTGAGGATATAATCTTTGATATGTTATATTTTTATGGTTAAGAGCGTAGACATTAATTCATTTATTCATGGAAGTTATTATCATTTTGGTAGAAGCAGTATTCAGGCAGTGTTCCTAAGTAGAGGTTTGTGGAAATTGGATGATATCTCCTAATCGGGATGGAATCTAGTTTTGCACAGTTAAAGGGAAGTTAGACACATTGATAGTGATGTGGATGATAGTGAAAAATTTGAGGTCACATGAGTGAAGAGTTATTGTATTTGGAAGTTGACAGTTTTGTGTAATTTTGATGTAGTGTGTGGAAACTTTTATTTTGTAATTGTATGCTGACTCATTTGTAATTATTTGAGTGTGGTATAAAGCATGGAATGTTTTTACTTGTTGAAGTAGTGAATGAGCATGGTTGATGAAGATTGAATGAAAATGTATGCATGAAGTGAAGAAAAGAGCCAATGAAGTTGTGAAAGTGAAATTGTGAAGGAAGACATGCGAAGTAGAGAGATCTGAAATTAAGATCTGGTGTAGCAGTGAGTGCGGTTTGGCATAGTAAGGAGGTAAAATATTTGATATTATTCTATTGAATAATCTTAAGGTTAGTTGGATAGTGTGTTCAGTGATCTTTCCATTGAAGCTATTTGAGCAGTGGGTCCTTCTGTCTTCCATAACTCTTAACAGGGTTAGAAACTTTTAACAGGGATTCAAAATATCCTAATAGGGATTCATATGTACTAAATGTATTTCATAAGACTCATAACAGAGTCCATCCTTTCACAAGGAATATTCATATTAGTGCATCTTTTGTGGGTATCATTCCCACTAGGGTTTACTCTTTGATCAAGAGGTTCCCTAGTCAACAGATCTTGTGTTATTGTGTCATTGTGTATGAATATCTTTCTATGGTTGGTAATTATATTGCTTACATGCTTAAATGTTGTTGAAGTTGATAAAAGTTATAATTATCAGATAAATGATTCACCCCACCCTCTCAGTTATCTTGGCAGACTTTACTTTCTAACAAAAGCATGTTCATAAGATCTAAGAGTACCAAATTGCAATAACTTAGCTTCCTCTTGACGTAAAAGATTTTGAAATATACCATAAGTTAACTAAGGAGCTAAACTAGGAATAGCAAGTTGAGAATGTATGTTACTAATGAACTACTGAAATTCTTTAGGAAGACACTTCTTGAGAATAATAGTAATTAATCTAATATTACTTAAAGTAATGTTCACACCATTTAATTGATTTTTGATAACATCAAATTGAAGTAAAAATTCAGCCATGGATTTAAAGTCAATATACTTGAGGTCTTCCAAGTTGTGTTGGAGTTAAATCTTATGTGAGTTAGTGGAGCAATCATAGGTTTGTTGCAAAATGACCCATGCTTGATGAGCTTTGGTGCAATGTCCAATCAACACACATAAGTGAGGAATAACTAAAAGACCAATTAGACCAAGAGCTTCTTTGTTTTACAACTATTGGTGAAATGAAGCATCCAAGGGAGCAAGCGAGAGGTGGAAATTTAAATTTTTCTCGGTAGAATGGCTATGGGAGGCCAAATGGCAAGAAGTAGAACTGGTCTAAACCCTTCCAAAATCACGTGGGCTTGGAATATTTAGGTAAACCTTTGGGTCTACATCTACATAACAACAGATGTGAGAAGGGCTAGGGACAACCAAATAGGTTGAAGAACCATCGAGGACAAAACAACTCTAAGGGTTATGGTGTATTTGGGGAAAGGAATGGAGTCTTTCGTGGCTTTGGAGGATATCACCATTTTTAGGAAAATCAAAAACAAGTGGAGTGTTTTTTTTATTTTCACAACATTAAGTAGAAGTTTTGGAGACCTAAAAAAGCTAAACCCTCAAATCTTTCTCCTCCTTAGGTATTCCCAAATATTTTTTTTGATTCTACTTCTTCTATTTTGGTGGATAGTATGGAATGGCATGAATCTCTTAGTTTCCTTAAGAGCCATGTTTTTTTATGAAATAGGCTGGTAAATTGCCATCATTGAAAAAGATTATGGATTGGTTCTCTCATCATTGGGGGGAGGCTTTTAGTCATAAAAACAATGGCTAATGGATTTTTTCTCATCACTGCTCCTTCACTAAGGGACAAGGTTTGGGTTCTTCAGAGTGGCCCTTTCATGATTGATGGGAAAGGCCTATATATTCTTGATTGGACCCAAAACTTCAATCCTGAAAAAGAAACTATTAAAGAGATCCCTATTTGGATCACTTTCCCTAATCTTCTACATGAATATTGGGGTTTTGAAACACTTAAAATACTCAAGAATTATTTGGGTTCTTTTGTGAAGGAAGAGGAATCTATGATCAAGGGTAATCTTTCTATATGCCCTACAATTTTGATTCTATGGAAAGCTTCACACCCATTTCTGGAAACTCTGGAGATTCATTTGAGTTCAAGTATTTGGAAGGAGAATCTTGTTCTAGAGGATGGGGAAGTGACACTTCACGATTCTGAAAACCATGGTAGGGCCTAATCGTCTAAAGCTAAAGTTGGGAAAGATAAAGAGTTTTAGAGGATTAATGATGAAATTATTAGGGTCTTAGAATGTGACCCTAGGGATCAGGAGGAAGATTTAGACCTTATTCATTGCATCTCCTCAGAGATTGAGGAGAAGTTGATTATAGGGTTTTTTCAATCTCTAGGAAATGATCAATGCATGGAGATGGATAAGATTTTTAATATGAGTTGGGGTGATTATTTAGAGGGAATCCCTCAACCCCCCTTGGTGGATGTCCATAACTATGACCTAATCAAATAAATTGAAGAACAACACTTGTCATCTTCTTTGTTTTTGTCTATTGGGGGCACAAACTTGATTGTCCTTGACCTAATATGGTTGAACAATAACAATGTGGACTGGGTGAATGATTTAGTGGAGGCTAACCTTTCTCCTAAGATCCCTCTAGTGGTTCATCTAGATTCAAATATTTGTTTGGGGCATTCATAAAAATCCACTAGCCCTACAAATCTGTACACCAATCTAGTAGGGCTTCTGACAGCTGAAATTCCAAACAGGCATCTGTGTGCACTGGATGGCTTCTGTGAGTCCGATTGGAAGTTAAATGAAGAAAGAGATCAGATATTTAGAGAGGTTTTGTCCAAGGAGGATCATGCTTTTAAAGATATCCAAATTTCACCTATTCAGAATCTGAATAATCTTCTAGATTTAGTCAAAGACACTAGTGGTGATCTATTGAACCTTTAACATGAGTTTTTGTCTACTTCAGAAGATGGAGATGATGACAAGATCTTATGACTTTTGGAGACATCTAATATTGTTGATATTAGAACCATTGAGAAATTACCCTCCACAAAGGACAAGCCATCAATGGGAGAAAGGAAATGAAGAGGACAAAAGTCTTGTAGAGTTTGATTGGCCTCAGCTGGTAATGTAGCAAACCAGTGCAAATTGCTAAAATCAGGGATAGGCTATGGCCCTCCCGGGGAGCCATGGAACTCTTATCTTGGAATGTCAAGGGCTGAAATGCTCCTAACAAGGTTCATTTGATCAAAATATGTTTTGATCAAGTGAAACTAGATGTCATCTTTTTACAAGAAACCAAGCTTAGTGGTACTGAGATTTTAGTTTTTAACAGTAAATTTGCTAGATGGAAAGGCCTTTATATAGAGGTGGATGGGACTTTGGGTAGTTTTTGTATTTTATAGAATGATTCTATGGTTGTGGTTGATCTTGTGGTGATGGAAAGGTCCTAGATTTGGGTGGAGATCTGATCTAAACAACTTGGGGAGCGGTTTTATAAATTGAATATTTATGGGCCAAATAATCTGACTCTTAAAAAAAATTTATTGCAAAAGTTTTCTGAACTTATTTTAAGTAAACCTAATGATTTCTTCCTTTTGGGGGGATATTTTAATGCAATTCTAGATCCTTCAGAGAAACAAGGAGGCAAAGGATAGGTTGGCCAAAGTCAAAAAGATTTCTTTGACTTTTTGATTAACAATGGTCTGGTTGATGTGAAGCTTAAGAATGGAATGTTTACTTGGACCAATCGTTACAACATTTTCTTAAACATCACTAAGAAACTTGATAGATTTCTTTTGGTAGGTGACTGGGCTACTACCAATTGGACCTGTAATGTAGAAAGATTATCTTTTTCAATGTCTGACCATTATCCACATAGAGCTCCCTTCAAATTCGAAGCTATGTGGCTAAGACACATAGATTTTTGTGAGCAAGCCAAATCTTGGTGGAATTTTGTCCCTAGGAGAAGAGGTAATAAAGCTTTAATTTTTTTAAAGAAATTATAATTCTCAAAAAGTGGAACAGGGAAGCTTTTAAAATTATTTTTGCTGAAAAAGATGCCATCGAAAAGGAACTAGGTTATCTGCATGACAAAGTGATTGTTAATGGTATGGTTGAGTGTGATTTCTTGGAGGAGGCTAGGTTAAACAAGTTGTATAGTGAGACTTTGCACAAGGAGGAAACTTATTGGAGACAAAAGTAATGGGAATTGTGGCTTAATGCTAGTTACCTAAATAATTTTTTTTTCCATAACTCTGTGAAATTTAAACAATCCAATAACAAGATCTTCTATATTCTAGATGGTTCTAGTATGCTGTTGCAAGACAAAGATGCCATTGATGAGGAGGCTATTAGATATTTTAAGGATTCCTTTTAGGTGGAGGATGACAACCTTGCTTTTGATTTGGACATTGATCCTATCATCCTTAAGTGTATTTCGGAGGATCAGAATGAAATTCTCATTAGGAAATGTTCAAAGGAAGAAGTGAAAAAGGCAGTTTTTGAGTTGGGTGCACAAAAGTCCCCATGGCCGAATGGTTTTTTTGCAATCTTCTTTCAGCAATTTTTGGACTTTGTAGGGCATGATATATGGGAGGTGGTTGAAGATTCTAGAGGTGGTGGCTTCATATTTCAAGACTTTAACAATACCTTCATTTCTCTCATTTTGAAGGAGGAAAGTAAATCTTTTGATTATTTTAGATTGATTTCTCTTTGTAACATGATTTATAAAATTAATTCCAAGGTCGTAGAAAACAGACTGAAGGATGCATTACATTTTATTATCTCTGAGGAGCAAAGTGATTTTACCCCTGATAAATCTATTTATAAATAAATTATTATTGCACATGAAGTTATTCATATGCTTAATTTGAACAAATCTAAGAAGATGATGGTTAAATTAGATATAAGGAAAGCCTACGATGTTGTCAATCAGAATTTTCTTATTAAGGTGCTTGGTTGTTTTGGGTTTTGTGAAGAGTGGTTGAATTGGGTGGAGAGTTGTATTCAGACTCCTCAATTCTTTGTTCTCGAATGAAATCCCATAAGGTTTCTTCAATTTGAATAAAGGAATCTGTCAAGGAGACCGTTTATCCCCTTTTTTGTTTATTATTATGGTGGAAGTGTTGGGTATGAGTATTTGTTAGAAGAGATCATTAGGACTATGGAAGCGCATCAGGTTGGCTGATAATTTAGATCCTGTAACTCATCTACAATTTTCTAATGACACTAATTTAATGGGGGAGGCTTCTTATCGGGAAGCTAGGGTGATCAAAGAAATTTTGGACTCTTATAGTAGAGTGTCGGGGTAGTCCATTAATTGGTCAAAATCAGAATTTTTTTCTTCAATGTGGATCCTAGAAAAAAAAGGGGGATTTGTAGAATTGTTGGTATTAGAACTGGTAGTTTTCCAAATAAGTATCTAGGTATTCCCCTTTTAAAGGTTCTTCAAAAGCTTTATTATGGAAATACCTAGTTGGGAAATGTTCCAAAAGACTTGAAGGTTGGAAGAGAAAATGGTGATGAACTACAACTGATTTGGAACCTTAATGGAGAATCGGTAATTCAAGATTACTATGAAGTTGATGATTAGATAATGCAAGATGAGTAAATCAGTTTTATGTTGTCATTGATGTCAACTAGCTTGATAGTACTTATCTTGTGAGTTACTATACTGACACATCTGAAGAAAGGTGGAAAGAAAGGAAGAATAGAGAAATCTACATAAGGAAGATGTACATGTCAGATGAGTATAAAGAATACACTGAGTAACTTGTTGATGAGTCTATGACTTGATGGAATTGACTTCATTATGTTGCATTCATCTATGATGAAGAATAGAGCTGAAAGACACAAAGCAATGTTGTCAGTAAATGAAAGAATTTTAGTATACACCAATGGAGTGTAGTGTATACCGAGCACAGTGTTAACCAAGCTTGTGTTCACCGACGCATTTCTTTGTTAACCAATGAAGACAGAATAAATTAATGATCAATTTAGCTGATAAGATTGATGAGCTGGCAAGTGTATGATTTTGAGGCAATGGATAATGTTTGGTATGATGATCGATGACTAACATAAATCAAAGGGATTTGATAGAGCATATTGAAACAAGTTATTGACACATCAACCGAGGAAGCTTAAAGCAGAAAAAACAATGAATGTAATTAGGCGGCAAAATCTGATGGATAGAAAGAAAATGATTTACTCATCTATATAAGAGACTAGGGTTTCATTATGAAACAACTGCTGGAAGAAGTAGATGCTATAGAAATTTTGCGTGAAGAAGTTTTCATGCATTCTCATCATATTGGTTAGTAAGAACCAAACTCCAAAATAGTTACCGAGCTACAGAGAGCAATTACCGACAGATAGTAAGTTGATATAGTATTGAATCTGAAATAGTAGAAGGTGAGAACATTGTGCAATATTCAAACAGACTAAAAGAGGTAGTACATGCTATTAGAGCATCTGATGGAGTCATTGATGATGAAATGATTATAAGTAAGATTCTCAAACCTTTATTACCAGTTTATGCGATCAAGATCTCTGCAATTCATGAATCAAGGGTCATATCCAATCTTACCCTTGACACATTGATCGGTAAGCTTACAACCTTTGAACTAAAGAACTTCAACAATAGTGTTGTTTCTCCTGTTGAATTAGCTTTCATGTCTTCTTTTAAGATTAGTAAGTCTAGTAGAAAAAATAAGAATGATGATAGTGATAGCGACACCGATGATGAACTTGAAGAGCTTGAAGCTCTTATGGCCAAAAGATTGCCCAAAGGAAAAGGAAGATATAGAGGAAAGCTACCTTTGGCATGTTTTAATTGCAAAGAGGTTGGCCACATTGTTGCTAGATATCCACAGAAGAAAGATGATGATAGATCCAAAGACCGATCAGAAGGAAGCTATGGGAGAAGAGTCAACAGAGGCTACCGATACAACAAATGAGATAATTGAGATAGTTATGACAAAGGGAAAAAAGGTATGTTACATTGCCAAAGATATTGAATTTGAATCTGACACTGATGATGATGTAGAAGTAGTATTTGTTGCTATGAAAGATGACTCAGAGGAAGAAGAGAAACATGAAGAGACAACACTAATCTCTAGAGTCAATAGAAATGATACATGGATCATAGATAGTGGTTGTACACAATAGTAGGGAAACAATACACAACAACAAGGAAACAATGCACAACAGCAGGAAGATGAAACCAATGAACAAAATGGAGTTTCTGAGCAATCTAACGAACCTGAACATGATGCATAAGAAAGAAGAGATAGAATACTAGCTAGATTTGTCAGAAGACACCATCCTGAGACATAAATTATTGGAGACAGACAAGCTAGAATGCAAACTAGAAGCAAAACAAGAGAAGGTACATGCTTAGTTTATGAATTTGAACCTAAAACTGTGAAAGTTGCATTAGAGAATGAGGAATGGATTAATGCAATGAATGAGGAGATAGAGAAAATAGAGAAGAACAAAACCTGGTCCTTAGTACCCTGACCAAAAGACAAGAATATTATCGGTACTAAATGGATATTCAGGAAGAAGCTGAATGAAAATGGTGAAGTTACAAGGAATAAGGCTAGATTGGTATGCAAGGGATATACATAGGAAGAAGGTATTTACTATGGTGAAACATTTGCACCTGTTGCTAGATTAGAAGGATTTATAATGTTACTTGCATATGTTGCACACAAGAAATTCAAAGTCTATCAAATAGATGTGAAGTCAGCATTTTTGAATGGTATACTTGAAGAAGAGGTATACATAGAACAACCAGAAGGATTTGTTGATCCAGACAATAGAGACATGGTATGTAGATTACACAAAGCTTTATATGGATTTTAGCAAGCATTAAGAGCATGGTATGAAAGACTACATACTTACTTGCTAAGTATTGGATTTGTTAGAACAAGTGAAAACAACAATCTGTATATGAAAGGTAATACTAATGACACTATTCTTATTGCTGAAATATTTATGGATGATATTATTTTTGGAGGACAAGATCATATATGCAAAGCCTTTACTGATGAAATGCAAAAAGAATTTGAAATGTCTATGTTCGGAGAGATTAAATTCTTTCTAGGACTACAAGTGATTTAGCAGAGTGATGGGATATTCATCACAAAGTCTCAGTACATAAAGGAAGTCTTAAAGAAATTTGGCATGGAAGATGCTAAACTTGTGGGAACACCGATGACTACTAGATGCAAATTGACAAAGGAAGATGAAACTACAGAGGTAAATCATATACTTTAGCGATCCATGATTGGTAAACTAATGTATGTAGTTCACAGTAGACCAGATATAGCACATGATGTGGGGATTGTTGCTAGGTTTTCTGCTAACCCTAGAGAATCTCACATGATAGCTACTAAAAGAATCCTTAGATATCTAAAAAAGATAGAAGATTATGGCATTTGGTATCCTAAGGAAGAAAGTTTGAACTGAAGGTTTATACCGATGCTGATTGGGCTAGAAGTGTAGATGATAGGAAAAGCACCACTGGAGGAGCATTTTACTTTGGTGAAAGACTTGTAACCTGGACAAGTAAAAAGCAAGCTTGCATTTCTCAGTCGATAGCAGAAGCAGAGTATGTTGTTGCTACTACAAACTGCTCAAACATTGCATACATCAAGCAAGTGCTGGAAGGAATGAATGAGGTAGTCACTGATCCAGTGATTATATACTATGACAACACCAATGCTATTAATATTTTGAAGAATCTTGTGATGCACTAAAAAACAAAGCATATATCTATTAAGTATCATTACTTAAGAGAATAAGTGTAGGAGAAGCAAGTGAAGTTAGAATTTGTTACATCTAAGGAATAACTTGCAGACATCTTTACAAAGCCCCTACCAAAGTACACATTTGAATACTTGAGGACTAGAGTTGGGGTCCATCCCCTGTCTATTAGTCACTAAGGTGATCTAGATGTTGCATCAGCCTACTTTTGTTAGAAGATCACTCATGTTGATGCAGCATAGTTCACACTTTGAATCATGTTCAAGGTTGTGATTAAGTTTGAAGAACTGAAATAGATTGAGATATCAGTATATAGAGATACAGAGAAGATGATGGACACCAGAGAGTTACTTGGCTACTGACAGAGCCATTTTTTTATTTGTTTCTATGGCATTTCTATCAAAGGGAGAGATAAATAATATGAAAAGGAGAGACAAATAAAGGGAGAGAAACTACACCGATGAGAACTATTTGAGGGAGAAATTGAAAAAAATGAATTGAAGATCAGTTATTGAGAACAAAAGAAGAATCAAGAGAACTAAAAAGATCACATCTGATGACAAGATTACAATAATACAAATGTTGAGTAACATAGTGATTAAACATATTAAGTCTATTCGACTTACAACATTTGTTTACAGAGTTGTAGAATACATGTTTGGTATGTGTATGGTACATTTCATATTAATTGAGTTGCCATCAATACCAAAGGGAGAGATTGATGAACTACAACTGATTTGGAACCTGAATGGAGAATCGATAATTCAAGATTACTGTGAAGTTGATGATTAGATAATGCAAGATGATTAAATCAGTTTTATGTTGTCATTGATGTCAACTAGCTTGACAGTACTTATCTTGTAAGTTACTATACCGACACATCTAAAGAAAGGTGGAAAGAAAGGAAGAACATAGAAATCTACATAAGGAAGATGTACATGTCAGATGAGTATAAAGAATACACTGAGTAACTTGTTGATGAGTCTATGACTTGATGGAATTGACTTCATTATGTTGCATTCATCTATGATGAAGAATAGAGCTGAAAGACACAAAGTAGTGTTGTTGGTAAATGAAAGCATTTCAGTATACACTGATAGAGTTTAGTGTATACCGAGCACAGTGTTCACTGAGCTTGTGTTCACCGATGCATTTCTTTGTTAACTGACAAAGACATAATGAATTAATGATCAGTTTAGCTGATAAGATTGATGAGCTGGAAAGTGTATGATTCTGAGGCAATGGATAATGTTTGGTATGATGATTGACGGCTAACATAAATGAAAGGGATCTGACGGAGTAGATTGAAATGAGTTATTGACACATCAGCTGAGGAAGCTTGAAGTGGAAAAGTCAATGAATGTGATTAAGCGGCAAAATTTGATGGATAGAAAGAAAATGATTTACTCATCTATATAAGAGACTAGGGTTTCATTATGAAATAACTACCAGAAGAAGTAGATGCTATAGAAATTTTGCGTGAAGAAGTATTGATGCATTTTGATCATACTGGTTAGTAAGAACCAAGCTGGAGAACATTTACCGAGTTACAGAGAGCAATTACCGATGGACAATAAGTTGATACAGTATTGAATTTGAAGTGAAATATTGATCAGGATGATTTATATGAGTAAAATATTGATTTGTAATCTGCAATTGAAGTTGTATTAAGGTAACTCATTTACTGTTACATATTTAACCATTATACATAGTCAAATCTCTTAACCGAGTGGACTTAGAAAGTCTTATGATGTATCATTCATTAGAGTCAACATTGTTATCCTGTCAACCCCATAGTGAATGCTAGTTTGATGATAACTTCTAGTCTAAAATCCTCTAACAAGGTCATACCTAACAGTGTGTTTGTAACCTTTAACAAGGTTGGGTCTTCACCAACCTCACTTCAGAAAAGTGAACATTTTTGGGTTGCCGGTCCCAGGTGTTTTTTCCCTTTACAGGGTTCCCATGTTAAATCTCTTGTGTTATGTGCTGATTACAATATTTGTTTTTTCATATTACATGTTAGATTTGATCGGCAATAGTTATAAGTATTAGTTTGACAATCGATAAATGCACAGACAGTTAAAGTATTTATTGTTTACCGAGCAGCAGGAATTGAAGAAATTGTTTTTGAATTATACATTTTGATTTGGGACACTGGATAACTGATTCACCCCCCTCTCAGTTATTCTAACAAATGGCTTTCTTTTATGGGTAGAATACTCCTACTCAAATTGGTTATTTCTGCTATCCCAGTCTTTTTGATGATGTGTTTGAAGATTCCCAAAAAGATCACTCAATTAATATCTAATAAAATATAGAAATTCTATTGGAATGAGAAGAATTCCGAAGATAAGAGACCTTTGTTAGCATGGAGAAAGGTCTATTTCTCCAAAGGGTGGGGGGGGTGCTGGATTGAGTGACTAGAGTATTAAGAATGAAGTTCTGGGAGCTAAATTAGTTTGGTGTATGTTCCAACACCCTAATCTACTTTGGGTAAAAGTGCTAAAAGCCAAATATCTAGATTCTATAGACAATTATAGGATTCTCATAACTTTAAATCTTCTGAAAGGTTCTACTATATGGAACTTCATCTCTAGTTGCAGGCCGCTTATCACTCAACATCTGACATGGCAAGTGGGTAATGGTTAGAGAGTCAAATTTTGGGATGAGTCTTGGAGTGGGTTTCCTATGTTGTCGGTTAATCCTAAGATTCAAGATTTGAGGGAGATTTTTATTGATTGTTGGGGTGCTTTGTTTGGTGATTATGTGGAATTAAGAATTGGTCCTTTGGAACAGTGTTGAGAGTGGAAAAGCATTGATGACCTGGGGCTTAACGATCAACAATATAGATGTATGAAGCAGATTTTTGATGAAAGGAGTGCTATTATCAGTCAAAAAGAAGATTTTATTAAATGGTGTACGGTTAGCAGTGGAAAATACTCAGTGAAAGTGGGTTACCAACTTTTGGACAAAACTGAGGTTGTTGATTGCTGGCCCATAAATTTGCTTTGGAGTAGAGATTGTCTTCCAAAAGCAGGTTCCTTTGCATGGCTAGCCATCAAGGAAAGGATTCTCACTGGCATGAGATGGAGGAAATTTGGTATTTTTAGTCATACTCAATGTCTACTCTGTGAGAGTGAGGAGGAAGATGTAAATCACATTTTACTCTCTTTTAAGTTCACTACTCAATGTTGGGATATGCTGCATTAGAAGTTAGGTTGGTAGGGTCATCTTCCCAACATCCTGATGGAGGATTTTGTGGTTGGTCATCCTCTCCATCAAGGACTTCTTTTTCTTCCATATGGAATGCTAGTCCCTCTATCCTAATTTGGGAAATTTGGAAAGAGAATAATAGGAGACTTTTTCAAGAAAAGGTAGAACGCATTGCATGATTGGTTTTTAAAGTTAATCATTTGATTGAGGAAGTTGTTAACACCAGGTCTTCTTGTCTTCCTCCTTCTACTCCATTTACTCTTTTGTATTAGCAGTTACAATGGGCGTGGCCATGATTAAAATGTAGAGGTGATTAGCCTAGTAAAAGGCTTGTGAACAAGTGTAAGATTCAGGATGATGTCAAGTGGACTTCCAATGAAAATGGTTGGGTTAAAGAAAATTTTGATGGGGCTTCGAGAGGTAATCTAGGCCCTTCGAGTGTTGGAGTAATTCTGAGAGATCATCATGGGTTGACTATTACTTTTGGAGCTCAAAAATTGAGGAATGGAACCAATAATGTTGGTGAAGGATATGTGGCATTGTTAGTAGTCAGGGTAGGAGCATTTTTGGGTGTGTAGAGGCTATATTTGGAAGCAGATTCTCTTGTTTTGGTTAACACTTTTAAAAACAAAACTTAAAATGCTTAGCATCTCCAACCAATTATCACTACTATGATTCAATGTCTTGACTCTTTCCAAGAGTTTAAAATAAGTCATATTTATTGGGAAGGCAATAAGGAGGCTGACGTTTTTATGAAATGGGTGGTAAAATTTGATCAAATTAGTGATCTAAAGATGGAAAATTTGGAGAGTGATATTTGTAAAATTTAATTTCCTCTATGGTGGGCACTGAGGAGTGTGATTTGTCTCCCCTCTATCCTTAAAAATGATCTTGTGTTTGATGAAGATGACGTAGACTCCTCAATGGATTGAGTCAGCACTGCTGACGTCCTTCAAAACTGTCTTATGGTGAGGTGGCTGGTGTCAGCCTCAGTTGTGTCAGATTATGATAAATGTTGGCAGATATTGTTTTTTTTATGGCACTTGTTTATGGTCTTTGTGTGGCCTTCACTTCATGTTGATGTTTCACATGTGGGTATTGGTCGAATGTGTTAGTGGTGTAATATTTGCAGTTTTGACATTACATTTGAAAAGTTAGAAAGGACTAATTAAAAGTGGCATATTTTCTTGTGTATATTGGTTGTTGGCCTTAAAGGAGGCTGGGATATGTCTTTCACATCAAAATTAAGGATTTTTTTTGTTCCTGTACTGTGGGTTTTTTGGTTTTCTTGTGTGCAAGATTTGTTTTTACTAGCGAAGATGCATGCTAACATCTCGGTGGATACCAAGAGGTAGATGAAATCCTTCCCATGTGTTGCTAGCTGAGAGTGTGTTGCTGGTCTCCTTAAGATAAAGTTAGGAGCTTTGGTAGAGGCTATCATTGGTGTTTTAGAGGCTCATTTTTAGGAATTCAAGCTCATGCAAGGGGATAATACTTCTATTATCTCAATTGTGGTGGTCCGGGGCCTAGAGTTAGGTGAACCTATTGATACTATGAAATGGGTGGCTGAGGCTTTGTTTGTTGATGACTTGTTGTTCGGCCTCGAGTCTATTTTAGAATGGGTCATGCCAAGTGTTGGCACAGATATATCTGAATGCATTGAGGATAGAGAGGAGGCTAGGGAGCATGGCCTCATTCCTTTTATTAGATGGATTGGAAAAGTTGATAAAGGGGCTTATCTGATGGATAGACGATCAAAATGGGAGAAGATGAAGGCTAAAATCCAAGAAAATTTGGAGGGGCCTCATCTGTTGATGGATAGGGTGCAAGTGCCTATAGATGTCCCTTGTCAGCCACACTTGGCTCTCCCTATGAAAGCTTGCAGGCTTGTAGATGTTTGAACTGGTGGTGTTTTGGCTATTGCATGAGGTCTTGTTTCTTTTTCTTGTATGTGGGTGATCTTGGGTTTTTGGTGTCTGGTAGTATCAGATGTGGCTCTCCTCAGTGGTGTTACTCCTTTTTTCTGGCCTTTTGGCAGTAATTTGCCTTTTTGGGTGGCCTCTAGTGTTTATAGGCTTGATTTTGTATAACATACATGTATGCCTTATTAACGTATTTCTCTTTTGTGTCTGAAACTATGGTCAAGTTGTTATTTTTGTTTTTCCTGATTGACCTTTGTGATAAGGTAGTTTTGTAATATCTTTCTTATTATATTAATAAAATTATCTCTTATCAAGTAGAAAAAAAAGAGCTTCTTCGTTTTGAACTTGCCATTCATCTTTGATAGTTTGAGCAGCAAAGGCAGTTGGTTCAGTAGTGGCATCTGTAGCAACTTGGAGTAAATGTTTAAAATGAAATATAAATGAGATGTGTATTTTCCATTGATGATAGTTAGAGCTATTTAACTTGATTTCTGGAATTAGGGTAGACATGATTAACTAATTAAATGATTAAATTAACCTTAGCAAAGTGAGATACAAGAAATATCGAATGTTAAAAAAGAATTTACTCTAAGGTTGAGAAGCTTTGAATAAAACAAATTGAATTCTTTGAAAAAAATTAAATTTTATTAAATGTTTTAAAATAAAGGAGACAAATTGAATAAAATTAGGATTAAGAGTGTAATCGTGCATAAAAAAGTATAATGAACAATGTAATAATGTTAATTTAGCTTTGTTTATACAATTTGATAGAAACGGTTTTTTTAAAAATCAAATGCTATTGTTGAATAAAATAGATTTGATAAATTGAATTGAAAGTTAACAATATGAATTTAAATTAGTATCAATATAATAAATTGATTTACAACCCAGCTAGCATTTAAATATAAAATCAATTTAACTTTCAGACTTGAACAAATTAATTTAAAAAATAGTCAAATAGATTTAAAAAATAGTCAAACAAATTTGAATATAAAGCTAATAATAGCTAGAAAGATTGATTATATGCTGAGGAATCAGAATAAACAGATACTAGAGATCATGTAGGCTGGCATGTGGAAGCAAGATGTTGAGAGAGGGCAAAGAAAATACAGACGTTTATATTTTTTTGGACAGAAAAAACCATTCATATTACGGGGGTCCTAACTTTTTAATTCACCATTGGATTTTTCTAATATTTTTATATGTTGTTAAGGATAACATTTAAAAAGTTCTGACTAGAGAAATCTTCTTAATCTATTTGGGTTCAAAAGATATGGGTGTCAGAGTGAGGTATTATCAGAAAACATAGATTAATTTATAACAAAGAGTATTATATAGAGATTTATTTATAACAACAAATATATATCAGAGATAAACAGAGAAGTTGTAAAAAAAAGAGATGAGATATAAGAGAATATTTTTAAAAGATTAGAAATATGATGGGAAGTGATTCTTATTTAACTAGCAAATATTTTAAATAGCAAAATAGAATGGATTGATATTTTAACCAGCAAATGTTTTAGCTAGCAAATAGAATATTAAAATAGAATGGAATGGATTCAACAAAAAATGAAATATAAATAGAGAATGAAAGAACAGAGATAAAATAATAGATAAATGCCTACAACAAATCAAATATATCCTACAAGCATGGAGGTTAGAAAGAAATGAAAGATAGATAGTTTGAAATCAATAACAAAGTTAGATTTAAACCAAGCTAAAGCAAATGAGAAATCCCTGTAAGAAAAAAGGTAAAATATCCTACATGCAAGGGATTAGAAATCTGAAAAAAAAAGAGTTAGGCCTGTAACAAATTAAAATAGCCTGCAAGTACAAGATTTTTAGAGAACTGAAAAAACAATAGTTAGATGAAACCTGCAACAAATATTAGATTAGTGCTTGTAAAAAAACTACTAGAAATGAAGAAAGATGAGTTGGGTTTGGAGGAGAATCAACCAAACCCAAAAAAAATCTAAAAAAAACTAAGTTACTCTTTGGTGGCAAGCCTACCAAAGAGGGTTAGAGAGAAGAAAAACTTAATAAATAAACAAGTTAGAGCTGCAAAAAAAATGTTAGATCTATAAGAGAAGACTTGAAACAATCTTGGTCCTTTGAAAGTCGCCTTCCTACAAAACACTTAAATAAGGATTAGTAGCTAGTTCGGATACCATGTTAGAAGTAATAAAATAATGAAAACAAGATCAAAAAGATAATCCAAGAAAGTGAAGTGCAAGAAGGATTTTACCATAAACCAAATGTGAGAGAGTTGCATCTTATCAAACACCAAAACCAAGATAATACTCCAAGAATCCAACAAGAGCCAATAGATTTTTGTAAGGGGAAAAATAAAGAAAAACCCCTTTGTGTATTATGAATGAGGTATGAAAAGCCTAAAAAAAGAGATAGAATATGAGCAAGAAGCTCAATACAAAATGATAGAACTAAGAGGAGAGAAAATTTATTCAAGAAATGTGGAAAAATTATTTGAGAAAAGATTATTTCAAGTGTGTGGAGAAGCATCTCTTAAGTAGAGATGAGTGAAGGAGTTTTCATGTAACTCACTATGTGAATGAGTTCCATATTCATACTAAGTGTGTTCCAAGTGTGAGCATCCTCATAAGGAGGAATAAACTATTTTCCTTATTAAAGAAATTAAAAAATATGACTTGTCCTCGCATTTGGACTTGAGGACAAAATTACATGTAGAGATTCCTTTAAGAATATCCATAAATAAATAAAATAACATACCTTGGTTTTGTTAGGAATGGGAACACCGAGAGGCGGGGGGGGGGGGGGGGGGGGGGGTGAATCAGTGTTCACTGTATTTTAACTTTTCACTTAATCTTTAAACTGAACTTATTTTCTTAAGTAATGAAATGAACATCCACATAAACATGAAACATGAAATCAATACATAACACTAATATGGTTACGGGAAAACCCAAATAGGTAAAAACCCCGCTCGGAATTGACACCCACTAATATTCTATACTAGTATTTTATGATCCTTGTTAGAAGATCCTTAACCCTGTTAGGAGTTTCTTTACAATGCATTAAGTACAATAGACCTGGTCAAGGGTTGGGCCTTGTTAGGAGTCTTTTACAATAGTCCCTGTTAGGGGAGTGGAGGCACTATCCTAGAGCTCATTGCTCAAGTGGTGAGGGCTACAACCTTCTAATCTCAAATACACACTATATCTGCTGGATGAGCTATTACTGTGACATTGCTTGTCAGATTAGTTCCTTTGATGTGTTGATGCTTTGACCTCTTGCAAAGATCTAATACATCTTAAAGTCTCTTTGCACACTTCTTCTCTACTTCTCACAACTCTACATCAACTTCCATACTAATTACAATGGGTGCATCTCATATTTATATGCGCATACAAAATAAACAACTAGGTTGGCCCTTAGACCTATTACATACACTGCTTACAATTGAATTGTTTCAAGAGTGCTTACAAAAAAACACATATACATGCCAGAAAACTAAATACAATAGGTGCATAAACTTTACATCATTAGAATATAACAGCAACTCAAAATGCCGACAGTCGGCTGCTTACTCTGTTCTTCTCTGGCAGACACTCGCTATGTAACTTCAACTATCTGTATCTTTCTCATACTTTCATATCTGATCATGTGCTCATAGACTAAGCATGAATATAGTCTAACCAACTTATCTTCTAGGGTGCATACCATAATTTGATCTTACGCACGTGCGCTAATGCTCTGAGCCACAGGAACTCTATACATTGTCCAATCTTCAACACTTAGCTGATTTCATATCTTCTCTTTAAGTGAGCTGACTCCAAACTACTATATAAATTTTTTTCCATAATGAAAACACTATACTAAGTCATATGCACTATTATATCCAGCCTGCCAACAATCTCCCCCTTTGTCATTGATGGCAGCAAAGGAATATGGCTAAGTTGCTAACTGTCCCTTAATACACAAACTTCTATCTTATAACTCCCTATACATATCTATAGTCCATATTATACACATACTCCCCCTTTGACATTAATGAAAAAGGTGTGTCAAAGCTAAATCTTCAAAAACTTACTATGATAGTACATCCGGATATGCTATCTACAAATTTTGGATCTCCTTCTTCCAAAATGTGATTAGTGAATTCACAATCTAGAGATGGGCACATAAAGCATACTGCATCTTGTCCATCTTCTCCAAATCTGTGCTGGGACCATGATCATAAGTTATCATGGTGGCATCTATCACTTTGATATTCTAATTTAGTATGTCTAATGAGGGTGCAAGAGCATTCCTTAACTGATACTGCCTAGCCCTTATCTTGGACATCTCCTTTTCTCCATTCTCAATCTTATCAATTTGTCATTGGTAGACATTATTGCACATGTTCATATCAACTGATGGATCTTCCACTGATTTCTTTATGCTATCAATCATAGCTTTAGCCTCTTGTATCTTCTTATGCAGATCACTAGTCAACTTGTCTTGGTGCATATAATTAGCAATGATCTTTCTGCCCTTTGTTGCAAACTCCTTCAAGGATGCTTGACTAGTCTTCAGTGAAATTAGGTCAAGTGCAAAGTTTCTAAGCAATTCATTGAGCCTTTTCTTCATATACTTCTCCTCTACAACTAAGGATGTAGATTCTTCCAGGCTAGAGAAGTTTCCCTTGAACTATGAAATCACTGAACTGACATCAACAACTGAGTGTACCTTGGACATTTTGTTGTCTGTTGGTAAAAAATTCTTCAATATGTTCACTAGTTCTACAAGGAGAGGATTCCTCATCACCTATTTCTTCTTGGCCTTCTCCATAGATAGGATGTTGAACTTAATTAGGTCTTCTTCTCCCCATGAATCCAAACTAGTTATATCAGGTGTCAAACTTGACAACAATGCTACTGAGGGAGTGATGGGAGTGCTATCCATGACTTCTTGTTTCACCTTGATTATTTTTACTGATGTTTCATATTTTTGCCCACTTCCTTTAACCTTTTCTTCATCCTTTTGTTTTTCAACTTCTTTTTCTTTTTCTTCTTCTTTCTCATTTGTTATATCCGCAATCAATATTTCTTCTTGATGAGTAGGAGTGTTACTCCAAAATTTTTATGTCTCTTGAGTTCTTAAAAATGCCTCTTCAAACTTATCCAATTTAGTGTCAGTGGCCGCCATGGCTATCTCTACATTATCAATGATAATGTTGCTATCCTTTAGTGACTCTAACATGGGCATAGACTTATCTGCCAATGTTTATGTTTCAACTGCAGACACTAAGTCCTAGGGAACTGTCATTGATGTATTAGTGGTCTCTACCATCTTGAATTTCTTTAGGGTTACTTGTGTTGTGGGCACTGTAGCTAGATACATGTGCATGTTCATGAAAACTTTCTCAAATGCCTTCTCTATTTCCTTAGCAACAAGATCATAGTTCTTGTCCATAATGTGCAAAGTCCTTGACTTGGTTCTTAGATGTGGCTTTAATAAGTCTAACAATAAAGACTTCTCCTCTAGAGAACATACATGAAGGATATCATCTAGAATCTTTTCCCTTATCCGTAGATCTTCTTCAATAGCTTGTCTCTTTTGGAATTCTAGGATGTTCCATACATTGTCAGGGATCATAGTCTTAAGTTCCAAGACTGTCTTCTTAAACTTCAACATGTGCTTTACTATCATTCCATGTATTTCAAATTTGTCTATCTCACTATATTTTTCATAAAACTTTCCTACTTGATCAATTCCTCCCTCATCAATTATTCTTGCACTTAGCACCTTGAGACTAGGTTTGAAACTTATTTTAGGAGGTTCTTGAGTGTTTCTTCTATTCCTTGTTACTCTTGAGGATGGATGACCAGTGTTGACATCTTTCTTCCCTTGAGGAATTTCCTTATACTCTGGAGGAGCAATAAGGTCAATGGTTTCTTTGGGTGCAGAAGGAGTATCATCAATTTTATCCTTCTGAATATCGGTCTTTTCTATCTTCACCTTCTTCAACTTAGGATCTTATGATTCAGTCCTTGCTATTGACATGCTCTCAATTTCCAAAGCAATCTTTTGTTCCCTTGCTTTGTCCAAGTCCACTGGAGACACTCCATGAATTCTTAGGATCTCAGAGGTACCCTTGGCAACCTTCCTCTTTGTTTTTGTGCTATTTAGTTTAGCATCTATCTCTCTTGTCTTCTCCTCATAGGTTCCCCATCTTGGCTCATTAGGGTCTTTAGGTTCTGCTAACAAAACTTGAGCATAAGCCTCTAGAATAGGCTCTTCCACTTCATATCCTAGTGGATGAATCCACTTAGTTCTTGGTTCAACTACCTCTATGCATGTTGTGTTTGTTTCAACCATGAAGCAAATAGTATCCTTGCACTTTTTGACTATCTTCTCTGGTATCCTATACCTCATCTGCATCTTAGCCCTGAATGTCTTTGGCTCCAATGTCATGTAATCCTTCAAGGTGCTCCTAGTATATGCCTTGAGAGATATCTAAGGCATTGTGGGAATGGATTTGTCTAGATACAAATTAGATACTTTTCCAACAATGTGAAAGTACATATAGATGATCAAAGACCCAAATCTGAATATTTTGGTCTTATCATGCCTGATTGCCTTAATGTTATCAATCAGCTATGGGTGCAAGATTTCACATAGGTTGAACTCTCCATTTTCATTAACAATTCTTATGGCTACAAGAATTGTGGCCTCAGACACACTGTTCACCCTACTGGTTTGTTGAAACCTGTATCCAAGTATCATAGACATCAATTTGATGTCATTTTGCTCTATAGGCTCTATGGTCATACCGCGCCTATCACTCCTTGATTTGCAAGTCTGTTCAACAATATTTCTCACATATTTTCCTACTAGAAGGACAACGTCTATCTTTGGGAGGCCTATCATCTCATGAATTAGGTCACCAATTATTCTGAATGGCACTTCACCTATCCAAAATAGGTCATCATGAATTCTACTTAGTAGAATCTTGATCCATTTTGATTCATAGAACTCATATGTCGTAGCATACTTAATTATAGGATGATTTTCCCATCGTGCATACTCATCCATGAAGGTTTTGTCTGGTTTTAGCATGGTTTCTGTTGGTACTCAAAATGCAGTTTTGAGGTACCATGTAAAATTTTGATTAGGTGCTCATTTTGGCTTTGTATTGTGTGCTAGTATGGGCGTATTTGGGGTCATATCTTGAGGTCTATGTGTTCATTGATTTGTATTCATCCTATCGAGTTGTTTTGAGTCCTTAGATGGCATGTTCAAATGGGTTTGCATCAATTCGTTTCTAGGAGGTCTCTGAGTCAAAAAATGCTTAAGTGTAAAATTCACTGGGAAGGGTCACTTTGAGGTTGAATAAAATGCACCCTGGAGAGCGTCATGAAAATATGAGCCTAGTGTCTTGTTGTAAACTTTTCATACTATTTATGTGTCAAGTTTTAGGCCTCTGTGATAAGTTTTGACCCCATTTATTCATCCCCTTCCGGAGGTGTTTTCTAGTTTCTGCACTTGGCCCTTTTCCTAGTTTTGTCGGGAACCCTGTTTGACATGTTATAACTTGTACCCTGTGGATTGGTAGAAAGGTTTTAATCATTTCTCTACATTATAGACAAGTTTTACTCTACCCCTGTCAGTTTGTAGCTCGTGATGAATCCATCTGATGAGAAATTGAAGCTGATTCCATTTGCAGCTTTCGTGTTTTGCATTGTTTGGTTATTCACCAGTTTTCTAGAGCCCTATTTCAACTATGAATAACTCATGCCCTATTGATCAGGTCATCAGTATGTTTGTCTTAGTGTATAGTAGACATAAAATACTTCCATGCTGTAAGATTGTGGCTCTTGATGCATTCATTTGGTCAATTTACCAGACCTTTTCTGTTTGCAAAAAGTGCAAATTGCCCAGTTATATTTTCTGCAAGTTTGTCAAAGGCCTTCTTTGCTTGCTAATAACTTTTCACAGAATGATCCTATTGTCAAAATTCTTGTTGTCATGTATTATGACAAGTTATATTGTATCTCATTCTGATTCGAGCATCCTGCCAATCCATTCGTGCACTTTTCAAGGCTAATTCCAGATGCAGTTTATCAGGTTCTGATAGTGTGTTTGCAGGAGCAGAATGAAAAGGGAAACTTCAGAGGTTAATAAATTTTGCCTCAGGTACAATCAAGGGATGCCATTTTGCAGGGTGATTCTATGTATCTCAAGGTTTATGTCAGTCACGCGATGAGATTTGTTCAGGTGATTTGGTCAGTTTTCAAAGCCAGTTCTAGAGCCAACTTAAGTGATTTCAGATAGAGCAGAAAGGCAATGTTTTAAGTGGATAACTTTGGTCAATTTTATCTTGTGGCTCGGGTCTCTTTGAAATTTCTTCTTTGACATGCATATTTGTTTGTTGGAGGTGAACATGTGTGCTCAGTGACATGATCCTATGATGGCTATTGGCCAGTTTTTAAGGCTGCTCCCGGATGTCAGCTAATGTTATTTGACAATCTTTGCAAAGGGTAAAAGTGAAATAAATGGCCCAAACAAGATAATACCATGATGTGTGAGAGCAAAGGAGTGTGTCGCCAGTGTGAGTTATCACTAAGATTGAGCACAAGATATTTGTGTACGTAGAAATGGCTAGTGTTACTGGTGTTCATTTATCATTGTTGTTTTCTAGAGGGCAATGCATCAAGTTCTTGTCTCGAAGTTTGAGAAAATCAAAGAAAAGTGATGTTGTGATGCTAAATATCATAGACAAATGCAAAGCATGTGAAGAAGAAGACGATAAAAAAAAGGGTTGAAGGTAAGAACTAGTTAAAAAAAGGTGTCAATATATAGCTAGTCACATTTTTTATCATAACTCAAAAAATACAAACTGGGTCGGGCTGAATTTTACATATGTTTGAGATGACAATGTGTTCATTGTAAAAAAATTTGTTTAGAAAAACCCAGTTTGACAATCAAAAGTTATGGTCCTCTGAGTACTCACAGCAATAAAAAATCAGCATTGCTTCCAAAAGTTTAATCCCACATTGCTCAAGAAATGACCATTTCAAGTGTTTAAAAGATATACCACTCACATAATGAAATGAATAAAGAGAAGAAGGCTCTCAAGAGTGTGCACAAATATTTCATTGGGATGCATGCCAGTGACCATAAAGCACTAAATTTTGCATAAAAATGTTGGCGAAAAATGCTAGTGGTTAAGGAGATAACATTCAGAGAATTGGAGAATGCTTAGTCTCTAGTTCTCCAAATGCTAGTGGTTAAGGAGGTAACATTCAGAGAATTAGAGAATGCTTAGTCTCTAGTTCTCCAAATGCTAGTGGTTAAGGAGATAACATTCAGAGAATTGAAGAATGCTTAGTCTCTAGTTCTCCAAATGCTAGTGGTTAAGGAGATAATATTCAGAGAATTGGAGAATGCTTAGTCTCTAGTTCTCCAAATGCTGGCGGTTAAGTCATAAACATTCAGAGAATTGGAGAATGCTTAGTCTCCAATTCTCCAAATGGCTAGTGGTAAGGAGATAACATTCAGAGAATTGGAGAATGCTTAGTCTCTAGTTCTCCAAATGCTAGTGATTAAGGAGATAACATTCAGAGAATTAGAGAATGCTTAGTCTCTAGTTCTCTAAATGGCTAGTGGTTAAGGGATAACATTCAGAGAACTAGAGAATGCTTAGTCTCTAGTTCTCCAAATGGCTAGTGGTTAAGAGATAACATTCAGAGAACTAGAGAATGCTTAGTCTCTAGTTCTCCAAATACTTGACAGTTAGTGAAAATGATTCAGAGAACTAGAGAATACATTCAGTCGCCTATTCTCCAAATGATAACCATGGTCAAAGAAAGATTCAGAGATTTGGAGACACATGTCATTCACCAGTTCTCTCAATTAGTGGGTTAACTTGAGGTTTGTTCGAGCATGCAATGAGATGGTGACAAGTGGCACTTTCTGGTGCATTCTGTGGGCATATGTAGAAAATGATATAAAATTGCAAATTAAAGATGAATTTATGAAATGATATAGTTCAGACTATAGGGCATAAATTCAAAAATTTAAATGACAAACTTGTTCAAGAAAAAATATCTCAGAAACTCATTTTTTATCCAAAGTATGAAGTGTTATATGTTTCTGAAAAGGTCTCGGAACGAGGAATCCATTGACAATGATATTTTTCAGTTTCAAGATAGTTGATGAGAGCAGTTCAGGCTTGAAATCCGAGGATCAGAATAAGATATGAGATCAGCTTGGGAATCAGTTGCAAATCAGATTGGAAATATTTGTAGAATGTGGATCAGTTTTTGGAATTCAGTTTCAAATTAGATAAGAAGAAAGTTGAAGATATTTTGAGAAGGGACAGGTGTCAGTTGGTTCCCAACTGATTCAATTTTGCTATATCTTAGATTTTTCTCATTGTAAAGTGATGTTAAAAATTTATGCTGTTAGGCAGTATTCAGGCCTTTTTCTTATTTTCTCTGTGTTTCTTTGTCATGTAAATATGTTGAACCAGAGGAATTTTAATGGAAAAATAATGGAATCCCTATTCAGTTCTGGTTAATGTCTTCGTGTATCTAGTCTTAGTTCTTATGTATCAGTTTGTAAGGCATTTTGATGCACTGGTTATAAGGTAGCTGTGATCTTGTTTTCAAGTTTCTTTCAAGGAGAGAGTCAATCTTGAATGCAGGCTTTGAGAATTTAAGATTTATACGTGAATTTGATGTCTAGGAATTGGAATGAGAAGAGTGACTTGTAAGGCACTTCACTTGGTTTCTTTGAGTTTGGAGTTAAGTTTTTTTGGGAATGCATGGTTGTTTGACTCTGATGCCCAATAGATAAGGCATTGGTCTTTTGCTTATCCTACAGTTTTCATCATCAAGCATTAATTTCAAATCATTTTAATTTCATATTGTTATGCACATTCATGTTTGATTGTATTCAAAAAGTACAATCCATTTGTCGATTCCTTGAAGAGTGAATCATTAGGTTAGCCTGCCTGAGCCTCCGGGTTCAAAGAGAAGAAGGAGTTTATCCTTGTTATCACATTGGCCATTTTTCTAGTTCTTAGCAGATCAAACAGGTGGGATCCTATATAAGACTGGTTGAGTTGGACTCCCATGTTTTATAAGTCTAAGAATTATCCACCGATTTTCATGTCTGCATAAAGGGTTTTAGCTAGTGAGTTATATGTATGCAGATCTTATCATGTTTTAGGTGCACCCGCCTGAGTGTGTGGAACTTGAAGTAGAAGGAGGATCAAATCCTCATTAATTAGTCTTTTCTTGCCCCTCAGTTTGTATGAACAAGTAGATTTGTGTTGCTGGACAAAAATCCCCAGGTCTGGTCTTCATGTTTCTCTTTTAGAGTTGAGGGATACAAGAAAAACCACTAACAAATTGGCGACTCCGCTGGGGAATTAATAAGTTCACCATTAAGTGTATCCCAGAGTCTTGCTGGTTTTTAGTTTGGGAAAAGAGTCTTCAAAGTTTTAAAAATTCTAAAAATCTTTTTCAGATCAGTTTACCTGGATTTGTGGTTGTGAAAGTTTAAATCTATGCGGCTTTGCTGTTGTGTGAAGTGCCCAGAATCTGAACATTTTCCTAGTGAAGATAAGTAAAGAAAATTTTCATTCCTTGATGGAGAGGTGGCGACTCTATGTCAGAAATGAACCCGAAGTTTGAAGGTGTTATTCAGATTTTAAATCAAAAAGTGAAGCTACAGCAGCAGCAAAAAATCTTTCTAGGTAATTTCCCATTTGTTTATGGTATCTTATAAGATCCTTATTCGGTGAAGAAGTCACCAAGCTAAGGAGTATTGGTAAGTTTGGTGTATGCTTCTCTATTTGAAAAGTTCAGTTGAAAATCCATGGTGAGAAGTATATGCATTTAAAGTTGTGTCTGCATAAGATCTTGAGTAAGGAGAAAGATGTCATGTCATAGTAGTCTTTTAGCTGAGATGGAAAATGCTTTAGATATAGAAGTTATCCCTGAATCTGAAGATTTGTTGTCAAGTTTTAATCAATTTGAAATTAATAGACCGATGTTACGGCAACAAATTGAAGAGAAAATTGTCCTGTTCCTGAGAACAAGAATAGGAAGAAGGAAAGATGAATCAGTCACGTTGTTCTATGATAAATTTTTAGTGGCTCTGAGACAAGTAGAGATTCATGATATGTTTAGAGAGCCATATTTAATGGACTTGTTTGTGGAGTTATGTATGCCGGAATCAGTCAATCAGTATGCAACATTTAGGGAAAAACATTTTGCACACATTAGGGAATGTCTTTTGGAAATTGAAAAGGCCAAATCTGAGAATGAACATGAGGATGTTTCAGATGATATGTATGAAAATCAGACATGTATTTCAGATTTGTATGATGAGTGCAGTGATGCTGATATTGACAGTGATAGAGATCAAAATAATAGAAATAAATCTGATGATGATTTCTATGATTCAGTGTGTAATGATGATTCTCAATCCGAGAATGAATGTAGTTCAGAAAATGAGTATTCGGTTGGAGACTGTGAAAGCATCAATAGTTGTTTTTCCATAGATGAACATATTGATAATTGTGGTGTTGATGCTCAAGATCTAATTTCATTTTTAGATTCTATTTCTTTTTCGTCTAATCAGACTTTTTGTGGCAGCGGGTCTAATAATGTATTCAGTAGCTTTTCTAATGCATTGTTTGATGAAAATATGGATTTTAATCAACCGGCCTTATGCAAAAACTTCTATGATCTGCAGTTCCATTTGGTGTGTAATCCATTGTTTGAAGATAATATTGAACAACCTGATTATGATGGAACTGAAACAATTCAAGAAACAGTTGATTCTAACACGTATCAATCGGATTGCCAAACTTCATCTCAGCTGGATGAGAAAGAAGTTATCTACTATGAGCCTCATGATATTTCAAAATATGTGCAGCAGTGTGAGTATGAGACTTTTGCTTTTGATTTGCAGTCATGTTCTGAAGATAAGGATGCATCTAAAGATTGCAATCATTAGGCAAGTCTTTTCCCGCTTTGTAAAAATCAGTCTAGTGCTCGATTGCTCGATGCGGTAAATCATGACTATGTTTCTTTTTTGCAAAGTGATGACATTGGCAAGTATAGTAAGCATATGTGTGTAGAAGATCAGAATGAACAGTTAATGTTTGACACTCACATGCTTGATGAATTTCAAAATGTTGATAATCATATGTCTTTTGATTTGCCAATGGTGGGGTTTTATCCATTTGACCATGCAGCTGAAAATGAAGATAAATGTTTGATTCCAGAGCATGGGGAAGAGAATCATGTTTTTGATCAGGGTAAGTGAGGTTTCCAACCATGAGTTCATTTGTAAGAAGTTTGTATATTTGTATAGTTGCTTTGCTTTCAGCAGTAGTGTAGTTTCTTTCAATAAAGGAGCCTTAGAGCCTAATAATGGATTTGGAGGAATAAGAAGATGAAGTTGTTTTTGGAGTGATAAGGAGAAGCTAGTTTTGGGGGTGGTCTACTCTTCCAAGAGATTCTGAGATTCTTGTGCGGATCTTACACTCAACCATCCCCAGACAGAGCCAATGTTGGTACTCAAAATGCAGTTTTGAGGTACCATGTAAAATTTTGATTAGGTGCTCATTTTGGCTTTGTATTGTGTGCTAGTATGGGCATATTTGGGGTCATATCTTGAGGTCTATGTGTTCATTGCTTTGCATTCATCCTATTGAGTTTTTTTGAGTCCTTAGATGGCATGTTCAAATGGGTTTGCATCAATTCGTTTCTAGGAGGTCTCTAAGTCAAAAAATGCCTGTGTAAAATTCACTAGGAAGGGTCACTTTGAGGTTGAATAAAATGCACCCTAGAGAGCGTCATGAAAATATGAGCCTAGTGTCTTGTTGTAAACTTTTCATACTATTTATGTGTCAAGTTTTAGGCCTCTGTGATAAGTTTTGACCCCATTTATTCATCCCCTTCCGGAGGTGTTTTCTAGTTTCTGCACTTGGCCCTTTTCCTAGTTTTGTCGGGAACCCTGTTTGACATGTTATAACTTGTACCCTGTGGATTGGTAGAAAGGTTTTAATCATTTCCCTACATTATAGACAATTTTTACTCTACCCCTGTCAGTTTGTAGCTCGTGATGAATCCATCTGATGAGAAATTGAAGCTGATTCCATTTGCAGCTTTCGTGTTTTGCACTGTTTGGTTATTCACCAGTTTTCTAGAGCCCTATTTCAACTATGAATAACTCATGCCCTGTTGATTAGGTCATCAGTATGTTTGTCTCAGTGTATAGTAGACATAAAATACTTCCATGTTGTAAGATTGTGGCTCTTGATGCATTCATTTGGTCAATTTGCCAGACCTTTTCTGTTTGCAAAAAGTGCAAATTGCCCAGTTATATTTTTTGCAAGTTTGTCAAAGGCCTTCTTTGCCTGCTAATAACTTTTCACAGGATGATCCTATTGTCAAAATTCTTGTTGTCCTGTATTGTTGACAAGTTATATTGTATCTCATTCCGATTCGAGTATCCTGCCAATCCATTCGTGCACTTTTCAAGGCTAATTCCAGATGCAGTTTATCAGGTTTTGATAGTGTGTTTGCAGGAGCAGAATGAAAAGGGAAACTTCAGAGATTAATAACTTTCACCTCAGGTACAGTCAAGGGATGTCATTTTGCAGGGTGATTCTATGTATCTCAAGGTTTATGTCAGTCACACGATGAGATTTGTTCAGGTGATTTGGTCAGTTTTCAAAGCCAGTTCTAGAGCCAACTTAAGTGATTTCAGATAGAGCAGAAAGGAAATGTTTTAAGTGGCTAACTTTTGTCAATTTTATCTTGTGGCTCGGGTCTCTTTGAAATTTCTTCTTTGACATGCATATTTGTTTGTTGGAGGTGAACATGTGTGCTCAGTGACATGATCCTATGATGGCTATTGGCTAGTTTTTAAGGCCGCTCCGGGATGTCAGCTAATGTTATTTGACAATCTTTGCAAAGGGTAAAAGTGAAATAAATGGCCCAGACAAGATAATGCTATGATGTGTGAGACCAAAGGAGTGTGTCGCCAGTGTGAGTTATCACTAAGATTGAGCACAAGATATTTGTGTACGTAGAAATGGCTAGTGTTACTGGTGTTCATTTATCATTGTTGTTTTCTAGAGGGCAATGCATCAAGGTCTTGTCTCAGAGTTTGAGAAAATCAAAGCAAAGTGATGTTGTGATGCCAAATATCATAGACAAATGCAAAGCATGTGAAGAAGAAGACGATAAAAAAAAGGGTTGAATGCAAGAGCCAGTTAAAAAAAGGTGTCAATATACAGCCAGTCACATTTTTTATCATAACTCAAAAAATACAAACTAGGTCAGGCTGAATTTTACATATGTTTGAGATGAAAATGTGTTCATTGTACAGAAATTTTTTTAGAAAAACCCAGTTTGACAATCAAAAGTTATGGTCCTCTGAGTACTCGCAGCAATAAAAAAGCAGTATTGCTTCCAAAAGTTTAATCCCACATTGCTCAAGAAATGACCATTTCAAGTGTTTAAAAGATATACCACTCACATAATGAAATGAATAAAGAGAAGAAGGCTCTCAAGAGTGTGCACAACTATTACATTGGGATGCATGCCAGTGACCATAAAACACTAAATTTTGCATAAAAATGCTGGCGAAAAATGCTAGTGGTTAAGGAGATAACATTCAGAGAATTGGAGAATGCTTAGTCTCTAGTTCTCCAAATGCTAGTGGTTAAGGAGATAACATTCAGAGAATTGGAGAATACTTAGTCTCTAGTTCTCCAAATGCTAGTGGTTAAGGAGATAACATTCAGAGAATTGGAGAATGCTTAGTCTCTAGTTCTCCAAATGCTGGCGGTTAAGTCATAAACATTCAGAAAATTAGAGAATGCTTAGTCTCCAATTCTCCAAATGGCTAGTGGTAAGGAGATAACATTCAGAGAATTGGAGAATGCTTAGTCTCTAGTTCTCCAAATGCTAGTGGTTAAGGAGATAACATTCAGAGAATTGGAGAATGCTTAGTCTCTAGTTCTCCAAATGGCTAGTGGTTAAGAGATAACATTCAGAGAACTAGAGAATGCTTAGTCTCTAGTTCTCCAAATGGCTAGTGGTTAAGAGATAACATTCAGAGAACTAGAGAATGCTTAGTCTCTAGTTCTCCAAATACTTGACAGTTAGTGAAAATGATTCAGAGAACTAGAGAATATATTCAGTCGCCCATTCTCCAAATGATAACCATGGTCAAAGAAAGATTCAGAGATTTGGAGATACATGTCATTCGCCAGTTCTCTCAATTAGTGGGTTAACTTGAGGTTTGTCCAAGCATGCAATGAGATGGTGACAAGTGGCACTTTCTGGTGCATTCTGTGGGTATATGTAGAAAATGATATAAAATTGCAAATTAAAGCTGAATTTATGAAATGATATAGTTTAGACTATAGGGCATAAATTCAAAAATTTAAATGACAAGCCTGTTCAAGAAAAAATATCTCAGAAACTCATTTTTTATCCAAAGTATGATGTGTTATATGTTTCGGGAAAGGTCTCAGAACAAGGAATCCATTGACAATGATATTTTTCAATTTCAGGATAGTTGATGAGAGCAGTTCAGGCTTGAAATCCGAGGATCAGAATTAGATATGAGATCAGCTTGGGAATCAGTTGCAAATCAGATTGGAAATATTTGTAGAATGTGGATCAGTTTTTGGAATTCAGTTTCAAATTAGATAAGAAGAAAGTTGAAGATATTTTGAGAAGGGACAGGTGTCAGTTGGTTCCCAACTTATTCAATTTTGCTATATCTTGGATTTTTCTCATTGTAAAGTGATGTTGAAAATTTATGCTGCTAGGCAGTATTCAGGCCTTTTTCTTATTTTCTCTGTGTTTCTTTGTCATGTAAATATGTTGAACCAGAGGAATTTTAATGGAAAAACAATGGAATCCCTATTCAATTCTGGTTAATGTCTTCATGTATCTAGTCTTAGTTCTTGTGTATCAATTTGTAAAGCATTTTGATGCACTGGTTATCAGGTAGCTGTGATCTTGTTTTCAAGTTTCTTTCAAGGAGAGAGTCAATCTTGAATGCAGGCTTTGAGAATTTAAGATTTATACATGAATTTGATGTCTAGGAACTAGAATGAGAAGATTGACTTGTAAGGCACTTCACTTGGTTTCTTTGAGTTTACAGTTAAGTTTTTTTGGGAATGCATGGTTGTTTGACTCTAATGCCCAATAGATAAGGCACTGGTCTTTTTCTTGTCCTACAGTTTTCATCATCAAACATTAATTACAAATCATTTTACTTTCATATTGTTATGCACATTCATGTTTGATTGTATTCAAGAAGTACAATCCATTTGTCGATTCCTTGAAGAGTGAATCATTAGGTTAGCCTGCCTGAGCCTTTGGGTTCGAAGAGAAGGAGTTTATCCTTGTTATCACATTGGCCATTTTTCTAGTTCTTAGCAGATCAAACAGGTGGGATCCTGTATAAGACTGGTTGAGTTGGACTCCCATGTTTTATAAGTCTAAGAATTATCCACCGATTTTTGAATGTCTGCATAAAGGGTTTTAGCTAGTGAGTTATATGTATGCAGATCTTATCATGTTTTAGGTGCACCCGCCTGAGTGTGTGGAACTCAGAGCAGAAGGAGGATGAAATCCTCATTAATTAATCTTTTCTTGCCCCTCAGTTTGTATGAACAAGTAGATTTGTGTTGCTGGACAAAAATCCTCGGGTCTGGTCTTCATGTTTCTCTTTTAGAGTTGAGGGATACAAGTAAAACCGCTAACAGTTTCTATGTGTTCCCTTAATCTATCCAATCCTATAGGTTCTTTCTTGTAGTAGATGTATGCCCTAATATCCTCGACATGCATAATGGCCATAGGCATGCGGGAGAATGCCCCTTCTAGGTCATCTACGGTAGATTTGAATGGATTCCTCTCAAACATATATCTTTTCTTCTCTACAACATCAAAGACTATAGGAGTAGCCATCACTTACTTGTAAATCACTTTCACAAAGGTTTCCAAGAGATTCTAAATTAACACAACGAACTAGGGTTTCCACAACCGATCAAATGCACAATAGGTCACTTGATGAATCAAACAATAGTGCTTCTCAATAAACTACTAGGGCTCTTTTTCTCTTCAATTTTAATTTCTATGTACTTTAAAGTAGAAATTCTACCATTAATGCTTGTTACGTAAACCAGGCTGTCATATGGAAATTTCTATCTTTCATTCCAAAAACAATCAGCTAGTGTTCTCTTGCATGAAGGTTCCTCTAGTCTCCAAAATCTTAAGTGCAAAGGCGCATACTCTAGAAGTGAGTATACTAGTCGCACAGGGGTTTAGAGCTAAATTAGCTCCCCCTATGACCCTGAGGACTATTCATCTAGATATAGAGGGTGTGTCCATAGGGGATGCATCCAATACATACTCATTAACCTTATCCTTCTTTGCTTCTAACCAAATCAAGCTTGAATCCTCTGAGGCTTTCACAAAATTAATTTCTCCTTCAGGATCCAAAACTAGTTCTTCAGGCTTTTAGGGCTTTCCTGACCTTGTGTCCTTGATCTGGAAAACATTGAGATGTGTCCAACCTTGTTACAAGAGTGACAAATGACTGGAGGACTTATATTCCTCGGCGCATTAACTTGAGTCATCATTTTACATTGTCTAGCTGATTGACCATTATAGTTATATTTATGACACGTAACATTCTAAGAACTTCTTATATTTGATTGTATCTGATTTCTCTGATTATATTGGGTCTTGTTTCTCTAACTTGTCTTACAATTCATAGCTTTATGACCAAATTTATTTCATGAATAACAATGGCCATTGAAAGGTCTTACCTCGGTACAGTTCCTTGCTATATATCCATGCTTGTTACATGCATAACAAGTGTGGTCTACTTGCTTTCACTCATTCTTAGGTGGTTCAGCAAGATCCATAGTCTGACTTCTAGTCTTGTTAGCATCTGAGGTGTCTTTTGGTGCTTTCATTTATGTTCACATGTTGTCAATCTGATTTTGTGCTTCATTGAATCCAATAAAACTCATATCTCCCTTGAGTCTTCTTGCATATAGCTGAGATTCTATCAAATCAAAGCTAGTGTGCAATTTATACATATGGTTCTTTGCCTCTCTTAGTTTAGATTCCAAGCTCTCCTTGCTATTTCTAAGCTCCAAAATTTCCATGTTTGCTTGCCTTAATTCTTCATTGAGTTGAAGGTTTTCTTTGACCTGTTCTTCATAGAAATCCTAATTGTTAATCAACTTGTCATTAAATTCTTCAAGTTTTTCTTTTAGGGATGCATTTTCTTGATTCATTTTTTTGATCATTTTTCCTAGATCGCTGGTAGAGCATTCTTTTAAATCCTTTCTTAGTCTTTTGATGACTAATTGACCATCACCAACTTTTTCTTTTAGCTCTTCAACTTTAGTTTCAAATTTGTCTAGGTCTTCAAGAGAAGCTTCAATATTTATCTTTAGACGCTTCATTTCTTCTTTGTCCATGATCTCCTCAAGTCATTAAACTTATTTTATGAGGACTAGAGCTCTGATACCAACTGTTAGGAATGGAAACATTGAGAGGGGGGGGAGGGGGGTGAATCAGTCTTCACTATATTTTCACTTTTCACTTAATCTTTAAACTAAACTTATTTTCTTAAGTAATGAAATGAACATCCACATAAACATGAAACATGAAATCAACACATAACACCAATATGGTTACGGGGAAACCTAAATAGGTAAAAACCCCGATGGAAATTGACACCCACTAATATTTTGTACTAGTGTTTTACGATTCTTATTAGAATATCCTTAACCCTATTAGGAGTTTCTTTACAATGCATTAAGTATAGTAGACCTAGTCAAGAGTTAGACCCCATTAGGAGTCTTTTAAAATAGTCCCTATCAGGGGAGTGGACGCACTATCCTAGAGCTCACTACTCAAGTGGTGAAGGCTACAACCATCTGATCTCAGATACACACTATATCTGTTGGATGAACTGTTACTTTGATACTACTTGTTATATCAATTCCATTGATGCATTGATGCTTTGACCTCTTGAAAATCTCTAATACATCTTAATGTCTCTGTGCACACTTATGCTCTACTTCTCATATTTATATGCGCATACAAAATAAAAAATAGGTCAGCCCTTAGACCTATTACATACAACACTTCCAATTGAATTGGTTCAAGCGTGTTTACAAAAAATATATATATACATGTCAAAAACCTAAATATAATAGGCGCATAGCCTTTACATCATTAGAATATAATTGCAACTCAAAATGTTGATAGTTGGCCGCTTACTCTGTTCTTCTCTGGCACACACTGGCTATGTAACTTCAACTGTCTGTATCTTTCTCATACTTGCATATATGATCATGCACTCATAGAATAAGCATGTATATAGTCTAACCAAATTATCTTCTAGGGCACATACCATAATTTGATTGTACGTGCGTGTACTGATGCTCTTAGCCACATGAACTCTGTACACTATCCAGTCTTCAACACTTAGCTGATTTCATATATTCTCTTTAAGTTCACCAACTCCAAACTACTATATGACTTTGTTGCCATAATTACAACACTATACTAAGTCATATGCACCATTATATCCAACTTACCAACAGGTTTATCCTCAAATTAAATAAAACAACTAAGGAAAGATTACTAATTCTAACAACCTTCAATATAACATACTCCTTGGCCAACCATGGATCCACTCCATCAAAGTTGTTCCTTCAACTTATCATCAGTGCATAAAATTCCCATACCAAGGTACTAAAATCACCATCAATGTCAATCCCCAACCCTTCACATATTGTTGTGCTTTGGAAGCCTCCTTCTCCCATTACACCCAATACCTTGGCATCTACATAGGCACTTCTGTCACTAGTTCATCCCAATCCCATTGTGATCTAGAAACCATCCTAGCCTCTACCTTTTCTAGTGTCAAGATCAACAATAGGGGTTTTAGTGAATACAACCTTATAGATGCTTTTACAATAGCTTTCCTACCCTTGGATCCACACACTTATGGGTGTCCTTGTCATCAAACTAAACCCCCTCAAGAGGACCCTGAGGTCAAGCAAATGTGACCATCTACATTCATCTCCCACATAATTCTAAATTACTAGGAAATGGATCCTGACATTAACAGATGGTTTTATAAGGACCCCTCACCTCTAGACACTAAGTTTTTTGGATACTTCAAAGACAAGTACCCCATATCCCACAAATGGGCCACTAAGCAATAAAACTATCAGGTTCACGACCTTGGACCTACAAAAGATTGTACAAAAGACCCCATGGAAGCCTCACAAAATCTACCACATCAGGGCCTCAATTTTAATATCCCTTGTCTCCACATACAAGGACCCAATAATATGACTAGGATAACTAATTCACCCAATGTAACCCTTTTGAATATCCAAGATGAACTTGTAGAAATTGAAGACATTCCGGAAGAGGAAGTAAAGATATCCTATGACAATATCTTTGATGCAGAAACCTTCCTGGGAAATTGTTTCCTCTGCCAACTCGCCATTAACCTAATCAATCTCCCCCTCATCCTCCCTAAACTCATATACTAGGACAAACCAAGTATGATTCACATCAATGAGTTCTGAAGTGAGGAAGTACTTTGCATATTCATAGGAGCTTCAGATCAACAGCTAGACTGGGGGCAAGAATCAACATACATCTATCATCTTGACCCCAAGGGATACTTCAGGGAAGAGGAAGTCTTTAGCTACAAAAATAAAAATAAAAAATAAAATAATGAGTCCTTTTGTTAAAACCACGCTGGCGCACATTCTGACTCTAAAACAATAAAAATAAAGGGCTTATCTTCTATTGAAAACCTCTTTGAGGCACTAGACGATGAAGACTTGACTCTTCATCACATCTACGATTATAGACCAGAACAATCATCTATCATGATTAAAGACACCAAGCCCATCAACTTGGGAATAGAAGAATTTCCAAGGATCACCTATTTTGCAACATCCCTATCAGAGGGAAAAGATTTAGCCTTCACCACACTCCTTGAGGAAGCCACCATCAGCTTTGCATGGTCTTACAATCACATTGCTGGATTAGACCTAGATTTGGTTGTGCATCACCTTGTAGTGGATCCCAATGCCAAACCTATTAAGAAAAGGCTATGCAAAATGTATTCGAAGGCATCCCTCCTAGTAAAAGAAGAGCTAGACAAACTCCTATAGGAAAAGATCATCCACACTATTGGTATTCTTTCAAGTTTCAATGTTTTGCCATTTGAAGTTGTGAGTTTTTGGTCTCTCCCTATTTGTAGTGATTCAATTTCCAATTTTTCTAGCCCTAAAAGCTCCAATTTTTCATATATAAGAGGAAAAACCCTAGTCTTCAGGTCTCATTGCCTTAGAAAATTTCAAGAAGCCCTAAAATTTCTCATCCAAGTCTATTTGGCCATTACCTTTTTTAGTCACTTAAAAGATCTTTTAAAGCATGTGCACTTTTGTCTCCCCAGTTAGTCTTTCAGTCTCCTAAATGATTTGGCATAATCTTTTCTTATTTGTGATTACCCAAAACCTCTTGTCGCATGATCTCCTTTGAATGAAAGAATATTCCTTGTTCTTAAATGACTCAGTGGTTCCCTTTAGTCAACAGGTCTCTAGATAACTATTGTGAGATCTAGTGACTACTATGAATGAATGTTTGTAAGGTTACTATAGTCCCTTTATCTCTGGATCAGATTCCCTTCAGTCAGGTGATCTCTAAAAGAAGTAAGAAATTGATATAATATTTAGTGATATTGATATCTACAGTTGGTCTCTAGATCTCCAGGTGTGAAGTGGTGGTCTTTTCTATTGGTCGCTAGATCTCAAGGTTTTCCGGTTGTTAGCTCTCTTATCCTTTGACTTGATGATTTCATTAGTCATGTGTTCTCATCATGCTAGTGGTTATGTCTTTGGTGGTCAGTGATTCAATGATACGGTTATCTCAGAGTCTCCTAATGAAACGGTTAAGTTATAAAGGTTATGGTGACTTAGCGAGCACCGTTGGATCAAGTTATAATTGGCAGTTGATTTCATTCTCGTTACTTGATTGAGGTGAAGTGATGTTTCCAACAACTTAGAGAGTAAAGGCATTCACACAATCTCCAGTTTTAACCGTGGTCCACAGAAATATTGAGTTACAAGGAAAAGACTTCAATCACGAGGATGCCAAATAAAGTTAAGTTAAGAGGGAGGTTTGTTAGAGTAGTTTGTAACCGTTGATTTAATCTTGATCTAGTGGTGGTCGTATAATCTCAGAATTAGACCATGAGTTAAGAAATGATCTAGCGACTTTGATTTTTGTGTTGTTGCTCATTCTACAGGTCAAACCCAAATTAACAAAGTTATTCAGCAATCAAGAGATTGTCTTTAGTTGCCTAATCACCAAGAAGGCTAGAGTTGAAATGTTGACTAAAGTCAAAGGATAAAAGAAAATGTGAGTTTCCATTTGCCAAATTTTGTGATGTTTCCTCTAATGATTGGTTGGCAGAGAGAAAGGATGGATGATCTTGACTATAGTCGCCAGATCTCTAGAAGAGATAAATTGAAGTTTCCTATCTTTGATCGCTAAGTCTCCAAACGGTTAAGTTGGAAGGTCTCAAGAAGAAGTTTGAAAAGTCAACTAGCTTTAGTGACTAAGAGATATAATGTTGCAACCAGTTCTTGTGACAGCCCTTTGTCACCAAATCTTGAGATAAATCCAAAAGGAAATATTTTTGTAGCGAATGAAATGAAGACTATAGTCGCCAAATCTTAGTATAGAAAATTTAAGTGATCGTTGTCGCCTAATCTCTAGATGATTTCAAAAGGTTTTAAATCTTTTAGCAACTATGATTTCCCATTATCACCAAGTCTCTAGATATAATGAAACCTATTATATAACTAAATTTTATTAGTCACCAGATCTTCATAACTGTTAAAAGGGCGCCAGATTCTTCTATGACTATGAGATAATATTTTAGTCGATAGATCGCTAGAAAATAAATTTGATTACCTATCATTTTCTTGGCCATGGCTAGTGAATTGAAGTTCAGAGCATGCCAAGTAATGGTGAAAGTGACATGGTTCCATCTTTTCAATCTCCAACGGATTATTGCATTCAATTCAGCTAAATAAGTATGATTGTTCTCTACTTATTTCAATCTACCAAGCATTCAGAGAGCTAGAGCAACATAATTTCTCTGAGCAATTATGAAGTTCAGGATGTCCAAAATTTGTAGAAGAAGTTCAAATTTCTCAGACAAGATGAGCCAATTAATAGTTGGTGGGGCTTTTTCCAGTAAGGGAGGAAGGGAAAAGGTGAAGGAGAGTTATTCAGATGAATTTCTTGCTCTACTGCCTAGTTCATCATAGAATAAAAAGGTTAGTGATGATTGTAGAGATGCAAAAATGCCGGAGGTCACAGGAATGTGCTTGTTTAGATACTTTTATAAGAATATCGAGAGTCTAGTCCCTGTCTCAAACCCTTGGATGACAGGATTGGAAAAATTAATAGTTCTCAAAGCTTTTGTGGATGTAGATGTCCTAATGGTCATGTCCCATAGCTATGACCCTTTATCTAAAACAATTAGGAAATTTGATGGTTCCCCTTTAGTCACCCTTGATAGAAACTCATTTATTAGAGCTTTCAATATCCAGGTTTCTATGGCTACTAAAATAAATTTGCAGGCCTTGGCCAATAGATATGTCAAAGAATCTTCTATAGTGGTGAAATAAATTCAAAACCATGTTCCACGAGAGAATAGGAACTACATTGCACCAATTGTGAGGTCAACTGCCCCATATTCTTATAAGGATTTCAAATTTTACGTAAAGTATGTTGGTTATGGTTTGTGTAATGTACTGGAAATTGATCGTGGGGAAAGAATCCCTTCAGATATTTTGATGTTGATATTGGACACCCAGAGTCTCCATGCAACAAAGGGGTATGATTGTATTGGTTTTATAATAGAGAGAATGTATGAGGGTATGGCTTTGAAGAAACATGTGGCTGGTTCTGGTTCTACACCTAGGTTTTTTCATTACTCTCTGTTGATGCACCTTATTTTGTATTTCAATTATGGTATCATAAACATGGAGAATCTTGAGCCAAAGATGACTTATAGAGGGCAACCAAATCTAGTTCAATTTTGGTTAAGGTCTTGCAGTCCTTCTACAAGGAGTGATTTTTGTGTGTTTAAAAATTAGATTGTTAGGCCTATTCTCCTCAGCTTGGGGCTTAACCTTTCAAGGCTCTCTACAAAATTTTTGCAGCTAGTTCGGCCTCAACAATTTGTTGAAAAATGGAATAAAGGTCACAATTGGGGTGAAATATATTATGAAAAGGGTTATACAATGATTAGAGTGCATGGGTGCCCCCAACCCCCTCACCTGCTACCTTATTTTGTTCCTCCTAGGGTAGCATTTTTGGAATTCATTTGATAGCTAATGCTGACTGAGAAGCTGCATTTAGCTTCCCACAGGAAGGGTACCTTTACTCCAAGGCACTTTAGAGTGCATAGTATCACGATAGGCGAGAATGCCTTTAGTAAAGTTAATGATTGGCTGGGATAGTTTGGGATGCATGCTGCTGCTTATAGGTATGTAGATATAGAAGGATTCATGGTTGCTACCAGGCACTATTACATGCCCAATATTCCATTTAATAAAAGACATGAAGAGTATCCTGAAGAGGATGTGATAATGAATATAATAGAAGATAAATAGTTGGCGAAAAGAGCTAATCAAATACATGAATTGTATGCTATGGAAAAATGAGTGACACAAAATGGATTGGAGTTTAGTGGTTTTTACCCTACTCTACCTTATCTTCAAAGACTTGAGCAAATGATGTCTCAATTCCACACCTTGATGAGAGGTTTTGAAGATCAAATTGATGAGACTGATAAAAAGAAGAGTACCCACTCTGAATCAAAGTGTGATGAGGATAGTGATGGTGGCTACTCTGTGCATAGCATCACTCCCCTAGAAACAATAATTGTAGAGAGGCATCAAGTTAAAGAAAATGTAGTTGACTTAGCAGAGCTCCATAGCTCTCAGGATACAAGTGAACCACCTACAAAAAAGCAAAAACTATTGGTTGGTGAGTCTTCTCAGGTGAAGAAAAAGGATAAAATAGGAGCCCTCTTCCCTGGAACTGGTGTTCATCATCACTAGATTAGAAAGAAAGTAAGAGAAGAAAAGACAAAGAAAAAGATTGTGTAGCCAGATGTTAAATTTCCCTCGGCTTTATGCCAAGATGAGAGAATGATTGAGCATGATGCCTTTTTAAAAGATGATAGTTTCTTAGAGTTTGAAGAATTTAAAAGCTTGTTGATTTGGCACAAACAACAATAGGTTGCATCTAGTGTGCAAATCACTGAAGAGGGTTAAGTGCTAGAAGAGGTAGTACAAAAATTGAGAGAATATGACCCTGACACTGAGAATTTAACCCCTAATGAGGCTAGACAATTGGTAAAATAGAGCAACATGCTACTTGTGCCTGGGTGGAATTTATATTCAAACTCTATAATTGATCAGATCAAGAAGCAGGAAGACATAACTTTATTTTCAGAAACCCAGGTAGGGGATATTATCAGAAGATTTGGGTACAGCCCAAAGAATCAAGCATTAGCTCTATGGAGCTTATACCCTAAAGACAAGAAGCCTTCAATTTTGAATGTGAAGGAGCAGATGGATGGAGATAAGATTGTGTGGTCCATCCACAACACAGGGGATCTTGAGATTTCTTAAGTGTTGACCCATTTTTCCTGGGTGAATGAAGACAAGACAAAGCAACTATCAGATAGATATGGTTCCCTTCTAGTGGATTACAATGCATTGCTAAAGGACAGAGATCTCTAATTAATAAAGGAGAAGGCACTAGAAAAATCTCTGGAAGACCTAGACCTTCAAGTCATGAAAACTCTTATAGTGGTCCCTGCACCTCCTGAGCAACCAACAATAGTTAAGGCACAAGGAATGACAAAATAAGAAATTGCTGCAGAATTAGAGAGGATAAATGTAGAGAAAAAAGAGGCTATCTTACAGGCCTTATTAAAAGTTTTGTAGCACATAATTGATATTATTAAGGATAAATCTAATTTAGTTTTCAATGCTTATAACAAGTTTCCTAAGTTACAAGTAGAAGTTGATAATTATGTACAAATTTGTTAGAAATAGGGAATACTAAGAGGGGGGGGTGAATCAATTTTCCACAAACTTTTACTTTTGGCCAATTATGGATATAACAGATTATCTTTACACATGCATAACATAAGAAGCTAAACAACATGCATAGTAATAAGAATAAAGAACTCATAACACATTATTTGTTCTCGAGGAAACCCTGGCCAAGGGAAAACCCTGGTGGGGATGGTACCAACAAAGATCCACTAATCAAAAGTATCTTGCTAAGGATATTGACCCTGTTAGGATTCTATTAGAAGCATATAGTGTATCAGTCCTGATTAAGGGACTGTAGGCCTTTTTAGAAGTCTCAACCATGTTAGGAGTTGGTAGTACAAAATGTGATTACTAGATGAGCCCACTGCCCAAACAAGTAATGTACAATATACACTGATTACAAAAATAAATTAAGGTACATAACCTTATACTGCTTCCATCAATATCTCTTCACTTCTCTTTCAGATCATATCACTATATCATTCTTTCTATTCACATTTCACATCTTCCTTTACAATTTACAATTACATTCATACAAGTTATTAAGGCTAATAACTTTACATGGTCAGCTGCCATATTACAAAATAAATTTATCTAAGAGAACTAACATCTAGGATGTCATCCCTTTATATTGTTAAGTCAATATTTTGATAAAAAAAATAATCCCTTAACTCTTTACCAATTATGTCTTCAAAATCTGTTCTGTCAGCTTAACACTGTCTTCGGTAAAACTACCATAACTCTTTCCATACATGTCGTATTGACTTGCACTCTGAGATGGGTGATCAATGGACATCATAGAGTCTATGTTTAGGTGTGCAAGCACTGAACTTACTCCAGTCAACATCGCAAACAAAAACTATTTCCTGGTGCACTAGTGAAAATACTATCTCACACTTAGACAAATTTGCAATGCGCTCTGCCATACTTTCTCTCTAACTTATGCAATCTTCATGTGGATCATATGTTTCCATAATGACAACATCTATGTACTCAACTCAGCCAAATTTCCAACCATCTCCCCCTTTGTCATTGGTGGTAATATATGAGAAAATTGGCTAAGTGTACAAGTTCAAAATCTCAAAAATTGTTTCAAAATTGTGGCCATAGTATAAGATATATATACTATCCTTATAACTCCTCAAAAATCTTATCTCTAATATAATACTCCCCCTAAGAGTATCAATCCTAATTATATACTATCAACTTTCTGCTATATCTCTCCCCCTTTGACAACAATGACAAAATAAGGTAGGGAGGTTTACAAAACTTTTTCACAAAAGGATTATACCTTCATTGATTATTGCAAAGCCGGTAGGCTTGCAACACAATCTACAAAATCAACCTTCATAGCTTCTATCTCCTTCTCCCATGATTTCTTAATGGAATCTACCACATTGAGTAGTGTGCTCAGTCCATAATATGCTATTTGACATGCCTGGAGGTTCTCAAAGTTAAACTTCTGAAAATATGTGTTAGCTGAAAGATATTCTTCCAACTGCTCTTCAATAATGCTTAACTTCATAGAAGTATGTTCTCTCAAAATAGTGAATCTTCTCATTTTTCTATCTCTCTCATCTTGCAATACTCTGATTTCATTATATAGCTTCTGAATTTTCTTCTCTAAATCACATACCTTCACATTGGGGCTAGAAAGAAGGTTAGATTCATTCTGAATTTTTTCTTCTTTCAACTTTATCTTCTGATCTTCTTCTACTGTCAAGGTCTCTGATTTTGTACACTGTATGTACAAAGATTTTCCTGTTTCCAAACTCTTCCTCAAGTTTTTGATACAAATATCAAGATTTATAATATCATTCCTGATATTCTGGATAATGTTTAAAAGCATTTCTACCTCATAGGCTGCTTGAGCTCTTACTTTTGCAATATCAGATAGGTTTGTGAATTCATTATCAAAAGTTCTCATTACCTTCTTTGCTTTCTCCAAACGGTCTGCTTCAGCAACTTGTGTAGTTAGAATGCTTTGTAACTTCTCAGTTAGTTCCTTTAGACATCCTTCAAGATTTTTCCCTTTCTTGTTCTTTCCAATGATTTTATTCAAGGAAGTGATCAGTTCCAACTAATCATCATCATAAACTTCCTTTCCTAAATCCTCAAACAAAGATCCAATCTTATTCTGCTTTCTAGTCTCAGGAGTAAGACTGATGTCTTCTTTGGGGGGAACAGGTGCTTGAATCTCAATCACTTTAGGTTCTTCACTGATGGTTTGGGTCTATTCTAATTTTTCAATTCTATCCAGTTCATCAAGAGTTGAATTGTCAACAATGTTCTCTAAATTCTTGAATACATTGTCATCAGTATCCAAGGTAACCTTTGTTCCTTCTACATTCATGGTTTCATCTTCAATGTTAATGGCTCATGGAGAGGGAATATCCTCTTATTTTTCTTCACCTGCTTGTTCTACTACAACTGATGGTTCTCCAACAATTTCTACCATAACCTTGATAATTGCTTGCTCTGTGTTAGAATTAACTTCTTCATATCTACCTCCCATAATTAGAATAGTTCTCCTTTTGGTTCTTAGATAGGCACTTAGGGCTTTAAAGATCTACTTCAGGTGTTCATTATGTCTTACCTCACAAAGCTTCCTTACAAGATTCTCTTTGATAGTTTTGTCTTCCTCAAATGCTCTCTGCTTCCTATTTACAAGTTTGTTATACAAATCATCAGTTATTTGACCCTGAATAGAATCAAACTTCTTATTAGCCAAAATCATATGCTTTACAATTGCATTCTCCAGATTTAGTATGTCTGAATAGTCATAAATATTATATTACTTGTTCATCCTTGTAAAGTCTCCATCCTCAATGATCTTCTCATTAAGCTTCTCAACTTTGGGTTTCCAAGCTTTCTTCTTAATAGAAGTGTCATCATCTTTTATTTTTGCAATTTTTCTTGGAACTGGTTGTACTAAAGTCTTCTTTTTCTTTCATTCTCTTGCTAGGTGTGGAGGAAGTGGATCTAGTAGGTTTTCTTGCTACTTGTTCCTTCTCTGGTTCCTATATATTCACCTTGACTTGTGTAGCTTCTTGCTGTACAACATTTGATGACAAGGGAGGTACAGACAAGATCTCTTCCTATCCAATATCTTTGATTTCTATTGCTATCTATTTCGCTACTAAAAAATCATGCTCTGTCATTCCTGTATCTTTTAAGATTTTCTTTATAGTACTCTCAACTCTTTTCTTAGACTGCTTCTCTTTAATTATAGCTTTTGCAGAGTTGAAGTTTTCTTCAAAAGTTCTAAATCTTTTACACTGAGTGTCCAACTTACACTTAAGTAACTTGCTGATATATTCTTCTACTTCTACCTTAGATACCTCATAGCCAAGAGGGTCTATGAACTCTATTCTAGGTTCCATTGCTTCAATATAGGTAAAGTTGGTGTCAACCATAAAACATACTTCATTTTTTCATTTCTCCACAAGAGACTGTGGGATCCTTAATCTGCTAGTTACCAAGTTCTGAAATGTCTTCTTTACCAACATTGCACTCTCATTCACTTTGTCAATTACATGCCTCATATACATTTTATTAATCCTTTCCATATTAGTTTGTCCATCATTCCAATCATTCATAATGGTGTAGGGAAATCTTCTCAATAGGTGGAAAAACATGTAAGTGATCAAAGATGAAAATCTCAATTGTGCATACTTTGTCTTCTTAATCTTCTCCAAGTTTTCAAACAATTGAATTCTAAGAATTTCACACATATCAACTGGCACTTTTTTCAACACGCGTCAAATAAGCAATATGTACCATTATAGCTGCTATATCATCCTCTCTTGAATTTGCACAAAAATTAGTGGTTAGGATCTTGCATAAGTATCTCAAATCATCTTGTTTGATCTTAATAATCACAATTCCTCTACCATTATAGGATGACTCTATGTTGTCCATGACTATTTTTCTCATGTTTTTCTCATTTAAAGGAATAGCACCAGTTTTAGATAATCTAGTTACTTCATGAATAAGATCAGCTGTAATGTCTATCACTCTATCTTCTAACCAAAACTTTCCATTATGAATTCTGCTCAAGATAATTTTAGTGCATTCTTCATTATCAAATTCATACTGCAATGCATACTTAATAATCTCATTATTTTTCAAATGATCATATCCTTCTTTCAATGACATGTCCTGGTTTTAAATATTCTGATACTCATTGGTGAAATCACTATCACTGATGGTTTCTAAATTGCATCCAATATAGCTTCTTACATTCTCTAAATGCAAAAATTTGTTTGGTACGGATGATAATGCTAACCTAGGGTCATCTTCCAAGGGTTCTACTGGTTCCCTCTTCATTCTAGGTCTATTTTTGTCTCTGACATTCTGAATTAAAGATACATCCATGATTACTTTAAATTCCTTATACCAATTCAAAGATCTAGCAATAAAAATACCTTGATCTCATGATTTTAGGACTTGCGTAGATTCGGTGCTCAAATCTTTCACCAAATCGTTGCAAAATGCTTCAAATCACTGCTCTTTGATCTCCTTGTTAGAAAGTAAAGTCCACCAAGATAACTAAGAGGGGGGGGGGGGTGAATCAGTTATCTAATAATTATAACTTTTATCAATTTCAATAGCATTTAACCATGTAATCAATATAATTACCAACCATAGAAAGATATTCATACACAATAACACAATGACATAAGATATGTTGACTAGGGAACCTCTTGATCAAAGAGTAAACCCCGGTGGGAATGATGCCCATAAAAGATGCACTAATATGAATATTCCTTGTGAAAGGATGGACTCTGTTGGGAGTCTTATGAAATACATTTAGTACGTATGAATCCCTGTTAGGAGATTTTGAATCCCTCTTAAAAGATTCTAACCCTGTTAAGAGTTATGGAAGACAGAAGGACCCACTACCCAAACAACTTCAGGGTAAGATCACTAAACACACTTTCCAAATGACCTTAAGATGATTCAGTAGGATAATATCAAATATGTTACCTCCTCATTGTGCCAAACTACACCCACTGCTACACCAGATCTCAATTTTAGATCTATGTACTTCGCATGTCTTCCTTCACAATTGAATTGGCTCTCATCTTCACTTCATGCATACATTCACATTCAACCATACCATGCTTAGATTCATCACATCCTTAAACAAGGAAAAACATTCCTTCCTTTATACCACACTCAAATAATTACAAATGTGTCAGCATACAATTACAAAATAAAAGTTTCCACACGCTACATCAAAAGATACATAAAATTGTCAGCTTCCAAATGCAATAACTCTTCACTCATGTGACCGCAAAGTTTTTGCTATGAACCACATCACTAAAAATGTGTCTCTAGCTTCCCTTTAACTGTGCAAAACTAGATTCCATCCTGATTAGGAGATATCATCCAATTTCCACAAACCGCTACTCAAGAATACTGTCTGAATATTGCTTCCACTTAAATGCTCATAACTTTCATAAATGAAAGAATTTCTATCTGTGCTCTTACCCATAGACATATAACATATCAAAGAGTATAACCTCAACATTACATATCACCATCTTCAATATAACATGTGCGCTAATCAAAACATTATCTGCTTCTCTGTGAGTCTCCAGAAGATCATTGTGTTGACATTAATGACAATCATAGTCATGAATGCAACAACAATTGCTACAGAATGACTGCCAAGCATTCATTCCTAACAATCTCCACAATTGGCATTGATGGAAACATAGATGAAAAACATCTAATGTTCCAAAAATCCAATACTGCAACACTTTTGTTCTGAAAATATTTCAAGTCCTCTTCATCAATCAAATCTTGCTTCATTTTCCTATTCAATTCTCTCCAACAGATGGTACTACTAGTGCAAATGGTTTTTCATGTACACTTCTCCCCCATAGACATCAATGATAGAAATTTCATCATTATGTCAACAACAACTCAGTGTCAAAAGACACTGTTCAGAAAATACATTCACAAGAGTCCTCATGACTCAGCTCAGATACACATACTCCCCCATAGAGGAAGTACCAACATCCAATCCAGAAGAAAAATAAGGCTCATATACCACTGGATAGATGCAACCAACTACATCATTACTCAAGAGTAGGCTAGGGCATAACCCCAATCATACCTCTTAGATACTCAAATGTATCCTTAGGCAAAGGCTTAGTGAATATATTTGCTATCTGTTCCTTTATGCTTATGTACTCCAGTCTAACTTCTTTCTCAACAACTTTCTCTCTTACAACATGATACTTGATCTCTATATGCTTTATCTTAGAATGTAATATAGGATTCTTGGACATACTAACTATACTGGTGTTGTCACAGTGTATGACAACAGGCTCAACAAGCTTTATTCCAATGTCCTTCAGCATTTGCTTCATCCAAATTATCTGGTTGCAATTGTTTGCTACTGCTACATATTCTACTTCTTTCTTAGCCAAGAAACTAATCTTCCTCCAAGAAAAAATGCTCCACCACTGGTGCTTTTCTTGTCATCAACATTGCCTCCCTAATCAACATCTGTATATGCACATAGGGTAAAATCATCAGATTTTTCATACCACAATCCATAATCCATTATGCCTCTTAAATATCTCAGTATCCTCTTTACTACTACATAATGTGATTCTCTAGGTTCAGCTTGAAATCTTGCTACAATTCCAACTGAATGTGCTATATCAGGTCTAGTATGTGTCAAGTACTACAATCCTCCAATCATGGATCTGTATTTCTTCTGCTAAATTGATGGTGTTTCATCTGTGCTAGATAATTTATGTCCTATAACCATAGGTGTTCCAACTAGTTTACAGTTCTCCATTCTGAATCTTTTCAATAGATCATTCAGGTACTTTGTCTGACTTACAAAGATGCCATCACTATTCTGTGTTATCTATAATCCCCAAAACTATTTCATCTCACCAATCATACTCATTTCAAATTTAGTTTTCATTTCATCAGTAAATTTGTCACTAGCTTCATCTTCTCCTCCAAAAATAATGTCATCAACAAAAATAACTACAACTAACAATCCATTTTCAATTTCTTTTGTGTACAGATTGTTGTCAGCTGTTCCTTTTGTAAATCCCAACTTTAACAAATACTTATCTAGTCTTGCATACCAAGTTCTAGGTGCTTGCTTTAGTCCATATAATGCTTTCTTCAGTTTACATACCATGTCTCCTTCTTGAGTCAAAGGAAAACCTTCAGGCTACTCAATGTAGACTTCTTCTTCCAATTCCCCATTCAAAAATGTGGACTTCACATCCATCTACTATACTTTAAACTTCTTAAAAGCTACATAAGCCAGAAACATTCTTACTGTTTCAATTCTTTCCACAGGCACAAAATTTTCTTCATAGTCAATTCCTTGCTGTGAGTATCCCTTGCATACCAATCTTGATTTGTTTCTTACTACTTCTCCTTGTTCATTCATCTTATTTCTGAATACCCATTTAGTTCCAATCACATTCTTGTATTTAGGTGTAGGGACCAACTCCCGTGTCTTGTTCTTTTCAATCTAATCTAGTTCTTCTCTCATATATTTAATCCAATATTCATTTTCACATGCTTCATTAGTAGATTTAGGTTCAATTTGTGAAATCAAACATAAATGTACCTTATTTCTAGTGATAACTCCTTTGTCCAAACTTCCAATAACTTGTTCAATAGGATGATGTCTTGATGTATACCTGTTAGGTGTCATGGTCACAGATCTTGTTTCAATTGTAAATTCTTCTCTAGTTTCTTCTGCAAGACTCTCATTTAACAATTCACTATCAGTCTCATAGAATAATTCAGTAGTTTCTTTTGAAGAAACATGTGGCTGGTTCTGGTTCTACACCTAGGTTTTTGCATTACTCTCTACTGATGCACCTTATTTTGTATTTCAATTATGATATCATAAACATGGAGAACCTTGAGCCATAGATGACTTATAGAGGGCAACCAAATCCAGCTCAATTTTGGTTAAGTTCTTGGAGTCCTTCTACAAGGAGTGATTTCTATGTGTTTAAAAATTAGATTGTTAGGCCTATTCTCCTCAGCTTGGGGCTTAACCTTTCAAGGCTCTCTACCAAAGTTTTGAAGTTGGTTCGGCCTCATGAATTTCTTGACAAATGGAATAAAGGTCACAATTGGGGTGACATATGTTATGAAAAGAGTTATACAATGGTTAGAGTGTATGGGTGCCCCCAGCCCCCTCACCTGCTACCTTACTTTGTTCCACCTAGGGTAGCATTTTTGGAATTCATTTGGTAGCTAATGCTTACTGAGAAGGAGCATTTAGCTTCCCATAAGAAGGGTACCTTTACTCCAAGGCACTTTAGAGTGCATAGTATCATGATAGGCAATAATTCCTTCAGTAAAGTTAATGATTGGTTGGGATAGTTTGGGATGCATGCTACTCCTTACAGGTATGTAGATAGATAAGGATTCATGGTTGTTGCTAGACAATATTACATGCCTAGTATTCCATTTAATAAAAGACATGAAGAGTATCCTGAAGAGGATGTGATAAGGAATATAATAGAAGATGAGGAGGTGGTGAAAAGAGCTAATCAGATACATGAATTGTATGCTATGAAAAAATGAGTGAGACCAAAGGGATTGGCATTTAGTGGTTTTTTCCCTACTCTGCCTTATCTTCAAAGACTTGAGAAAATGATGTCTCAATTCCACACCTTGATGAGAGGTTTTGAAAATCAAATTGATGAGACTGATAAAAGGAAGAGTACCCACTCTGAATCAGAGTGTGATTAGGATAGTGATGGTGGCTACTCTTTGCATAGCATCGCTCCCCTAGAAACAATAATTGCAGAGAGGCATCAAGTTAAAGAAAATATAGTTGACTTAGTAGAGCTCCATAGCTCTCAGGATATGAGTGAACAACCTGCAAAAATGTAGAAACTACTGGTTTGTGAGTCTTCTCAAGTGAAGAAAAAGGATAAAATAGGAGCCCTCTTCCCTGGAACTAGTGTTCATCATCACTAGATTAGAAAGAAAGTATGAGAAGAAAAGAAGAAGCAAAAGATTGTGCAACCAGATGTTGAATTACCCTTGGCTTTATGCCAAGATGAGAGAATGATTGAACATGATGCCTTTTTAAAAGATGATAGTTTCATAAAGTTTGAAGAATTTAAAACCTTCTTGATTTGGCACAAACAACAATAGGTTGTATCTAGTGTGCAAATCACTAAAGAGGGTCAAGTGCTAGAAGAGGCAGTACAACAATTGAGAGAATATGACCCCGAGGTTGAGAATTCCCCTGATGAGGCTAGACAATTGGTAAAATAGAGTAACATGCTACTTGTGCCTAGGTGGAATTTATATCTAGACTTTATAATTGATCAGATCAAGAGGCAAGAAGACATAACTTTGTCTTCGGAAACCCAGGTAGGGGATATTATCAGAGGATTTGAGTATAGCCCAAAGAATCAAGCTTTAGCTCTGTGGAGCTTATGCCCTAAAGACAAGAAGCCTTCAATTTTGAATATGAAGGAGCAGATGGATGGAGATAAGATTGTGTGGTCCATCCACAACACATGGGATCTTGAGATTTCTCAAGTATTAACCCATTTTTCCCAGTTGAATGAAGACAAGACAAAGAAACTATCAGAGAGATATGGCTCCCTTCTAGTGGATTACAGTACATTGCTAAAGGATAAAGATCTTTGACTAATAAAGGAGAAGGCACTAGAAAAATCTCTAGCATACCTAGAGCTTCAAGTCATGAACACTCATGTAGTGGCCCCTGCACCTCCTGAGCAACTAGCAATAGTTGAGGCACAAGGAATCACAAAAGAAGAAATTGTTGCAGAATTAGAGAAGATAAATGCAAAGAAAAATGAGGCTATCTTATAGGCCTTATTAAAATTTTTGCAGCACAAAATTTATATTATTAAGGATAAATCTGATTTAGTTTTAAATTCTTATAACAAGTTTCCTAAGTTACAAGTAGAAGTTGATTATTATGTACAAATTTTGAGCAGATATTATGCAACTTGGTCTGTCAAGGAACCATATTTTGAGAGATTGGCAGTGGTTCAATCTTTGAGAAGTGATATACCAGAAATAGTCCTACAAGTGGGAGAGGAGATTAATAGAGTTAAAGCTGTATTGCCACTTTTTAAGGGCAAGGAAAATCAGATAGAGACTAAGATAGCCTTGCTCAATTTAGATTTCAATAAGTTTATACCTCCCATTAAAGAGGTAGAGGGTGCCATTAAGAGCCTTGATCAATGGAGATCAAATTTTGATCTTATTCTTCATAGGAAAGAGGCATTTTTAGGTGAAAATAATGAAGTAGATGTGGAAAGGTTCAACAAGACCCTAGACGAAGCCATAAAAGAAGAATGGAGTTGATCAGATTTGTTGTAGATGTCAAAGCCCTAACAGATGCTAGGTGGGAGCAACAGAAGGCACAACTACAACATACTCAGAACTATAAATGGCCAACAGAGGAAGAGGTTTCTGTATGGGATGAGCTCACAAAGCCCAAGAAAATCAAATCCTTTGCAGTTGAATTTGATGTCTTGGATAATGAGTAGAAAGGAAACCTGGAGGACTTGACACCTGATCTTAGAGCACAGGAATGATAAGCTATCATTTAAGAATGGTGTAAGTTAGTCAGAATGGTGGTCACCATATCTTTTTATAACTATAGAAGCTATAATGAATACTTGCAGACAAAGGCATCAGTTATCAGCGATCTAGGTTGCAGAACAGTCCAAGAAAATTTTGTCTTTCCACCACCTGAGGGTTTATTGTATCTTTTTTTTTATATGCTTTGTCTTTTATGCTCTTAGGGTTAGGGTTTCAACCATCTGAAGCTTGTTGCAGTCTCATTGATAAGAGAATTCCAAGATGGTTGAAACATATATATAGTGGCATCCTCATTTTGTAAAAAAAGGATTGAAGATAATAGAAAGACTAAGTACAATTGCTATAGAACAGACTTCTCAATTTTGTGTTTGAATTTCTAAGCATGAGATTTCTTATGTAAATTGCAAGTCATCTTTAATATAAATATACTAAAATTTCCATCTCTTATTGTTATTGTCTCTCTATTTTTATGTTTACTCTTGTATGTTTTATATGTAAGGCATTTAAAATAGATTGGTTGTTAGGCAACTTCTGTAATTGATCATAAGTTTCTCTCAAGGAGAGAATTAAAATCTTTATCATCAATTTCAGAGAGTAAATATACTTATAGGGATATTAATAGTAATGATACTAGATTGATACAATAGTTTGTAAGGCATCTTATTACATTTGTGGATTGTGTGTAAGGCATACTGTTATATTTCTTTAAAGAAACTTGTGGATTTGCATGTAGGACTCTTTTTCCCTTTGGATTTAGGACACTGGTTTGAAGTATGTTTTCCTTAATGGTTATCTCTTGCAATCCTTAAAAGAATTAAAATCCATTTCATTACCAATACTTTTATTTTAAGAATTGTGTTCATATTTTGAGAAAGAACTGTATCACAATGGTATAAGGTCATATTTAGTGATTCCTTAAGGAAAGAATCAAGAGGTTACCCTTCCTTGAGTTTAACTCAGAAAAAGAATGAGGATGAATATCCTTATACCACTGTTTCTTGTTGTTACACTAGTAGTTTCTATTGTGGTGCTCTGTTTCAAGATAATTTGGGTTGTTTGTAGAGTAATACTGTTTTATTGAGTCAACCTTAAAATACAGCATAACAATGAAGAATCAATCCACTATTTGAGTTAAATTGAAGCATAGTAAATCAATAGAATAGGTAATACCCACCCGAGTCTTGTGGAGCTCGAAGCAGAAGGAGGATCTTATCTAATCCTCATCAATTAGGCTTTTCTTGCAAACTTGAAGTCCCCTAAAACTAAGAATCAAGCCCATACATCTACCAAGTTTGATCCTACAAGAAAAATCCCTAACACACACCATCGATTATTCAAAATAGATATCCAATATGGTGCAATTCATAAAACCATAAGGCGAAATCAGAATCTATATAGATTTTTGAGATTTAAACAAGGCATGCGTGAAAGATGACTTTTCTCTACCAAATATTGACATGAACATTGACCTAACACCAGGACACAAGATGTTATCCCTAATGGATGGTTTTTTAGGATACAATCAAATCTACATAGTAGAAGAAGATCAACATAAGATAGCATTCATAATGCCATGGGGAACCTTCTCTTATAAAATGATACTATTTGGGTTAAAGAATGCAAGAGATACGTATCAAAGAGAAATGACTGCAATATTCCATGACATGATCCATAAAATCCTTGAATACTATGAAGATGAAATCCTCTTTAAATCAAGAACATAATTGGAACACCTTGACATCCTTGAGCGTGTATTTGATTGTGTACATCACTATGGTCTAAAATTTAACGTGAAGAAATATGTCTTTGGCGTAATAGTAGGAAAGCTACTAGGGTTCCTCGTGTCACAATGGGGCATAGATATTGATCCTAAGAAGGTAAAATCCATAATGGAAATGCCTCCACCTTAGACACTTAAATAGTTAAGGAGCCTACATGGAAAGTTGTAGTCTGTCCATAGATTCATCTCACAACTCACAAACAAGTGCCAACTGTACACACATCTATTATGCAAGGATACAAGTTTCAAATGGGATCTGATATGTTAAAAAAGTTTTGAAAAGCTCAAGGAGTACCTGGCCAGCTCGCCCATTCTCGTACCACCAATGCCAGACCAAACTCTCATTTTATACATATCAACAACTATGAAAGCACTAAGGGAGCTCCTAGCATAGCTTGATGATAATGGAAAAGAGTGTGCTATCTACTGCATCAACCAAAAACTTGTGGGATATGAGCTAAACTATTCATACATGGAGAAACCATGTCATGCAGTAGTTTTTTCCACTCAGAAAATTCAACACTACATGTTGAGCCAAATAGTAAAGCTCTTCTCCAAGGTTGATCCCCTCAAGTACCTACTCTTGAGATCAATGCTCACAAACCAGATGGAAAAGTGGGTTATGCTCTTAAGTGAATTTTACATCCAGTATGTCGACCAAAAAGAAATAAAGGGGCAAGTCATTGCAGATCAACTCGCTAAAGGAACTCTAGTTGATGCATACCCATTGGTGGTGGATTTCTTAGATGAACATCTTTTCATTGTTGAAGAGAAGCCTACACAGAAATTATACCTTGATAAAATCATATACATCCCATGGATCAAGAGCAAGGATTCTCTTTGTCACCCCTCAAGGTGATTACATCCCCAAGTCATTCATACTTGGATTATCTTGCATAAACAATATTGCATAATATGAGGTTCTCATCTCTAGCCTCATAGCAAAAATATCCAATGGAACATCATAGAAATACCAATAGTTGGATATTCTCAACTAATCATCAAACAAGTACTAGATGAGTTTCAACCCAAAGATGAAAAATGATTTCCATACAAAGAGCTTGTGGACAAGTTAAAACATCAATTCATCAGTATATAGTTCATACAAGTGCCAAGGCTCTAGAAAAAAGCAATAGACATAATGAAATCTATTGGTTCATTCTTATAAATACCTTGAGATGCAACACAATATGAATTTCTAGCCAAGAAGTTACACACACCCACTTACAAGAACTCTAACTCTTAAATAGTGTTCATTTTAGTTGGTCCTCAGTCCCCATGGTACCATGATATTCACGCTTACCTAAAAAATGGTATCATATCCCCTCACCTCACCAACACCCAATGCCAGAACCTCATTTGTAGAGCTTCCTAGTACACCCTTGTAGCCAATGCCCTATATCATCGTGGGTATCATAATATCCTCTCTCGATGTATATATTGGAACGAGGCCACTATTTCTTTACAAGAGGTTCACGTTGACATTTTTAACTCTCACACAAGTGGAATGGTCCTCGCAAAGAAGCTTCTTAGAGTTGGGTATTACTGGTCAACTATGGAGCATGACACCTGTGAGTTCATAAAGTGTGTACCCTGTCAACAACATACCAATCTGATTCATGCACCGACATAAGACTTGCAACCCATTGCTCTACCATGGCCTTTTCAATGTTGGGGCTTTGACCTCATTGGCTTAATCACCCCCCTTCCTCAGATGGACACAAGTATACTATAATGACCACTAAATATTTCATGAAATGGGTTGAAGCGATTCCAATCAGACATAATTTGCAACTAGTTCCACTAGCCAGGTCCTCTTAGGATGTATCCTTCCTCATGTCTGGCCTAATCCCACTATCCCACAGTCAATCAATCTTTTTTGGAAAAGGACATATTTTGGATCTTATCATATTGATTTCGTGTCTCTTTCTTTGATTTCTTGTTTTGTCTTTTGTGGCTTCACATTGTTCCTCTGCTCAAGGTTTCCACAATCCTTTATATCATGGTGCGCTATGAGCGAGGATAATATTGGGGTAGGGTCTCTTTGATCTTTTTGTTTATGCATGTGAGTTAGTCAGATGTCCCTTGCACATTCCACATGTGATCCTCTTGGTTGCATGGTGCACTTGCAAAATATCATTTGTTTGTGGGTTCCCCGACATTATTTCCTCCATGCCTCTACTTGGATTTATGTTTGATGCTAGGGAAATCTTTGTGTTGGTGCCCAAAAATGCTGGACCGTTTTGAGGCCAACTGATAGACACAACAAGTGCCTCTGCAATGCTGGCTTGATTTAGCCAAGGTTGGTAGGCCTAAATCAAATATGCTTTCTAACTACACAAATACGTGCATAACAAAAGAAAATCTTTCCAAAGGGTGTTAACAGTCCTTTGGAGAAAAATAAACCTAATATCCTAATCGTAAGATAACTTGAAATCTAATCTACACCTAGAAAGTAATGCTAAACCTAATTGAATGCTTTGTAAAGAAGATAACAGATAGGATATGTAAAATGAAATTAAAGGAATATGATGCCAAAACTAGCAACAAATGATTAGATGACCAAATTCCATTTATCAACAAGACCAATGCTTGTTTCACCCTGGGCAATGGAGTCAATCCAATCCTCAACCCTACGTACAACCTTGGAGATAGTTTTGCATTTGAAAGAAAATTGGAAGGATTTGATTCAGAAGACAATTTTCAAAATATTGAAACACACATCAGATTCTGAAGACAAGTCATAAAAAACTCATCACTTTGATTTTCATTCAAATGTGTGTGAACTATTGCAGACAATTAATTGAATTTAACTCCTCAAATGACAGCCCAATTGACTTTGGCCACAAAACAAAATGATTCTTAACCATGCAAAATGAGCAGACCAATTAATAAATCAAAATGCAATAAGATCACACAGCATTTTAAATGATCACAATAAAGAAATCCCGATTGATTTATCCAAGGGACTAGTTGAGGGAATTGAAAACCAATGCACAGATGGAAAACAAAAAAAACTTATCTTTTATTGATATTGAAAAATTGGTACACCAGAATCCATGTTGCAGATGTTGAACAATCCTATCCTATGAAAATTGAAATTCTTCTAATTGTCCCTGCATTGGTCTTGGTATCCCATTTTTATAAAGTTCAGGGGATGCACACAAGCTTCAGACCAATGCGTCTGTTCATAACTAAAATCTAATTTTAACAAACTACAAAATTAATAAATATTTACAAAATAAAATATTAACCATAAGGCTAATATACTTAATAAACAAATCTTTGACTAATGCTCTTGTAACAATAATCTTTGTCCTTCATCTTGCAAAGCATTTTGCCGCATAACAAATATCCATTTTTGCAATATTTAGTTCTTGGATAACCAATTTCATTTATCATTTAATAATTCCTTGCACAAAAAACACTTAATATTAGATAGTCAAAATAAAATTTATTACATTCATACCATATAAGGTTCTCATAATTATTATTATTTATCTGATAATTAATAATTAATAACTTGATAAAATTATAATATAACTCAAGTATGTACATTTGACAAATAAAGTGAAAATGAAATAATAATTATAACCCACCCATTTTAATTATCAAAAACATAATAAGTCACATTAATTATTAAATCATAATAAAGTTCATAAAAAATGACCTCATGTTTATAATGTTGCTCTAATTTTCAAAATAAATTATAATGCACTCATATGTATTTTCAAGATATATCCACAATTTTAACGAAATGTAACATAGAAATGTTAAAACATTAGGGTGAAAGATTTTACAATTTATCCTCAAAAGGGAACATTTTACCCCATATTCACAATAACACTTTAATAATTTTTAACATAGGGTAAGTGCCAATCAACCCAAAAATTAATGATACCTATAATGTAAAACCATGTAAAATTAATTAAGGGTTTTAGAAACAAAGTATTATTAAAGTACAAACCCTAAACAAGAAAGTGAGAAAATACTTTATGTTTAATTAAAAAATAAATTACTTAAGCCTTTTCATCTTATTAGATAAATACATTAATGTTAAAAATATAATCAAGTTAAAAATACCAAATTACACGTATGGATATGAAAACTAGAAATCAATATCAAAATATATTAAAAACCCTAAACAAAATCAAATTATACCTTTACTTCATCATATATTTTACATTTAGGGTTCTAGGAGTAAAACACAAATTAAGATTAAAACATGAATTTGTGATCACAAAATATAACATTTCTATCTCATAAAAAATATGAACATTTTAATAATTTATTTCAAAGGAGATAAGATTATCTTAAATTTATACATTTATTTACGTACACACTCTCGAAGAATAATATAAAGCAATTGGTAGGGGTAGGGTTGGGTAGTTAGGTAGGAAAAGGAATGGGTCGAGAGGTTGAGTGTTCAACTCCCTCTCCCCATTCTTTTTCCTAAAATCAGAAAAATAGATAAATACATACACATAAAAACAAAGATAAATAAGTATTTTCTCCTAAACCTCTCGAAGAAAATGATGCAGGAGCATCCGAGGATCAAGGTTGTTGACTCAGATGTGGGTTTTGGTTGAGATTTACTTGCGAGGGTCATAACTTTTGACTCGGATGTGGGTTTTCGCTGAAATTTTACAGGCAGTTGCGTGAGGAGGAGCTATTTGGATTGTCGATGGAGCTCAGCTCGATTGGTGGTCATTTCAACATTTTTCTGGGAGCCTGAAATATCATCTCAGCCTTCGAAATTGGATTTTTGTGTTTTTTTCCAATTTTTAACAAAGTTCTTTTTGTAATAAATCTGAAATCATATTCTTGATTTCATAGATTAGTTGGCAATTCATCTTGCCTTAGTTGGGGGCTTTTCTTGGGAAAAATTAGGATTCGTAGGATGGGTTCTAAAAATTACCAAATATGGTAATTTTCAAATTTGCAATAAGTAGTTTTTTTCTTTCATTGTTGAGGCAGAGTAGAGTTGGAGAAGTTTAATGAAGAATCTGGCATTCTGAAATTTTTGTGTTGTGTATTTTTTTATGGGTTATTGTTTTGAAGGGTTTGGGCTACATTAGAAAACAAATAAACTAATTGGTTAGGGGATAGGAGGGTAGATAGGTAGGAAAAAGGTCATTTTGAGAGGTCGAGTGTTCAACTCCCTCTCGCCGCCTTTTTTCTTAACTTATTTTTTATTTTGTAGAATAATTATTTATTTTCAAAATGAATATGCAGAAAAATAATTTACAACCTAATACATAAAAATAGAAAATAACAAACACACATGCCTTTTATCCATTTTAGTTTTTTGTCAGCGGAAAATTATATAAAAATGAAAATAAAATATCATACTTCCCTGATGTTTCATATATATTTTGGCCTGAATTTTTAGGTGCCAACACTTTGTGTGTCATTTTTGTGTCAATCCTATGCAACGCCAATGACGTGGCCTTAAGTTCCTAGTAACTTTGGCTAGTCCCTTATGTTTCTATATCAAAGTAAGTACTCAAACTACATGTTGGTATTCCCTTTCAGAATATCCCACACTCAATATTCAAGAACATTCCTCTATCAAAAAGCCCATGATCAATCCAAACAAGCATCCTAACAACTTAGCAACCCACTTGATCTCCACTACCAATCACCATCAACACATCCTTGCCTCTAAAACATATCTCCACATAAACCTTTCCCCCTGATACAAATATGAAAACCATCCATTTGCATCCCAATCCCTAACCTGTGGATTTTGATTGTGCAAATCACCTCCCCCCATGACCTATCCCAATCCATCCCCTTAGCTAGGGTTATGTCAAGTAGTGATATACTTCATATACAACCTCTATTTTGATTCTCAAGTCCCTTCATCTGTCCCCACTATACATTGCATTTTCCCCATCATTTAGCTCGTATTATTACGACATGATGAGATTAATTTTTCATTATCCTTTTGCATTCATTTTTGCAACATTCATTTAGCTTACATTATTGAAATCATTCCATTCAGGTTGCATTATAAAATCTATAGGATTTGAGCAATACAAATTCACAGAACGCCAAGATCACCTACATACAAAAAACCTGTTACAAGGAAGTAGAGAGAAGAAGAGTCCAAGGGTTTGACTCAAAATATGAAGAAGAAAATATCCTCAATAATGAATTAATAATAAAGTACAATGGATCATCCTTATAAAGGAGATCGAAAGCTTTGAAAGGAAAAGTCAAGTGCATGCAATAATCAGTTTGACTATTACATGACTAATGCATGAGTTTAGACCAACTAATGCATGTGCTTTTAACTAAAGAAAAAGGAAGTTGACATCTTAAGAAGGGAGTAAATATTAATTAATATAATTAATACTTTACTCTAACACCCACCTTAAGATGAGCAATGATGCATCTACAAAAAATGTAAGAAGAAATCAAATGGGTCCCGGCAACAAAGGCCTGATCAGGTACCCAAGTACAAAAGAGAGTCTCTGAAAAGTGGAGAAATAGAGAAAACCACATGGGAAAAACTCTACTCCAGAAAGAGACAAAGACTAGTCTGAAGGATTGAAGAAGCCTCCAAAACTAGGAATGTTCCAAAAAATAGTAACAAAGATGAACATGTACAACATCACTGAAGCATGAATCTGCAAACTCTGTCAATATGACCAGGTAGAGAAGACTGTAATATGCATGAGTGCCCTCAAATAACACTACTCAAATCAGGAGGCAAACAAAGGCAAACAACTGAACTCAAAGATACAGATGGCATAAAAACCAAAAGCCTGAAGAGCTGATCAATCAAATCTGGAAGAGTGCATCCAAAAATAGGAAAGAAAAGAGTTTCCATATGGTAAATAATCCATCTCATTGGAATGCATAGGTACCCAGCCACTACAACTGCCTAGTACATAGGATCAAATACTAAATACATGGCTCACACAGTCGAACCAAGGAAGCAGCAGAACCAACAGTAGAAACCCCCCCATACTACTGACAAGGGAGTAATGACAGGTACACTAAGAAGATCATCCAATCTAAACTACATGATGAAGATGAATCTGGAACATCGAATGTGCAGAAAGAGTACAAAAACATATAGAGATACCTGAGGCTAATGTCGTGGAAGGAAAACTCACTTGACAAAAGAAGATGGCAAACATCAAACCCCTCAGCACTTTATAATGGAGTGCGAGTACAAAGAGCACAAACATGTGCCAGATCCCATCAAAGCAATAGAATGACACTTTATCTCAGTGTGTGTGCATAAAAGAATGCTACAAAAGAGAAGTATACACTACTCAAATAAGATCAAAGGTTGCTAAACCAAAAGAGCAACCTAAGATGAGCCATCCCTCAAAGGGAAGAGATCCCAGGACATGTAACAACCAAGATATCCACCAGACTACAAAAAAACAAGAATTTGAATAAAATAAACCTGGAGTAGAATCTAGAAAAATGACTCACAACACTGAAAAGATCTTTGAACAAGCTTTCCAATGATATATTATTTTCCGAAAATGGAGACCGGATGTGCAAGATAGAGCTCTCAGAGTGCAAAAATAAAGATCTAGCTTTGAGAGAGAGAAACACAATCAAAAAAATAAAACCATAAAATATAACCTCCAGATCTAGAAAGAGCTCAGAATCAGCTTTCTGACAATATCTCGTTTGCCAAATTTTGACACCGTATGCTCAAGATATGAGCAAAAAACCAACAGCTGCGCTAGAGGGCCCAAAGTAGGTGTCTGCAAGGATCTGAGGATGGGTGACGTCCAAAAAAGGACAAAATCACACATGAAACCATCAGATCTGATAAAATCTCAGAAATAGATTTCTAGAAATATCTTGTTTGCCAAAAATGGAGCCCAGATGCAAGAGAAACATATCCCAGAAGGAAGGAAGTCTGAAACGCAACGATCGCAGAGAACATCTGACTTTGATAGAAAAAAGAGCATCAAAATGGAAAAATCACAAAAACATGCTAGTAAATTCAGATCGGGGTTGGAACCAACTTTTTGATGATATATTGCATGCCCAATTACGATCCCATATGCTTGAGATATCGCAAAAAAAGGCCCAATTACCCCTAAAACAGAGCCTTGAAAAATATGCAAGTTTTAAAAAAAATAAAAAAATTGCATACCTGCTGACATCATGCTGACATTAGCAGGGGGCCTAGGGGGCTTAAAAAGGAGCCCCTAGTCATGTGGGGGACCAGGAGGCTAGCGCTAGGAGCTGGGGGGCCAGGTGCTGAGTGGAGCGGAGACTGGGCAGCAGCCGGATGGCGGAGCGGAGGCCGTGGGGCTGATGCAGGAGCATCCTGGGTGTAAGAGCAATCTTGCATCACCCAAAAATATTTATGTTTTTGTATTCAATAAGGGCTATCTTGTGTAGAGATACTATTTATGGAAACTTTTTATTTTTAGTAAGTTGGTCATAAATCTCGGAATGTTCTGATTTCACATGTGGAGGTTCATCTCAGTCATATCGGCCTGCTAGTAAAGCTTCATTGACAAATCAAGTCTAGCTTTGTAGATATTAAAGATTTTTAGTATTGGCAGAAGGGTACAAAAACTTTGAACTCAGTTTTGAAGGCTTTAGAGGCCCTGGATGAGGTCAAGAATTTGGGTGATGGGCGCTTGCGCGAGTCAAGCCTGTAGAGCGCTTCGTGGCATTTTCGAATTGGGGTTGTAATAGTCAATCGGAGCAACTGGTGATGACTTATTGTCTTCGGAAATTGAGTCACCTGAAATGGCTGAAAATAATTTTCCTTCAGAATTTTTGTTCGGGTTTCAAAAGTTATTTTGAGCCAACTTTGATGTAATAGATTGTAAAATAAAATGATTCCAAGTTTGGTTGGCCCTTTGGGCTAAATTTCTGGAACCTTCTCGGGTGGTGAAAATTGTCTATATAAAGAAGGCCTATAGTGTTGTCTTAGGCAGTTCTCGGTAGGAGATCTGGGTAATAATTCGAGGCTTAGTCCTACAGAATATTGTAAGGGAATGCCCATGTGGCTTTGCATATTGTAATTCTAAAAGTTTATAATTTCACATTTGTGGAGATAATAAGAAGCCAATTTTATGTTCTTGCATATTGTTGTTGTTGTTTCTCTATTTCTATTATGTATTTGTGGTATTAAGGGGAGCACCCTTCATCAAGTGGTATCAGAGCAGGAGTTCCTGAGTGTGTAAATAGATCACCGACTATGAGGCAGTTTGCACCAGGACCATGGTTAGGGTTTCAGCGCGCATCATGAAAATGCCTCCATGAAGGGAACGTGGCAGAAGAGCTGGTGTTGTAACACCTGAGGTTAGAGCGCTCTAGAGACAAGTGCGAGCATTGCAAGAAGAGATTCATAGAAGAATGAATCTTAATGTCAGAGATGAAAGTGAGGATGAAGCTGAAGAAGAAGATCAAGAAGAAGTCAAAATTGTTAACCAGGAGGAAGAAAGACTTTTTCGAGCCATTTCTAAGATTGGGAAAACACCTAAGATTGAGGTCCCTACATTTTCTAGAAATCTTAACCCAGAAGAATTGATCGAATGGATCAATGAATGTGAGGAATATTTTGAGTATGAAGATGTTGAGGATCCTGATAGGGTCAAATTTGTGATGGCCAGACTGAAAGGTCATGCGAAGATATGGTGGCAAGAGGTTCAATTGTAGCGAAATAGAAGAGGGAAAGATAAAATCACAAGATGGGATTGGATGGTGGATAAATTGAAGCGACACTTCATTCCTGTTGATTATGAGCTTGACCTACTAAAGAAAATGCAAAGTTTGAAGCAAGCAAGAAGATCTATTCAGGAGTATACAGAGGAGTTCTATCGACTCCTCATCAGAACAGGCTATGCAGAAGCTGATAAGGAGAAAGTTGCCCGATACCTTAATGGGTTAAAGCCAAGCATTTAGAAGGAGTTGAATCTGGTTAGAATGAACAGTATTTGAGGAGGCACACCAATTTTCCCTAAAAGTAGAGGAAAAGCTGAACAAGAAGTTTGAGAGCAGACAAAATGTAAGAGGTCACGGTGGACGATCTAGTATACAGTCCTATGGAGGCCGAAATGAAGATTTGAAAAAGAAGGATGAGGCCAATAGCTGTCAGAATCAGCAAGGAAAAAATTTCAATCATTTCCAAGATCAGAATAATAGAGATCAAAGAGGAAGAGAAAGAGGACAAGGATCTGGAAGAGGAGGCTTCCGTGGAACATGTTTTCACTGTGGAGAAGAAGGTCATAGGGCATTTGAATGTCCTCAGCGCCAAGGCAGAATAGACATGAGAAATGAAGGCCAGGCCAGAGTCGCACATGTAGATGAAGATGCCAGATCATCAAATTTTGAAGATGCTGAAAGAGGAGAAACATTAATTAACAAAAGAGTCTTGCTGAGTGGTGAGAATGAACCTGAACAAAGGAGGAGCCTGTTTCGCACCAGGTGCAAGTGTGAGGGTAAGTGTTGTGATGTGATTATTGATAGTGGGAGCACTGAAAATTTGGTGTCAGAAGAGATGGTGACAAAGTTAAAGCTCAAGAGACAGAAACACCCACATCCATATCGGATTTCCTGGGTACAGGATGACCACAAGGTCATGGTCAATGAACAATGCCTAGTGAAGTTCAAGATTGGTGGATATCATGATGAGGTACTGTGTGATATCATATCTATGGATGTATGTCATATGTTGTTAGGTAGACCATGTTAGTTTGACCAATGTGTTGTACATGATGGTTGTGTGAATACCTATTCCTTTACAAAGGATGGAGTGTGACATAAGCTAAAGCCATTGAATGACACAAAAGAAAAGGTATGTGATAGTGCAAGAATAACTTTTTTTGATGGAAGAAATTTCTTAGATGGTATGAGACATGAGCATGTATGTTTTGTTTTAATTCCAAAAGTTGGTAAAGAGGAAGTAGAAGGCATTCCTGTAGAAGTTGTAGATTTGTTGAATGAGTTTCAGGATATTGTATCCGATAATGTACCTGATGAATTACCACCAGTCAGGAAGATTAGTCATCAGATGGACATCATCCTAGGAGCGAGTTTTCCGAATAAGGTAGCACACAGAATGACACCTGCAAAAAGTGAAGAGTTGAACAGGCAAGTACATGAGTTGTTGCAGAAAGGATTGATCCATGAGAGTCTAAGTCCTTGTGCTGTACCAGCAGTATTAGCACCAAAGAAGAATGGAGAATGGAGGATGTGTACAGATTCAAGAGCAATAAACAAGATCACAATCAAGTATAGGTTTCCATTGCCACCAATGGATGATATTATGGGCTGTTTGAGTGGAGTTGTGTATTTCTCAAAGATAGATCTGAAGAGTGGATATCATCAGATTCGGATCAGAGAAGGAGATGAATGGAAGACTTCCTTCAAGACAAAGGAAGGACTATATGAGTGGTTAGTCATGCCTTTTGGGCTAATTAATGCACCGAGCACTTTCATGCGGCTCATGAATGAGGTTTTGAAAGAATTTCTGGGTAAGTTTGTCATTGTTTACCTAGATGATATTTTGATCTTTAGTAAGACATTGAAGGAGCATATGATGCATATTCGTATGGTATTTGAGAAGCTGAGAGAAGAGAAATTGTTGATTAATTTGAAGAAGTGTAGTTTTGTGAAGAAAGAGTTGGTGTATTTGGGGTTTGTAGTTTCAGGAGAAGATCTAAAAATGGACCCAGAGAAGGTATAGGCTATCCTTGAATGGCCTACTCTGAGTGCTACTGAGGTAAGATCTTTTCATGGTCTAGCTAGCGTTTACAGAAAGTTTATCAGAAATTTTAGCAGTATTTGTGGACCCTTGACTGAAACAATGAGAGGGGATAGAAAAGAATTTAAGTGAACTAATGGGGCAGAAAAGAGTTTTCAATTATTGAAACAAAAAGTTACAAAACAACCTATTTTAGCACTTCCAGATTTTAATAAGGTGTTTCAAGTAGATTGTGATGCTAGTGGTACTGCAATAGGAGCTGTTATGAGCCAAGAAGGTAAACCTGTTGCTTATTTCAGTGAGAAGTTAAATGATGCCAAGAGGAAATATTCTATTTATGATCAGGAATTTTATGCTATAGTTTAGGCATTAAAGAAGTGGAGACATTATCTGCTTCGTAAGGAGTTTGTTTTGTATACTGATTATCAAGCTTTGCAATATTTGAATAGTCAAGGAAAGTTGAATCAGAGGCATTTGAAATGGGTTGAGTTTTTGTAGAGTTATACATTTGTTTTGAAGCACAGGAGTAGAAAGTCTAATAGGGTTGTAGATGCTCTTAGCAGAAGGCAACTATTGCTGACAGAAATGCAAATTGAAGTGGTTGGGTTCAATGAACTCAAGAATTTGTATCCAGAGGATCCTGATTTTGGTGAAGCTTGGAAAGCTTGTACAGAACCTGTTACTCTAGATAGGATGAAATGGTTGGATTTCATCATCCAGGATGATATGCTATTCAGAGGGAGTCAGTTGTGCATTCCACAAAGTTCTATGAGGGAGAATCTCATCAAGGAGAAGCATAGTGGAGGATTGGCTGGATATTTTGGTCATGATAAAACCCTTGGTTTGGTTAGTGAGAATTATTATTGGTCACAGTTGTAGCAAGATGTGAAGAAGTTTGTACAGAGTTGCAGAGTATGTCAGATGGAGAAAGGAGTGAAGCAGAATACAGGGTTGTATCAGCCATTACCCGTACCAGAGAAGCCTTGGGAGGATATCAACATGGACTTTGTTCTTGGTTTACCGAGGACTCAGCGGGGACATGATTCAATTTTTGTGGTGGTTGATAGATTTTCAAAGATGGCACATTTCATTCCCTGCAAGAGGAGTAATGATGTTGTTCATGTAGCAGAATTGTTTTTCAGAGAAGTAGTGAGACTTCATGGTTTGCCAAAGACCATAGTTTCAGATTGAGACACTAAGTTCGTTGGATATTTCTTGCGTACATTATGGAAGAAGTTGAAGATAGATTTGAAATTTAGTTCATCACATCATCCACAGACTAATGGACAGAAAGAGGTGGTGAATAGGAGTTTGAGAAATTTGCTGAGATGTTTGGTTGGAGACAAGCCAATAGGATGGGATTTGATTTTACCACAGGCAGAATTTGCATACAATAATTCTGTCAATAGGAGCACTGGTAAATCACCATTCCAGATTGTATATTGAAGTAGTCCAAGAAATGCATCTGAATTGAGAAAGATAGATAAAGGAGAAATAAGTAGTGCTGAAGCTGAGGATTTTGCAGAACATTTGAAGAACATCCATGGGGAGGTGAAGAAGCACATTACCAAGATGAACGCACAGTATAAGGCTAAGGCAGATGAGAAAAGGAGGTATAAGGAATTTTAGGTTGGTGATGAAGTCATGGTTCATTTGTGGAAGGAGCAGTTTCTAGTTGTTACATATAACAAGCTGAAAATGAAGAAGTTTGGACCATGTAGGATACTGAAGAAACATGATTCAGGAAATGCATATGAGGTAGAATTGCCTAGTGAGCTGAATATTTCACCAGTGTTTAACATTTCATATTTGACAAAGTATCATGAAGGAGGTGTTGAAGATGACATCACAACAGCGTAGTGGAGTATTCCAGCAAGTAGTTCAGATACCAAGGAGATTGAAGACATACTGGACAGTCGTGTTGGCAGAAGCACAAGGAATAGGACATATGAAGAATATCTGGTCAAGTGGAAAAGATGACCTATTGAAGATTCATCATGGATGACAAAGGAGGAGGTTGACCATCTCGGTTTTCCTCTTCACACTTGAGTCGTGACAGAGTCACTTCTCAAATTACCCCGGGTGTCTGATGCAGGAGCATCCTGGGTGTAAGAGCAATCTTGCATCACCCAAAAATATTTATGTTTTTGTATTCAATAAGGGCTATCTTGTGTAGAGCTACTATTTATGGAAACTTGCTATTTTTAGTAAGTTGGTCATAAATCTTGGAATGTTCTGATTTCACATGTGGAGGTTCATCTCATTCGTATCAGCCTGCCAGTAAAGCTTCATTGACAGATTAAGTCTAGCTTTGTAGATATTGAAGATTTTCGGTATTGGCAGAAGGGTACAAAAAGTTTGAACTTAGTTTTGAAGGCTTTAGAGGCCCTGGATGAGGTCAAGAATTTGGTTGACGAGCGCTTGTGTGAGTCAAGCCTGTAGAGCGCTTCGTGGCATTTCCATTGGGGTTGTGATAGTCAATCGAAGCAACTGGCAATGACTTATTGTCTTCGGAAGTTGAGTCACCTAAAATGGCCGAAAATAATTTTCCTTCAAAATTTTTATTCGGCTTTCAAAAGTTATTTTGAGCTGACTTTGATGTAATAGATTGTAAAATAAAATGATTCCAAGTTTGGTCGGCCCTTTGGGCTAAATTTCTGGAACCTTCTCGGGCGGTGAAAATTGCCTATATAAAGAAGGCCTGTAGTGTTGTCTTAGGCAGTTCTGGGTAGGAGATCTGTTTAATAATTCGAGGCTTAGTCCTATAGAATATTGTAAGGGAATGCCCATGTGGCTTTGCATATTGTAATTCTGAAAGTTTGTAATTCCACATTTGTGGAGATAATAAGAAGTCAATTTTCTGTTCTTGCATATTGTTGTTGTTGTTTCTCTATTTCTATTATGTATTTGTGGTATTAAGGGGAGCACCCTTCATCAGGGGCTGAGCAAAATGCCCGTGGTGGAGAACGCCAGTGGAGGCTACTTGGCGCATGCGGAGCTGGGCAGTGCATGTTAGGCGTGGGCCGCTTGGCGGTGGCTGCTGGGCAATGCAGGGGTGGCTAGTCGGTGGCCGCCCCAAAATATTTTTTATTTTATTTTTGAAAAGGTCACCATACTATCCTTGGTATGCGTGAATTGTCATACGGTCCTGGGGCAAAAAAAGTTTGCCTCTCGCTGCAACGTTGTCCAAATTGGACATGTTTTGTATCAAAATAGGGGTTTTTGGGCGCTACAAGCTCAACGGTGAGGTCTGTTTGAGCTCAAAGGGCACCAAAATTTAGGGACCCCCTAATTTCAATAAAAAAACACAAAAAGCCCTAAAAGGTGCCAAAAAATATTTTTTTCATGACTGAATCTCTCAAACATGACCGTAATCTCTCAGGATTTCACATGCAACGCCTGTAAAAAGTGCCATAAGTTTGTTTTTTTCTTTTTTGCAAGCAAAAAAGAAACAAAAAATAACGTCCTACAGAGAATACCAAATCCAAGACATATAACCAAAATTTCTCAAATCCGCAAAAAAATCCCTGATTTGAATCTTTCAAACACGAACAAGCTGTAGCAGATTAGGCTCTGATACCATGTAGGATTTGAGCAATACAAATCCACAGAACGCCAAGATCACCTGCATACAAAAAACCTGTTACAAGGAAGTAGAGAGAAGAAGAGGCCAAGGGTTTGACTCAGAATATGAAGAAGAAAATATCTTCAATAATGAATTAATAATAAAGTACAATGGATCATCCTTATAATGGAGATCGAAAGCCTTGAAAGGCAAAGTCAAGTGCATGCAATAATTAGTTTGACTATTACATGACTAATGCATGAGTTTAGACCAACTAATGCATGTGCTTTTAACTAAAGCAAAAGGAAGTTGACATCTTAAGAAGGGAGTAAATATTAATTAATATAATTAATACTTTACTCTAACAAAATCATTTCATTTATTTTTCATTATAAAATGATTTAATTTATTTTGCATTATAAAATCATTTCATTTAGCTTGCATTATTAAAATCATTTCATTTAGCTTGAATTATAAAAATCATTTCATTTAGCTTGCATTATAAAATCATTTCATTTAGCTTGCATTATTAAAATCATTTCATTCAATTTGCATTATAAAATCATTTCAGCTAGGTTTCATTATAAAATCATTTCATTTAGTTTTCACAAATTAAATCATCTTGTCGAAATTGCATCAATTAATTCAATCCATTTAAGTGGCATTACTTCATCTATTTTAAATTGCATAGTTAAATCATTTCATCTCAATTACAAAATCACATTGTTAATCCATTTTAGTTAAATCATTTATCTTGCATTGTTAATCTATTTTTATTTCATTAATTGATCTTAGATTATTAATTCATTTTAGCTCATTCATTATCTTGAATTATTAATCCCTTTTAGCTCGTTAATTATCTTTCATTATTAAATAATTTTAGCTCATCCATTTATCTTACATAGTTAGTTCATTTTCATTCATTTATCTTGCATATTTAATTTATCTTAGTTCATTCATTATCTTGCATTGTTAATCCATTTTAGTTCATTCATTTATCTTGCATAGTTAATTTATTTTTCATCCATTATCTTGCATTGTTAAGACGTATAGTTCATTTCATCTTGCATAGTTAAAATATTTAATTTACTTTAAGGAGCACTTATTATCTTGCATTGTTAAGACATCATCCATCCAGACATATATACATAGATAAATCATAGAAATAAATAGATCATACATCTGTTAGAATTTATAATCTTTCCTTGGTGTAATATTGTAAATTAGGATAAGCCAAGGTATCCTTATTCTATTTTGTCCTCTAGTCCAAGTAAGAGGACAACTCATATATTTTGTAATTCCTTTATAAGGAATGTAGTTAATTCCTCCTTAAGAGGACCTTAACACTTGTATCACACACTTATGAATGGTGGCATTCATAGACTTGGGAGTTACATTCTAACTCCTCTTTCTCATCTCTATTTAAGAGATACTCCTGTCTCTCATTTCTCATGATGAAGTTATTGTAAGTGAGCAGCTCTCTCTCTCTCTCTCAATTTAGGCTATGGCCTCATTCATAATGTCACAAGGGGTTTTATTTGCTTTTCCCTTTCAAAATACTTGTCTTATTGTGTTGATCTCAAAGCATCTTGACGGTTTTTCATACATCTCGAAGCTATTTCTCTTTCATTGTGTTAATGGTAAAATATTTTCTTTTCCTTCACTCACTTGGATTCTTTCCTTTAAAGTTATTTTCATTATTGAATATTTCTAACATGGTATCAGAGCCATTTAATCCTTATTTTGATTGTTGCATGAAGATTTCATTCAAAGGATATCTCATTTTGAAGAAGTTTTTTTTCCTCTAACCCCGTTTGTTGTAGATTTTTTGTTTTATAGAAATTAACATTGGTTGTGATCCTTTCAAGTCTCTTTGCTATTTTTTCCTTTTCTAACCTACTTTGGTTGGCTTGCCACTAGAGATTAGAGTTTTTTTGTTTGTTTGGATAGTTCACTGCCAAACCCATTGATTAGTTTTATGTATTTTGATTTTGATGAAGGGTGCTCCCCTTAATACTATAAACACATAACCAAAATAGAGAAACAACAACAATTTGCAAGAATAGAAAATGGGCTTCTTATTATCTCCACAAATGTGGAATTACAAACTTTCAGAATTATAATATGCAAAGCCACATGAGCATTTCCCTTACAATATTCTATAGGACAAAGCCTCGAATCAATACCTAGATCTACTACCCAGAATTGTCTAGACAACACTATGGGCCTTCTTTATATAGGCAATTTCAACCGCCCAAGAAGGTTCCAGAAATTTAACCTCTAGAGCTGACAAAATTTAGAATTATTTTATTTTTTAATTTATTACATCAAAGTCGGCTCAAAATAACTTTTGAAACCAAAACAGAAATTTTGAAGGAAATTTATTTTCTACCATTTCAGGTGGCCCAACTTCTGAAGACAATAAGTCATCACTTGATGCTCCAATTGACTACTATGACCCCAATTCGGAAAGGGCACAAGGAGCTCTACAGTGCTTGACTCACGCAAGCTCCAATTAGCTGAAGTTTTGACCTCATCCGGGGCCTCTAAATCCTTCAAAACTGAGTTCAAAGTTTTCGTACCCTATTTCCAATACTAAAAATTTTCAATATCTTCAAGACTAGACTTGATCTGGCAATGAAACTTTATTGGCAGGCTTATATGACTTAGATGAACCTCCAATTGTGAAACTAGAACATTCCAATATCGTATGACCAACTTACTAAAAATAACAAGTTTCCATAAATAGCAGCCCTACACAAGATAGCCCTTATTGAAAAGAAAACCAGAAATACTTTTGTGTGATGCAAGATTGTTGTTATGCCCAAGATGCTCCTGCATCAGACACCTAGGGTAATTTGAGAAGTGACCCTTTCAAGACTTAGGTGTGCAGAGAAAAACCAAGATGGTTATCCTCCTCCTTTGTTAGCCATGATGAATCTTTAACAGGTCATCCTTTCCATTTGACCAAATACTCTTCATATGTCATGTTCCTTGTGCTTCTGCCAACACGACTATCCAGTATGTCTTCAATCTCCTTGATATCTAAAATTGTTGCTAGAATACTCCACTGTGCTATTGTAAACTTATGTTCAACACCTCCTTCATGATACTTTGTCAAATCTGAAACATTAAATACTGGTGAAATATTCATCTCAATAGGCAAATCAACCTCAGATGCATTTCCTGAATCATGCTTCTTCAGTATCTTACATGGCCCAAACTTCTTCATTTTCAGCTTGTTATATGTGCCAACTGGAAATCACTCCTTCCCCAAATGAACCATGACTTCATCTCTAACCTAAAATTTCTTATCCCTCCTTTTCTCATCTGCCTTAGCCTTATACTATGCATTCATCTTGGTAATGTGCTTCCCCACCTTCTCATGGATGTTCTTCAAATGTTCTACAAAATCCTCAGCTTTAGCACCACTTATTTCTCCTTTATCTATCTTTCTCAACTCAGATGCATTTCTTGGACTACTACCATATACAATCTGGAATGGTGCTTTACCAGTGATCTTATTGATAGAATTATTGTATGCAAATTCTTCCTATGGTAAAATCAAATCCCATCCTGTTGGCTTATCTCCAACCAAACATCTCAACAAATTCCCCAAACTCCTATTCACCACCTCAGTATGTCCATCAGTCTATAGATGATGTAATTAACTAAACTTCAAATCTCTCTTCAACTTCTTCCATAATGTACGCCAGAAATATCCAACGAACTTAGTGTCCCAACTTGAAACTATTATTTTTAGCAAACCATGTAGTCTCTCCACTTCTCTAAAAAACAATTCTGCTACATGAACTACATCAGTAGTCTTCTTGCAGGGAATGAAGTGTGTCATCTTTGCAAATCTATCAACCACAAAAAGAATTGAATCATGTCCCCATTGTGTCCTTGGTAAACCAAGAACAAAGTCCATACTGATATCCTCCCAAGGTTTCTATCGTATAGGTAATGACTAATACAACCCTATATTCTGGTTCACTCCTTTCGCCATCTGACATACTCTGCAACTCTGTACAAAATTCTTGACATCTTGCTGCAACTATGGCGAATAGTAATTCTCACTAACCAAAGAAAGGGTTTTATCATAACCAAAATGTCCAGCCAATCCTCCGCTATGTTTCTCCTTGATGAGATTCTCCGTCATAGAACTTTATGGAATTCACAACTAACTCCCTTTGAATAGCATATCATCCTGAATGTTGAAATCCAACCACTTTGTTCTATCTAGAGTAAGAGGTTCTTTACAAGCTTTCCAAGCTTCACCAAAATCAAGATCCTCTGGATACAAATTCTTGAGTTCCTTGAACCCAACCACCTCAATCTGCATCTCTATCAGCAATAGTTGCCTTCTGCTAAGCACATTTGCAACCTTGTTAAACTTTCTAGTTTTGTGTTTCAAAACAAATGTATAACTCTGCAAAAACTCAATCCATTTCAAATGCCTTTGATTCAACTTTCCTTGACTATTCAAATATTGCAAAGCTTGATGATCAATATACAAAACAAACTCCTTAGGAAATAGATAGTGTCTCCACTTCTTCAATGTCTGAACTATAGCATAAAATTCTTAATCATAGATAGAATATTTCCTCTTGGCATCATTTAACTTCTCATTGAAATAAGCAATAGGTTTACCTTCTTGGCTCATAACAGCTCCTATTGCAGTACCACTAGCATCACAATCTACTTGAAACACCTTATTAAAATGAGGAAGTGCTAAAATAGGTTGTTCTATAACCTTTTATTTCAACAGTTTAAAACTCTTATCTACCTCATTAGTCCACTTGAACTCTTTTCTATTCCCTCTCATTGTTTCAGTTAAGGGTCCACAAATGCTGCTAAAATTTATGATAAACTTTCTTTAAAAGCTAGACAAACCATGAAAAGACCCTACCTTAGTAGCAATTCTTGGAGTAGGCCATTCAAGGATAGCATGTACTTTCTTTGGGTCCATTTTCATACCTTCTATTGAAACTACAAATCTCAAATATACTAACTCTTTCTTAACAAAACTACACTTCTTCAAATTAATCAACAGTTTCTCATCCCTTAACTTCTCAAACACTATATGAATATGCATCATATGCTCCTCCAATTTCTTACTAAAGATAAAAATATCATCTAGGTAAACAATGATAAACTTACCCAGAAAGTCTTTCAGAACCTCACTCATGAGCCACATGAAAGTGCTAGGTGCATTGGTTAGCCCATAAGGCATGACTAACTACTCATATAGTCTTTCCTTTGTCTTGAAGGTAGTCTTCCATTCATCTCCTTCTCTGATCTGAATCTTGTGATATCCACTCTTCAGATCTATCTTTGAAACATACACAGCTCCAGTCAAACAATCCATAATATCATCCATTCATGGCAATGGAAACTGGTACTTGATTGTGATCTTTTTTATTGCTCTAGAATCTATACACATCTTCCATTCTCTATTCTTCTTTGGTGCTAATACCACTGGTACAACATAGGGACTCAGACTCTCTCAAATCAACCCCTTCTATAATAACTCATGTACTTGTCTATTCAACTCTTCACTTTCTATTGGTGTCATTTTGTGTGCTACCTTATTTGGCAAACTGGCTCTTGGAATCAGGTCCAGCTGATGACTCATCTTCCTTACCAATGGTGATCCATCAGGAACATTATCAGATACAATATCCTGAAACTCATTCAACAAATCTACAACCTCTATAGGTATATCCTCTACTTCCTCTTTACCAGCTTTTGGAATTAAAGAAAAACACACATGCTCATGCCTCATACCATCTAGGAATTTTCTTCCATCAACAAAAGTTATTCTTACATTACCACATACCTTTTGTTTGGTCTCCTTTAGTGGCTTTAGCTTATGTCGCACTCCATCATTTATCAGGGAATAGGTGTTCGCATGACCATCGTGTAAAACACATATGTCAAACTACCATAGCCTACCCAACAACATGTGACATGCATCCATAATTATGATATCACATAGTACCTCATCATGGTACCTGCCAATCTTGAACTTTGCTAGGCACTGTTCACTAACCATGACCTTGTGGTCATGCTGCACCCAGGCAATCCAATATGGATGTGGGTGTTTCTATCTCTTAAGCTTCAACTTTGTCACCATCTCTTCTGACACCAAATTGTTAGTGCTTCCACTATCAATAATCACATCACAACATTTACCCTCACACTTGCATCTAGTGCGAAACAAGATCCTCCTTTGCTCAGGTTCATTCTCACCACTCAGTAGGATTCTTCTGTTAATCAACGTTTCTCCTCCTTTAGCATCTTTAGAATTTGATGATCTGGCATCTTCATCTACATGTGCAACTCTGGTCTAGCCTTCATTCCTCCTATTTATCCTTCCTTAGCACTGATGACATTCGAATGCCCTATAACCTTCTTCTCCAAATTGAAAACATGTTCCACGAAAGCCTCCTCTTCCTAAACTTTGTCCTCTTCCTCTTCCTCTCTGATCTCTATTGTTCTAATCTTGCAAATGGTTGGAATTGTTTCCTCTCTAATTTGACTACTACTAGCCTCATCCTTCTTTTTTGGATCTTTATTTTAGCCTCCATATGACCGTCCACCAGATCATCCACCGCGACCTCTTCTATTTTGTCTTCTCTTGAACTTCTTGTTGAACTTTTCCTCTACTTTTAGGGCAAACTGGTATGCTTCTTCAATACTATTCATTTGAAACAGATTTAGCTCCTCCTGAATGCTCGGTGATGTAGAGGGTTATGGTGGGATAAGGCCCAATCAGTAAGATTAAGGAGATCCTGCAAAATCACAAGTCTTAAATATAAGGAAAGTGACCCTAATGCCACCAACACATGAATTATAATTCAAAGTCTTTCCTAAGAACCAAGAAAGCTTTAAAATCCCCAAGATATCAATCTCAATGTGTCTCGACTGGTTTTAACCTCCCACAAACTCACTATGGTTCAATCTTGAGAAATGCACAAATTAGGCCTAATAGCCCTGTCAACAAGGTCTTCAGCAGGCATCTAAGATGCATAACTTGTAAGACTTACAAAACACTAAGAAAATAAACTATCTTTTCAAATACACTTTATTTAACACTACAACATACCAAAGGTGCAGGTTGGGTTACTTTGGAAGACTATCACTGTCTCAGTGTTTTACCACCAATTTAGGCCTCCAAAATGATGGATATGCAAAGAAACTATGAGTAGAACTTATCCCCAAACTATAGAACTTTCTATAGTCTCATCAAATGTGTTGAATCAAGGGAATCTGTAATCAATTTGAGTCTCTAGGTGCTGCAAGTGCAAAAGCCCCAAATTAGGCTTCAAAACCCTCAAAAACTAAGGCCTCTTTAATCTATGATATACAAATGCTTCCTCCAACAATCAATGGATGTAAAACCTTGTCTTTGACACCTATAAACACAATCCAACATAAAAATGACCTCTCCTTAAGGCCAATTAGTTGTTGCTGCACTGTACCAACAACTTTCAATGCAAAAACACTAGAAATTAGTATGGTGATCACCAATAACCTTCACTTATCCCTCAAAAATTTATATTAGAATTTTATTAGGCTATGATAAATGTCAAAATAGTGTCATCCCATGATTATTAGGGTTTTACAACCATGGAATGACCAATCACCACAAAATGTCAAAATTACTTGTTAAATTTGGACAGTTTATGACAGTTAGCAATAAAGGTGAAAGAATACTTGTATGAATACTCAATCAAGGCATGAAATAAATGTTTGATCCATATACCAATACTATTCCCTCATACAAAATAAGTCCCCTATCAAAACCAGTAAGAACAATGCAACAAACTAATCAATTTTTCCAAAATAGAGGGTTTCTTCATTAAATTCTGAGTGCAGTCCGTACCATATACTTCTCCTTTGTACAATGGGATTCTCTACCATATATATAACATCCCTAAAACCTTCCCAACCAACCTTGGTTGGTATAATAGCCATTAAGATGTTGAAAAACTAATAAATCCCTTTTCCCTCCTAAAACCAACTAACCGTTGCAATTCAAAATTTGAATTTGCAACATTACAAATTTTGATTTCTAAGAGCAATCTAAAAAATCTAACCTTTCCAAATGGCACAAATAGTCTTATTAAGAATTCCTAAAGACAAAACTAACTTAATTTAATCCCTATTACTTCCATATGATCAATTAGCCCTTTTTGGACTTCCAAGACCTAGGAATTACATATTTTGTATATTTGATGCTATAATAGGCTTTAGAACTTCATAGTTGATTCCACCATGATATGAATGAGTCATCTTCATGCTTGGAGTCTTCTAGTTTTCCTTGTATCCCTCAAATGGATTAGGTGCTCCTGCACCACTTGGCCTCAACCTATTAAGGTAACAAGCAACTTTCTCCTTATCAGCTTCTGCATGGCCTATTCTGATGAGGATTCAATAGAACTCCTTTGTATATTCCTCAAAAGATCATCTCGCTTGCTTCAAAATTTGCATTTTCTTTAGTAGGTCAAGCTCATAATCAATAGGGATGAACTGTCGCTTCAATTTATCCACCATCTACTCCCATCTTGTGATTTTATCCTTTCCTCTTCGATGTCACTCCAATTGAATCCCTTGCCAGCAGATCTTCGCATGGCCCTTCAGTCTAGCCTTCACAAACTTGACCAGATCAGGATACCTAATATCTTCATACTCAAAATATTCTTCACACTCATTGATGCAGTCAATCAATTCTTCTAGGTTAAGATTTCCAAAAAATTTCAGAACCTCAATCTTAGGTCTCCTCCTGATCTTTGAGATGGCTCATAAAAGTCTTTCTTCTTCTTGATTCAAAACTTCAACTTCTCCTTGTTCAAAATTTCATTCTTTAGCTTCATCCTCACTTTTATCTCTGACATTATGATTCATTCCTCTATGAATCTCCTCTTGCAATGCTCACACTTGTCTCTATAGTTCCCTAACCTCAGGTGTTACAACACCAACTCTTCCACCACATTCCCTTTGTGGAGGCATTTTTGTGCTGCTCACTGAAACCCTAGCCATGGTCCTAGTGCAAACTACCTCATAGTCAATGATCTATTTACACACTCAAGAACTCTCTCTCTGATACCACTTGATGAATGGTGCTCCCCTTAATACTACAAAGACATAACCAAAATAGAGAAACAATAACAATTTGCAAGAACAGAAAATGGGCTTCTTATCATCTCCACAAATGTGGAATTACAAACTTTCAGAATTATAATATGCAAAGCCACATGGGCATTTTCCTTAAAATATTCTATATAATTATTTAGGCAATTTCCACCGCCTAGACAACACTACAAGCCTTCTTTATATAGGCAATTTCCACCGCCCGAGAAGGTTCCATAAATTTAGCCTCTAGGACTGACCAAACTTATAATTATTTTATTTTTCAATTTGTTACATCAAAGTCAGCTCAAAATAACTTTTGAAACCCAAACAGAAATTTTGAAAGAAATTTGTTTTCCACCATTTCAAGTGGCCCAACTTTCGAAGACCATAAGTCATCACTTGATACTCTTGATGAAGGGTGCTCCCCTTAATGCTACAAACACATAACTGAAACAGAGAAACAACAACAATTTGCAAGAACAAAAAATGGGCTTCTTATTATCTTCACAAATGTGGAATTAAAAACTTTCAGAATTACAATATGCAAAGCCACATGGGCATTTCCCTTACAATATTATGTAGGACAAAGCCTTGAATCAATACCCAGATCTACTACCCAGAATTGTGTTGACAACACTACGGGTCTTCTTTATATAGGCAATTTCCTCTACCCAAGAAGGTTCCAGAAATTTAGCCTCTAGGGCAGACCAAACTTAGAATTATTTTTATTTTTAAATTTATTACATCAAAGTCAGCTCAAAATATCTTTTGAAACCTAAATAGAAATTTTGAAGGAAATTTATTTTCTACCATTTCAAGTGGTCCAACTTCTGAAGACCATAAGTTATCACCTGATGCTCTTGATGAAGGGTGCTCCGCTTAATACTACAAACACATAACCGAAACAGAGAACCAACAACAATTTGCAAGAACAAAAAATGGGCTTCTTATTATCTCCACAAATTTGGAATTATAAAATTTTAGAATTACAATATGCAAAGCCACATGGGCATTTCCCTATCAATATTCTAAATGACAAAGCCTTGAATCAATACCCAGATCTACTACCCAAAACTGCCTAGACTACACTATGACCCTTCTTTATACAGGCAATTTCCATCGCTCGAGAATGTTCTAGAAATTTAGCCTCTAGGGCTGACCAAACTTAGAATTATTTTATTATTCAATTTATTACATCAAAGTCAGCTCAAAATAAATTTTGAAACCCAAACAAAAATTTTGAAGGAAATTTATTTTCTACTATTTCAAGTGGCCCAACTTCCGAAGACCATAAGTCATCACCTGATGCTCTAATTGACTATTATGTCCCCGATTCAGAAAGGGTGCAAGGAGCTCTATAGTGCCTGACTCACACACGCTCTAGTCAACCAAAGTTTAAATCTCATATGGGGCCTCTAAAGCCTTCAAAATTGAGTGCAAAGTTTATGTACCCTATTTCCTATACCAAAATTTTTCAATATCTTCAAGACTAGACTTGATCTGGCAATGAAACTTTACAGGCAGGCTGATATGACTAAGATGAACCTCCAACTGTGAAACCAGAACATTCCAAGATCGTATGACCAACTTACTAAAAATATAAAGTGTCCATAAATAGCAGCTCTACACAAGATAGCCCTTATTGAAAAGAAAACTAGAAATATTTTTGGGTGATGCAAGATTTCTCTTATGCCCAGGATGCTCCTGCATCACATTTCTTCATCTTATTTATGCATGCTTATAGTTGTACCCTATGTCAGAAAACCACAAGGGATCCAACATTCCTATTTTTTTAATTCTAATCTTCTGCCTCTTATCCCTCGTTGTCTGCCTCTCTATCTATCACAACAAAGAGTTTGGCAGCCTATGTTGCATCTATTGGAGATTTTCCAGCAAGCCAGTGTTGACTGTATGTTTGTCATTGATGACAACATATGGTAAGTAGCATGCATGAAAGACTTATGTAGTAATATTTTTATATATAAAGCATGGACATGTTATCACCATGATGTCATGGATGTAGACATTGAATATTAGTACAGACAGTTATATTATAGTTTCTATTAGCAGTGTTCCTGACAGTGTAACAGGCAGTGTTCTGTGTATGGTTGTCCGTACAGTTGTCATGAAGCCTTACACCCTTGGATATGTGATGAAGACATGTTAGTGATGATACATTCATGGACATATAGTCTGATGTTCAATAGAAGTAAAGTTATGCAGTCGCTATTCATCAGTAGCAGTTTCATGTGCTTGTTTAGAAGACCTGATACAGATTATATTAGTTCTGGAGTTGCGCCTATCATTTGGGTATGTGCCCTTGGATTAGTTCTTGGAAAAGAGTTAGTAATGTTTGGTTAAGAGTTCATGAGGTAATTCAGCTTGAGGAGAAAGATCCATTTGTTTTGGTAGAGCCGATAGTGAGTAGCGTGCATCTACAATTATCTTATTAGACAAGACCAAGAATGAGTTGCGTGCTTAGTAGAGCTAACTGAATTATTTCTCTAATCTTAGTTAGAGGAAAGATATTTATATGCAGTCATTTATGATTGTTGAAGTGTGGTTCAGAGTTGATAAAGAAGTGGAGAGCAAAGTGTACGAAGTGTTGAACCATCAGAAGAAGGCGTGACCAAGTAAAGTAGTTGTACTATACATTGGAACTGATATAGACAGTAGGTCTAAGTGCAGTTCATCAAGATCTAGATATAGTGTGTATTTGTTAAACAAAAGGTTGTAGCCTTCACCCCTTGAGTAGTGTTCTCTTGGATAGTGCATCCTCTCCCCTAATAGGGACTATTGTAAAAGACTTCTAATAGGGTCCGACCCTTGACCAGGTCTATTGTACTAAATATATTGTAAATCAACTCCTAATAGGGTTAAGGATCTTCTAACAAGGATCATAATACACTAGTATAGAATATTAGTGGGTGTCAATTCCCACTAGGGTTTTTACCTATTTGAGTTTTCTTGTAACCAAAATATTGGTGTTGTGTTCAAGTGTTCTTTCATTGATGTTTAAGTATACTTAATTGGACAAAGAACTAAAACTTGTAGATAATTGATTCACCCCCCCCCCCCGCTCTCGGTTATCTCTTGGGACTATTCCTAATAGTATCTTGTTTCTTTTCTCTCTGTGTTCCTTTTTTTATCTTTCTCAACCCTAAACCCTTTTATAAAAGGGCTAAGTCATTATTATTTTGTCTCTATAGGTTTTAACTAGATTTCATATTTAGTTCTTTCCTTTTTTTGCTCTGCCAGTTCTTTTTTATAATAAATAGCCTCTAGCCTTTGACCAGTCTCCACCTTATGAGAACTTAGATTTTTCCTTGGCTGTCTACGTGACTTCTCCTTGGCCCTTATCTCTTTGTTGCACTTCTATTTTGGCTTGGCCATGTGTGTTCTCACCTCCTTTGTGGTTTTTTACCCTCTCCTTGTTATAAAGTTTTCTATACTAATGTATATGACTTGATATAGTGTTGTCATTATGACAACAAAGTCATATAGCAGCTTGAAGTCAGCGCACTTGATGAGAAGATCAGAAATCGGTTAAGTGTTAAAGACTGGACAATGTACAAAGTTCCTGCAGCTCAGAGCATTAGCGCACGTTCATATGGAAAAATTATGGTGTGTGAAATAGAAGTTAAGCTGGTTGGACTATATTCATACTTATTCTATGAGCGCATAATTAGAAATGCAAGTATGAGAAAGATAGAGTCAGTTGAAGTTGCACAGCTAGTGTGTACCAGTGAAGAACGGAGTAAGCAGCCAATAGTTATCATTTTGAGTTACAACTATATTCTAATAATGTAAAGGCTATGCACCTATTGTAATTAGGTTGTTGACATGTATATATGTTTGATTGTAAACACGCTTAATCCAATTCATTTAGAAGTGTTGTATATAATAGGTTTAAGGGCCGACCTAGTTGTTTATTTTGTATGCACATATAAATATAAGATACACCAATTGTAATTGGCATGGAAGTTGATAGAAAGGTGTCAGAAGTAGAGAAAAAGTGTGTAAAGAGTTTATAAGATGTATTAGAGCTTTGCAAGAGGTCAAAGCATCAGCACATCAAAGGAACTAATCTAACAAGAAGCATCACAGTAATAGTTCATCCAACAAATATAGTGTGTATATGAGATCAAAAGGTTGTAGCCTTCACCACTTGAGAAGTGAGCTCTAAGGACAATACGTCCACTCCCCTAATAGGGACTATTGTATAAGAATCCTAACAGGGTCTAACCCTTGACAAGGTCTACTCTACTTAAAGCATTGTAAAGAAACTCCTAACAGGGTTAAGGATCTTCTAACAAGGATCATAAAACACTAGTACAGAATATTAGTGGGTGTCAATTCCCACTGGGGTTTTTACCTATTTGGGTTTCCCTATAACCATATTGGTGTCATGTATTGATTTCATGTTTCATGTTTATGTGAATGTTTAATTTAGTACTTAAGCATTTAAGTCTAGTATAAAGATTAAAGTGAAAAGATAAAATACAGTGAACACTGATTCATGCCCCCCCCCCCCCTCTCAATGTTCCCATTACTAACAATTAGTATCAGAGCCCTGGTCCTCAGCAAAGAAGTTTAACCACTTGAGGAGATCATGGAAAAATCATAAATGAAACATCTGAAAAGAAATCTTGAAGCCGCTCTTGAAGACCTAGACAAATCTGAAAGAGAAATTGAAGAACTAAAAGAAAAAGTCAGTGATGCCCAATTATTCATCAAAAAGATAAGAAGGGATCTGAAAGAATGTTCCACCAGTGATTTGGGGATAATGGTCAAAAAGCTAAATGAAGAAAATGCATCCTTAAAAGAACAACTTGAAGAATTTGATGACAAATTGATCAATAATCAGGAAGCCTATAATGAATAGGTCAAAGAGAACCTTCAACTCAATGAAGAATTAAGGCTAGCAAACATGGATATTTTGGAGCTAAGAAAAACCAAAGAGAACTTGGGAACAAAATTGAAAGAAGCAAAGGACCATATTGACAAATTGCACACCAGTTCTGATTTGATAGAATCTCAATTGTATGCAAGGAGAGCTAAAGGAGATACTAGTCGCATTGGATACAATGAAGCACAAAATCAGATTGACAACATGCAAGCAAAAAGGATACACAAAAGGACTCTACTGATACTAAGAAGATTGAAGATCAAACCAAAGATAATGGTGAACCACCTAAGATTGAGCACAAGACAGTAGACTGCACTTCTTTTGCATGTAACAAGCATGGACACATAGCAAGGAACTGTATAGAGATAAGATCTTTTAATGGTTACTGTTATTCATGCAATAAATTTGGTTATAGAGCTATGAATATCAATACTAGTAAGAAGAACAGGATTTAGCATGGTCAAAGAAATTAGAATCAGACAAATGTAAGAAGTTCTCAGAATGTTACATGTCAGATATGTAACTATTATGGTCACTCAGCTAGACAATGTAAAATGGTGACTCATGTCAACGTGCCAAGGAATATAAGGCCTTCAGACATTTTTCACTCTTGTAACAAGGCTGGACATATCTCAAAGTTCTGTAGATCAAGAACACAAGTTCAGGAATGCCCTAAAAAGGCTGAAGAACATGTATTGGATCGCAAAGGAGAAGTTAAGTTTGTGAAAGCCTCAGAGGATGCGAGCTTGATTTAGTCAGAGAAAAAGAAGGACAAGACTGATGAATATGCATTGGATATAAATGGAGGTAAAATGGAATCACCTCTATTTGTGTGTAATGTGTAGAAGTGTGTGTAGAAATGTATGTGGGAGAAAATATGAGATCTATTCCCAAATCCAAACTCGCAAAGGAGAGATCCAATTTGATCAACCAAAAGGCTAATGCACAATCAAATCAATCTATGGAGAATGTGAAAGAGAGAGAGAAACCCTATATTTTCCTATGGTTGGATTATGCTTGAAATCTAAAATAATTGAAATACATATACTAACCTCAAATTAGGGAAAATCTAGAAAATGCCAATTTCTAATATCTGTATGTACTTTTGGGCAATTCTGCAACCTATTTCAGACTGGAAATGTCGAGATGAAGAAAACCCAAAAATCTGTTATCTTTCTGCCAGCAAGTAGTATTTGACCCTCATAAAAGGTGAAAGGCTCGATTCTTTATTTGAAGGTCGATTCTGACCTTGTTTGTAAATCTTAGTTCACCGAAAAGGGTATCCAAATCTGCTCTCAGATCTGAAATCCTGCACCTATACCTACAAGAAAATAGGAGTTTTGTTTGTATGGGGGGTTTGCCTTAGTCAAACCCCAATTTAGGAATTAACCTTGAAATTGAATTGAAATGTAGTGTGCATAAACAAAGTAATTGAAACAAATCACCTTGCCTATGTTGAAGTCCTTGTAGAGGATTCAAATCCTCAAATCCACAAGTAGGAATGCTTCAATGGATGTAGAATGAATGTAGGATGTCTCCAATCAATGGCATTTGATCTTCAACACCAATCTTGAATTGATCTTTGCATATGAGGATGCTTGGATGAATGTAGAAGGATGGATCTTCAAGGGTGTAAGAATTTGCAAATAGAAAATATTGAACCAAGGATCTCGAGGTTGAAGAAAAGCACAAGAGAGAAAATATGAATGCAAGGATGGATTGAATAGATCCAATGAATTCACCTTGATTGAATTGATGAATGCCCAATGCTCAATTGATATGAAATGATTACATAATAGGCCTCCTTATATAGGAAAGGCAATAAGAGATAATGATAAGGAGCTTATAAGCTATCACCTATGCCAAGTGTAATCACATGTCCACCAAATGTGGATCATCCTCCAATATGCAATAAAGTATGTGCATTGGATTAGGATGATAATGTGATAAGAGAACAAAAGGTGTATCTCACACACAATGAGGTATGTGATGACAACTATCACACCAAAAGTAGAATTTCCCCTACACCATGTGCTTAATAGATGTGCACACTCCTAAGTGTCTCAATCACAACTTACTATGCAATGCATTAACCTAAGTAAGATTAAGTAAAGTGTAATTAGGAATAATTAATTACACCAACACCCCCCCTTAAGTGCAACTTAGGTGAATGCACTTAAACTCACAATGAAAGATGGGTCTCGGCTACTAGGCCATGTTAGGTACCCATGTACAAGATACATGAAATGCATAACTCTCATAAAGTAGAGAAAGAGGGAAAACCTCATGGGAAAAACCCTCCCCCAAAAAGAGAGAAGAAAACAAGATGCATGGATGGATGGAGTACTCGAGACCCCCCAAGAGCTACATACATCATGTATATACAAAGAAGAATCCCCCCATAAGAAGGATAGTTGGAGACATGATATCCCCCCCATAATGTAGAAGCTCCCATGTTGAGGAAGAGTACCTGCAAACAATAGATAAGCCAATGCTTACAAGAAACATGTCTCCCCTTAGGAAGAAATAGATACATCAAATGATGAAGAAGCCAATCCATGTGCAAATGGAATGAGGAAGAAGATGAAGGTCTCCATGCATGAATCTCTGAAGACTGAGTAGGAATCTCCAAGCTCAAAGAATCTATCACCTCATGTGACAAATCAAGTGAAGAAGGAGAAGAATCAAGTACACCAATCTACAAAGAAGGTGAAGAAGTGTCCCCATCTATGATGAAACTATCATCAAGGGAAAGAGAAACCCCCTCATGTATGTCTTCCAAATCTTTATCATGAGAATCAAAAAATATTGAAGATGCATCCAAGTAGTCATCACATTTTGCAAGATCTGAAACACTATGATAATCCTGCTGAATAGTAGAGCCCATGTCTAAAGAATCAGGAGATGGAGGAGTAGGAAGATCAACACTTGTCTCAACAACAAAATGATTCAAGTGCCCAAAATTCTCCTCATAATTATCCCTTGGAAAAGGGATGGGTACATCATGAATATCATCATCATTATCAACAAAAGTAGAAAAAGAATACAAGAGAGATGTATGATCAACAACTCCCATAGCTATGACATCTCTAGTCTCCATGTCCCTAATGTAGACATAATCAGGAGTGAACTCAACAATTTTACCTTGTGCCCCATGTGTAATTTGGTAAATAGAAAGGAGATTAGTGGTCAAGGATGGTACACAAAGAACATCATTAAATGTCCCTTCTCCCATAGGAATAGAACCTTTCCCACAAACTCTCATGAATGTGTTGTTACCCATCAAAATATTAGGAGAATTACAAGGCTCAATAGAAGAAAACATATCCATAGAAGATGCCATATGATGTGATGCACCTGAATCAAGAAGCCATTTACCTTGCTTAGGATGTGTGGAAGCCATGAGTGCTTGTCCTTTACCTTTATCATTGGATGATGATGTAGATGTAGAAGCTGTCGAATGTGTAGAAGAAGCAGCAGACACTAATGAGGGCAACTTAATGTTGTGTTTCTGAATAATGTGAGTTATCTCATCAATCTTCTTTTGAAAACACTTATGCTCATCATGTCCTAACTTTTGACAATATGCATATTTATCTCTCTTTCTTCTAGATGATTCCTCTCTTGAAGAGGACTTGGATTCAGTACTTTTTGGTGAAGAAGATTCATTACCTTTGTCATGAGGCTTAGGATCCTTATTATGTTTCTTTCCTTTTCCATTAGAAGCCTTTGAAGTAGACTCACTTGCAATCAATGCATGATGTGAGGAAGGCTTCAACTGACCCATGTGTGCCAACTTTGCTTGTTCCCTTGTGAGCTGCACTGCAAATTCATCAAGAGATGGCAATTTGTATGCACTACCAAGAGCATCCATAGTAGCATAGAATGTAGAAACAAAGATAGAATAATTAGGACCAAGCTTTTAAATAATAGAAAAGATCAATTGTTCATCCCCTTTAACAATGCCACATGAAGAAAGCTCCAATCTAATAGTATTGAACTTAGAGAAAAAATATTGAATATTGTCAAAATCACTAGGATTAAGACCTATGAGATCATTCTCTAATTTGAATTTCCTCACCCTGTCAGGTTTACCAAAGAGACCTTCCAATAAGATCCAAGCATCATGAGGATGTGTGCAAGATGCACTATGAAAGTGCAAGTCACAAGAGATGGATGATCTAAGAGAGCCAAGTGTTTTTATCTCTTCTATCAAACCATTTTCTCCTTTCTAAAGCACCTATTTGAGGTTCTTGATCCTACCCAAGAGTCATTCTAAGCAATCCAAGACTCAACAAATGATCACTTAAAGAAACTTTCCATTCATGGTAGTTATATGGAGTGATGATTTTAACCTTTGAACTATCCATATGTCAACCAAATAATGACTAATAAAAACTAATAACTCCTTCAAATGACTTATGCAAATCAGAAAATTGAAATCCAAGGATTAACCAAGTGCAATTATAGCCTCAAAATGACCTATTTATGAAAGTGATATGGCTACCCAAAATCATTCAAATCTTATTGTAGATCTAGAAAGTAGATGAAAAATCATGCACTTTCAAAAAAAAATTCACATCAAAATGTTACCGTATGTGCCCAAACGAAGCCCTGGAAGTTGCAAAAATTAGGAACAAATAGGAACAGTCAACAAGATCTACAATTTCTGACAAATCTGGCTACCAAAATGCAAAATCAACACCACCACTGGAAAGATCAAGAAATTTCACCCAATTTCAAAAAATATTGCTCAAAAAATGGAGCAAAATTGAGCAAGTTATGGCCCTCTGATGTCGGACTGACAAAATGAAAACTTCAATGGTGAAGGATGGAAAATTTCAAACCATGATGATGTCAAAAAGTTAAGGGGTTACATTTGACAATCAAATGGCTGTAAAGAAAAACCAGTTCTGCCCTGGTTTGACGGCTAAATGACCATCAAATTTAAGACATGTAAAAGATGATGTCAGCAAAAAAAAGCCCAATGGCCTGACGTGGCGTGTCGACTGGGCTGTTCATACCTTCCACATGATGATGTGGTGGTTGTCATGGTAGGTGATGTCACCATTGTGACTGGGCATGTGAAGGGACTCAGAAACACATGTCATTGTGTGAATGGGCAATGAGATGCTGATGTGTCTGTGGGATCTGTCGTTGTCACAGGTGAGGTGGCAGCCGCGTTGGCCAAAGTTGCTGCCTTGGCTGAAGTTGACATGGTGGAGTGGTGGAGAGGCCGTTGGTGGAGTGGAGGAGAGGTGTTACCTGAAGGCACCACTGAGGAGGTCTTCGACAGTGGCCGGTCTGAGGAGGTCTTCAGCGGCGGAGCGGGGTTGAACAGCGGCTGGGCGGCAGTGAGTCTACCGCTGGAGAGGTCGCGGTCTCTAGTGGAGTGGAGGATGTGGAGTGCGGTGGTGCTGGGAATATTAATCCCACATCGCTGCGGTTTGGGGTTTTAACCCATTTCTTATATGCAAGTGCCCAACTAATAAACAAAGATGTAAGTTGACTTTGGCTTGGGCGCGCTTTGGGGCTTCTGTTCTATCTAAGGCACCTACAATCTGTACGGCCCTGATCTGTTGATGTCCCCTGTACTGTATGCTACTGTAGGGATTGTACAAAATAAAGAATATTCTCTATCTAGCAGAGGATAAAGGGCACGTAGCAGCCCAATTTTCCCTAAAAAAAATTCTGAATAAATTCCAGAATGAAATTTTTTTTTTTTTTAATAAAATCATACCAGTGAGGCAAATCGGGCTGTACGGTCCGATTTGCAAAAAAAATTTCATCGAATTGGACTTTCACCAAATATGGGTGAGTTTATAGTCAATTTTAACCGAAACAGCCTCCCGGACGTAATGGTGAGGTCAGATCTACTCCAAGATGCCTCTATCGTATGTTGGTTGTTAGATCTAAGATTTGGACCTTCAAAGCTTGCATCAAGCTCTCTTCAAATCAGCTAATCTAAAACACTCCAATGGCTCTGATACCATGTAAGAATTTGCAAATAGCAAATATTGAACCAAGGATCTAGAGGTTGAAAAAAAGCACAAGAGAGAAAATATGAATGCAAGGATGGATTGAATAGATCCAATGAATTCACCTTGATTGAATTGAGGAATGCTCAATGCTCAATTGATATGAAATGATTACATAATAGGCCACCTTATATAGGAAAGGCAATAAGAGACAATGATAAGGAGCTTATAAGCTATCACATATGCTAGGTGTAATCACATGTCCACCAAATGTGGATCATCCTCCAATATGCAATAAACTATGTGCATTGGATTAGGATGATAAGGTGATAAGAGCGCAAAAGGTGGATCTCACACACAATGAGGTATGTGATGACAACTATCACACCAAAAGTGGAATTTCTCCTACACCATGTGCTTAATAGATGTGCACACTCCTAGGTGTCTCAATCACAACTTACTATGCAATGCATTAACCTAAGTAAGATTAAGTAAAGTGCAATTAGGAATAATTAATTACACCAACAAAGGGGGCTCCAAAGAGATTGAATCCTTCAATGGGTAATAGTAGATCTCCTTGATAGATGAATGCTTGAACCCTTGAATGCTTGAAAACTTGCTTGCACTTGAGAGCTTGAGAGATTGCAATTGCTTGAGATGAGATGTGGATTGTTTGATTGTAGATGTCGTGGTGTAAAAATGAGAGAGGAAGGCCTCCTTTTATAGTGAACTAGGGAACAATCCTCTAAAGGGGCCACCTTAGAGAACTAAATTCCAATTAGGTCCTAACCTTTAGAAAATATACCTAGATTAAATATAATTTAAGGATTTACCATTCCAAAACCCGAAGTGGCCGATCCGGAGGTGGGAAAGCAAATATCCCCGAAACCCAACACCCAGAAATTAAGGAATTTGAAATTTGAACAGGGGTGTAGAATCGAGCTTGAACCTAACTAGGTCAAGATCAAGGTCAATCCTAACTAGGTTAGGATAGAGGTTGACTTTGACCCCATAAGGTCAATTTTGACCTTATGGTCAAAAACCTCGAAATCCTGGCCTGGAATGCTAGGAAATGTAGATATGAAGGGAAAATCAGGTGCAGAGGAAAGCAGAATAGGGGGGAAAGCCAAATACATGCAAAGACATGATCAAGGCACTTAACATGACCCCAGACCACTTACTCGGAGGGCTAAACTCTCTTATCATGGACGTGCTTCCATTTTAAGATGATACATTAAGCCCCCACTTTAGCAAGAGTATGGACTCAATGCAAAATCTTGGTAAAGGAGATCATGAGAATGAAAAGATAATCTTATCATAATCCAAAGGACAAAGAGAAACCCTAAGCCCCTAGGGACTCAAGTCTTCATTGACTCCTAGATCACAATAAGGGAGACATCTCTAGAGAGAGAAAGAAAGGGTGTGATTACCTCACCCAATGAGAACTTATGTCCCATTGTGAACCACACAAGGAAACAACACAACTGGAAAGATGAAATTGAACTTCCTAGTGAATGTGGCTACTCACCAGTCAACCCATCAAGGATTGACCCTTAGGAATATTCTATTCCATAAGAATAAAACAAAAAATAAAAAGAGATCTAGTCTTAAGGACACCTCTGACCTTAAGGGATCAAAATATATGTATATTTGAAATTGGAGGGATCAAGAGATGCTAAAATATAAGTTTGTGCCTTAAGGATTAGTTACTAATCCAAAAAGGGAAAAAAAAGATATCTTGAAAAATAATATGTGCGTATTGAAAAGTTTGTGCAACAGGTGAGTAGAGTGTATGCCCCCACATTAAATTCATGAGCAATGGCTTTAACGAAAACATAAACAATTCCACTAATTATGTTTCCACATCGAGATGCCCCCAGATGAAGACAAATCAAGGGAAATATCATAGAAACATATAGAGGACACAAAAGAGATCTACCTACCGTGGGGTCAGTATGATCATAAGATAATATATGTATGATATTATTGCAAATGAATAGACATCATTCCCCAAAGAAAGTAGAACTATGATCAAAAAGGAGGAAAGATCACATAAAATATATGAAGGAGAATCTTTTCACACCATGACATAGAGACCAAAAAGAATTAGTGCTACCATATCTCTAATCCAAGAAGATTACACAAGGAAACATTTATGAACAATAGAACAGTTACAACATAACATTGAACAACGCATAGAAGAATAGAGATACATATAGAAGAATTTGAACAATAGTTTCGATTCCTTCATCACCTTGCACCAACTGAGTAACAAGGACTGTATAAAAGAATCTAACAACATTTAGAAAACCCATTACGGGAGAGCCACAGTACAATAGGCAAACACACAACAAAGCTACCACGAAGGACAAGCCGATTAAGCATGCTTCCTACTCTCCCCATCTCATTTTATATCATTTAGGGAAGGTGGGTAACTCGCAAGAGGGACTATATCCAACACAGTAGGAATGATAACCAGTTCCAAACAAGGATCCTCTTGAGAATCACAATGTTCAACACTAGGTGTAAGAGTTAATTGTGATGAAAGCATATTAGGTAAATCAATGTCAATGTCAATAGTCTCATATTCATCATTAACATCATCAATATCATGAAGAGTATCTTCTTCATCCGAATTAATCAAAATAGGATCTAAGATATGAATAGGATCATCATAATCATACATCTTAACATCATTGTTGGTAACAACCTCTTCTAACACATCATGCATAGGTTTATCCGAAAAAGGTAGAGATCTTTGAAGAATAGAATTATGAGCTTTAGCATGAGCATGACTCTTTTTACAATGTTCATTAGTAGATCGATTAAATTTTGGTTTATTTGAAATAGGTTGAGAACTAGGAGGAACAATTGTAAGATCCTTCATAGGTTATTTAGGAAGATTAATAGGATTATCAATAATCACTGGATCTTTGATAGATTCAATAGAAGGAACTTGATTAACAAAACTAGAAGCCATAGTTAAAGGAGGTATAAAAGGTGTAGGTAAAAGACCATGATTAAGATCCATAGGAGGAAAGCTTAATTCAAGAATCTTACAATGTTTATAAGCTTGATATGATTGAAAAAGATTATCAAGTCGAGGAGGACATGAATTAGGTAATGAAGGCCAAAAGACATCAAGAGCAGCACAATCTCTAGGCCTAGAATGTTGATATAGACTATGATTAATCATCTTCAGTTCTTCATCATGAATGAACTTAAGACACTTATGGATAGGTGAAGCAACAACATGCATGGCATTTAACCAAGGCAAACCTAGCTTAACTTGAAATTGATCAAAAGTAGGAATCACAACAAAGGTAGTGTTCACAATTTTTCCAGAAAGTTCAACCGGTAAAGTAATAGAACCAAATGATAGATAAAGAAATCCATTAAAAGTTTGAATCCACACATCCAATGTATCATAAGAATCACATTGTAAGCTTTTCATAAAAAGATTTTCTTCAGTAATAACATTGACTAAGAATGTAGAATCAACAAGACAACCACGGGTAGGTTTCTGAGAAATCCTAGCAGCAATGTAAAGGGGACCATCAGGAGCTTTAATAGTCTCATAATCATCCAAGGTAATCAAAATTTCCCAAGGTCTCTTATTCTTAGGTTTTTGTCACGGTTTAGGTTTTGGTCGAGGCTAAGATTGAACTTGAGGTTGAATCTAAGGTTGAGGTTGAAGTTGAGATTGAGGTGAAGATACAGTTGACCAACATGATCCACTTGATTAACAACATGATTGAGATCATTCATCTTTGAATCATACACAATTTCCATGGTAGATGGTTGAGAAATGGTATTAGTATCATGCATAGGTAAAGGATTCGTATAGATTTGAAGGTTTTGATTAGGAGGAGAAACATATTTGTTCCCACTACCATCTAGATTATCAACATATAAGGCTTTAGAGTCAATTAAGTCTTGAACCTTATTTTTTAAAGAATAACATTTCTCAGTATTATGATGATTCTGATGATGATATTGACAACAATAATTTTGATCAAAAGATTTAGAGGCAATCGTAACAGGTAAAAGAGGTTGAATTGGAGGTAAAGTAATTATATTAGCAGCTAACAACCTGTAGACATGTAAAATTGGATAAAGGCTCAAAATCAACAAAATGCATCAAATCATTAAAGAGTGGACATAATTAAATGAAGTTGAGAAAAATTAATTAAAACTGAGGAATTAAATAATAATGATGTTAAATAATTAAATTGAAAGCTTAAAAGGGGCAAAAACAATATATAATTGATTTTAATCAATTAATTGTATAGTTGTTTAAATCAAAAATTAAAATGAACCTATTACCCTTCCATGGCTAAATTTAATTACTTAACTGAATTAATAAATTCTATTTTCCATCAACAAATTGATCAACCAATAAGACTTGAGGAGAAAAGGACACAAATCACTCACAAATTATAAATTGTCCCCTCATTTAGGGACAAAGCAAAGTTTTTGACTCAACCAAGGGATAACCATGATTACTTCACTCCACCCCCTACCCTTGGGAAATTACTATAAATATGAGGCATCTTGGAGAGAAAAAGAATCTTGGAATTCATTTGCAAAAGCATTATTACTATAGGCAAATTGAGCATTCTAAGAGCATTTGAGCATTTGAGCATTTAGAGTTCTATCATTGTAGCATTTTATCATTGCATTGTTATCAAAATGGAGCTAGATTAAGCATGAATATCTCATAGATTAAGAATTTAGAAGCATTGTAGCAGCATTCTTCTCATTTTAGAGGTGTCACTAGTGAGGATTTGCAGCTGAGAGCTCACTTACCACTTCTTTCTAGAGAACCATGGAATGATATAGATTGTAATTTCAATTTTAGAGTAAATTTACTTTGCATTTAGCTTAAATTGTCTTTACTTGATCTTAATTCCATGAAGGTGATTATCATCATCACACAAATGGCACCCAACATGGGACAGGAGCCTCAAATTTTAACAAATCTGTGATTTAAATCAAATTTGCATGCATTTTTGTGTTGTTTCCGTGTGTTTTTCTGTAGGAAGTTACTAAAGTCACGCCTATGGGAGATCTACTCATGCCTAAAAGAATTTCATTATCACTTTAGACTCCTATTCTCACACCTGCTAGCTAGAAGCTCATGCCTGCGACAGTAAAGCATTTAGCCTTTATAGCTTACAATCACACCTATGCGGCAGGAAGTATCACTTACCTATTATTCACTATCACTTTAAAGCTTTCTTTGCATTTCCTTTAAAGTCTAAATTTACGCTCTGGATGAATTTTTTATCACTTTGAAAAATGACTTTGCATTGCATTTGAAGCTTAAAGATCCGCCTTAGATAACTTCTTTATCGCTTTGAATTGATTAAGTATCGCTTTGTATTGGTCATTTTCTGCAGATTTAAAGTTTGTTCATGCTTTAGCTGGAAATTGTTACCGCTTGTGTGAATTACTGATGTCACTTCTAGCACTAAAAAGTGTCGTGGCTAATTAGTAAAGTCACACCTGTGAGTGATTTGTTCATGCCTATTAGCTGGACGATGTCGCCTGCATTTTATTTGATGTTCTTGTCTTTAATTGGATAAATTTGAAAATCTAACTATCTGTGTTTGTTGTTAACCAGTAAATGAGTATACATCTGAGAGTGAGAAGGCCAGAAAGTAGGTTCAACAAGGAGGGAAAAGCATTGGCAAAGAAAATAAAGAAGGAGAATCAAGTGCATACAAAAGCGGTCCTTGAATCATCACTAGATGAGGATGTCAAGGTATATGAAAAGTATTTGGCTATGATTGAAGCTTACAAGAAAAAATTTGTGTCCTTAAATTGGATTTATGAACCTTGAGCTTAAAATTTTCTTTCACTTAAATCTTTTGATTGATTACATGCAAGTATTGGTTTCCCCTCATTGTGAATTGGTTGTGTTGGACTAACTTGTTGGAGGAGGGATCTAGAGCAATTTCCAAGGTGAGTAAGTGAAAAATGAAAATCAGTAACTCAAAAATGCCCCTAGCCTTTTCTAGCTACAAGGAGAGGTATTTCACTTAAACAAGCTTGCATTCCCTTAACTTGTGGCATTGTCATTTTAAATCTAGCTTTTAAATAGAAAGGAAATTGAACCACACATTTAAATTCTAAGAACCTCCTTGTCAAAAGGTTGAAAAAGAACTATAAGTGTTTGAAGTGTTTGGGAATCAAAGGGAAAGTTAGGGATATGCTCTTCACCTTCTTGGATATACTCTACCTTAACTCCAATTTTCTTTATTTGCAAAATGAATATGCTAGAGATTTAGTGGGCTCACCTCCCAAATTTGCCTTAGCAAGGCTAGTGAGAGGGACAGCCCAAAGTAGGATATACTTGCTTTCACCGCGAGAATCTGACCCACTATAAAATGAAACGCATGCATCCTTAATGGGGTACATGACAAAGGGATTTTAATTTTCTCAAACTTCCTCTAGTAGTCCTTACGGATTGCACAAAATTGTACTTTGGTGCATGTGGCAAGCCTCCTTAAAGGATGAGAGATTTTAATTCATTTGAATGGAATACTGATTAAAGCCCAAGTAAATTAGAAAGGCCACCTTGTAGAGCCATGTTTACGAACCAATTTCACTCTAGGTAGGCTATTTTGAATTCATTCTTGTGCTATACTTGTGAAAACATTCAGGAATATATACATTTAGAGTGTTGTTAGAGACTTTTATGTGTGTGTTGCATTTGTTCCTAATTTTCAAAACAAGAAATTTCCAAAAAACTAATCAAAAATATTTTAAAAATAAAAAATCCTACACCCTAGTCAGAGAAGTGTCACCTATGAATGAATCAAACTCGCCTATCAGAGGTTTAGCCATGCCTATGACTTATTCAAACATGTGTAGACAGATTTAAGTCACGCTTAGAGGAAATTGAGACATTCCTGAGAAAATTTGAAGCCCACCTAGAAATAACAAAATGTCGCTTGAGAACCTATAGGGTGTCGCTTGACATCACACCAGTGAAACATTTTTAAAGGTTTCAGTCATGCCTATGGTCAATTCAGTGATGCCCAAAAATCTAAAAGGGAAAACGGAGAGTATTTCTTGAGGGTTTGGAAAATTTTTGAAATCACTTTTGGATACCCTTTTCGGAGATATTCTTTATCAGTGCAACAAATAGATCATATCCTTGAAAAAAATTTATCATGATGAGCCTATTTGAGAAACAAATCAATCCTGTTATGGAGCATAATTATCGAAGTCAAGATCAAGATCTCCATAGGAATCAAAGTGATGAGGTGTCTGAAGATGACGTTGTGGAAGCATCCCAAAATCCCATGTTTCTAGAAATAATGGAATTACTCTTGAATTGGGATAAAGAAACATATTTTCTAACTTTAGCTCAAGCAGGAGCTAAACTTCCTTATAATTTTGACACATCAACCTTGAGAAAGAATGAGGAAAAACAAAGAGATACATCATATAAAAGGCCATCATTAATATCAAGCTATCCTTTTCAAAATGATGAATTGTCTAAAGATGATGTTGTGAGAGCATCCCAAGATCCCATGTTTATAGAAATAATGGAACGGATTTTGAACTAGGATAAAGAAGCATATTTCCTAACTTTAGCTCAATCAGGAGCTAAGCTTCCGCATAATTTTGACACATCAGCCTTGAGGAAGAATGAGGAAAAACAAAAAGATACATCATCTAAAGAGCCATCATTAAGATCAATTTGGCTGTTTCTTTATGATGATGGGCCATCCGCATCTTCATCCTCCTCACTAAAAGAAGTGTTTGAGAGCAACAAACCTATCTTGGATCAAGGGAAATTGCAGAACCATCCTATTGGTGATCAAGATAATAAAGAGTATGAAGAGAAAGGTACCACTCTCAAACAAGATCTAATGCACAAACCTCTATATAGCAAGAGTAATCCTTTCATCCTTCATCCATCTCATGAACTTCCATCTTCCAAAGCTTCCCAAATCTCTCCATTAAAGAGTGAGCCCATAGCTAGTACTCCTTTCATCTTTCGATCATCTCACAAAGATTCACAACTATCCAAAATTTCTCCATCAAAGTATGAGCCTAATGATGACACTTTTCAAGTTGACTATGTCTACCCTCAAGGGCTACCTCTAAAAGAAACCCAAGCTAGTTTACATATTGCTACAGATTGTTTCCATTCTTCAAAGATCTTGGATCCCAAGGCTTCATGTGCTTCAATACCTATTATACCCATTCAAGAGGATTCTACATCATTCCTCCAAACATCCCCCACACATATCCAAACATCTACCTTGTCCTTAGAAGTGGCTCCATGTCAAGAGGATAATTCAAAGAGAAAAGAAACAAATGTTGATAAAGATCAAGGTCAAGGTTATATACAATCCCCTCCCATATTTTATGAAGGTCCCATATCTATAGAACCTTGTGATGCTCCCCTTGCATCCTTTCATGTCTTTCAAGATGATGTCCTTCCATTCCAAGAACAAGGTACCCTTCCAGGTTCCATATTTTCTCCACTTCCCAAGCAAGATCAAGATATCCCATCCACAATTTCCAATGAGCATATTTAAAATCATGAGCAAGATACCCTTTCTACACAATTTAAAGATCCTTGTCAAGATCAAAGTATCCCATCATTTCCTTGTCATATTCCTCCATTTTCACCTCAAGAAACCAGCATTCTTCCAAATCCTTTGCATGATAATGAATCCCTTCAAGCTTGAGTTGAGCCTATCAAATGTGTTCCTATCAAAGCTACTCATGATCCTATTAGAATAAAGATAAATCTTAAAGATGAGAACCTTGGCAATGCAGCTCCTTCCAAAGATATTGATATCCCTTTCACACCTTATATCCCTCCATTCAAAGGCAACCATATGCCTTCACTATCCTCCAAATCCATTTTGGGTTCCTATTTCCCGAAATAAAAGTCTTCATTCCTTCCATCCATCTTAGGTCCATATATTCCTCCATCCTCCATTCCTATCATCTCTAGCTTTCCATTCACTTACCCTACCATGTATCAAGATCAACTAAGGCACACATACTTGAAGAATGTCCAAACACCAATCGATATGAACCATCCATATTATTCCTATTCATCCACAATTCCTAAGTCTTTTGGAAGCAATGTTGATGTGCAACATTAAAATCATAAATCCAAGAATCCATATGTGCATAAAAATCACAATGTCCCATCTAATCGACATGTGAATGAAAATTAAAATGAAATATCCAAAAGGCAGCAAAGGTCCACCAAGCAAAAAGGAAAAAGTAAAATGTGGGTTCCTAAATCCCTCATTGAAGAAGTGCATTAAAAAGAAGCACAAAAGAAATAAAAATCAAAGAATATGTGGATTCCCAAGTCACTTTTGAAAGTCTTTCACACAAAAGAAAAATTAAAATTGACATTCAAGCTTCCAAAGGCTTCCACTCCATCTCCTTCCAAACATCCTTCATCTTCCTACATCCCAAAATCCACTACCTCAAGAAGATCCTTACCTCAGTCATCTATCATTCCTCCATCATTCCACCACTCTTCAAAGTGTGTGTCAAATTTGATCTTGCCAACATTCCCATCTACAACATACATTCTTCTTATCTTCACATTCATTCTCTAATGCATACTTTTCGTACTTCCATCTATCTTATCAATATCTTTGAGCATCCTAGTCATACCCATGGTTTATTATAGCATATCTTTTAGAGGAGCATTGTCCAAAGATTCTGATGTTGGAAAAATATTGAAAAATACAAAAAGGAAGAAAAAAAGAAAAAAAGATAAAAGATAAAAAAAAGAGAAAGAAAAAAAAAAGAGAGAAAGTGCATTGGTGAAAACCTAGCAATAGGCACCTAGGTAGCAAAAGTAAAGAGAAACAAATCTGTATACCATGATGAAAACCTGGCAAATAGGCATCATGCGTAATTCTTCCTTCTTGCACTCCACACTTAGGGGCAAGTTTCATCCACATTTCCTCTCTCACCTTCATCTTGACAAGGTTGAACACATCCATGAGCATTGAGTATCTTGACATCTATTATCCTGTCCATCAGCTTATGTACTTTTTGCATGCATGTTACCCTATCATGATCTTGCTTATCCTAAATTCACCTTCATTATTCTTTGACAGCTTTTACATAATCCCAAAACATCCCTTCATAGACTCCATCACCCATTTATCTGGATTGTGTTATCTTATCCACATCTTACCCAAATTGATCCCTTGGTCTTGATCAAAATGAAGAACTTAAAGTACAAAAATTTGTTATCAAGAACTTCTGGACATGTCCACTTCTTTGGATCCCTCATTTTCATGACAGCAGATCATTATCCTATAGGCTATCTAGCCCGACATCATTGACTTCCATGGCTTATCCAAGAACATGCTTCACATTGCTATATTATTTTTCCTTAGCTTGGGTACTCTTGAGGAGATAGTCCTATGGGTCATATTCACATGCTTCATCCATTATGGCGTTTCCATCTCTAATCCACCAGCTTGAAAATTCATCATTCATGTCCTATATCTTGCTAGACATTGGGGACAAATCAATGGGATCTTGTTTGAGAGCTGGTAAAAAGGAAAGCATAAAGTGCTTTTAGCTACATCTTGCATAAACCGAGCTTTTGTAATATTTTGGGAGTTTTCCCAAGTCCAACATTTTTTCCTATCCAATAAGGGGCATTTGATCTTAATCAGCAGATTTCAACAAAAAATCATCAATTCACATGACGCAATGTATTAAACTCAAGTAGATTCAAGAGTGCTACTTTTAGTCATGTCAGAGAGAGATTTATCAGAGTTTCAGACAAGTGGAAAGTTCATTGAACCTTTGATGGATATCATTGTTCACATACCCAAGTATTTGATCCTATAACTTAATCCATAAGCCTTGATTGACTTTATTATTCAGAATTAAAAATTGACAAACACCTTAAAGATCAGAATACTTTGAGATTCTTTTTGAAAATCATGAAACATTGCAAAACACTTGAAGCTTTCTTTTGATGATCCTTATTGAATCAATTTTTATCACATCTTTTTAGCTAATCGATGATGTTTCGACTAGGTTAGCCATGATAAAGATGTGATATTTTATTTCCTTTGAGTGACTGTCTTGAGGGAGATCCAACAACTAATGTGAATTTTTCTAACGACATGGTCATCAAAGAACCATCAAGGACTTTCATGTAGGGTGGAGGGTTGACCTTTGATTGTTTGAGAAAATGGATTGGTATTCAGACTCCCATAGTTTGGTCATCCAACTAGTGAGGGTTGTACCTGGTGCAAAATGAGGTTACCAATAGTGACAATAAAAGTGGTATTCATATCATCATGATGTGGTCAGTGATGGTTGTACTAGCTTTCCGGTCCCAAAATGCTCAATGATGAAAATATATCCTCAGGGCATTTATTTGATAAAAGCTAGTGACACTTAGTTGCATTGCATTTCATTATCATGTTAGATGGCATTGCATTATCATGTTAGATTGCATTGCATTATCATGGTTAGATTAAGTGCCTTGGTGTGTAGTTATTTTTCCAAGGGAAAAGGGGTTTCATCTATCAATCTTGATCAATCAAAAAAAGGGAAATCAAAGAAAAGTCCATATCATATCAATGTTCATAACATCAAAGATCCAACAATCTGTATATCACAGACACAATGTCAATGACGAAATGATACATCTAGTCCTGATCAATAAAACATCAACCTGATACAAAATCAACAAGGAAGATCCATAAATCTAATATCCAAGAAGTTAGGGACCATCCATATATCATTTGCAGAAATGTGCCTGTTTCAAAAATCAAGGGAATTATATCAGTATTCTATATCAGTGAATCATCTCAAGTCAATCAGTTCTATCAAAAGTATCTAGAAATCATACCAAGTACCATCGTTCATTTCTCTGTGTCCTGAGAATGAAGTGGCAGTATCAAAATCATATTGGTTTCCACACTGATTGATTTATCTTATCAGTAACTATCCTATTAGATTGACAAATCACATTCATTGGTATCATTATCCTGTTATCATAATCACTTGTTTTGCTTAAACTACAACAAACCTATCTATCTTGGACATATCAAATCAACTAGGGCATGTTCTTGAATCATATCATATCATCAAGAGTTTTCAGAAATGAAAACATATTGAATCAACATCATCAAATTTTTCAAATCAAACAATCAATATGTTTTATTTCTGAGGGGGCATAAGGGTATCAAATCAAAATTGCAATCAATATCATATCACATCGGAGGCAATAATCAATCACATCAGAGGCAACAATCAATAACATCAGAGGCATATCAGGAATCAACAATCAGAACCTAAAGGATCTTTGAATCAATATTCTTCGCACATTGATTCAAAGAGGGGCATTTGTAGACACGTAAAATTGGATAAAGGCTCAAAATCAACAAAATGCATCAAATCATTAAAGAGTGGACATAATTAAATGAAGTTGAGCAAAATTAATTGAAACAAAGGAATTAAATAATAATGATGTTAAATAATTAAATTGAAAGCTTAAAAGGGGCAAAAACAATATATAATTGATTTTAATCAATTAATTGTATAGTTGTTTAAATCAAAAATTAAAATGAACCTATTACCCTTCCATGGCTAAAATTAATTACTTAATTGAATTAATAAATTTTATTTTCCATCAACAAAGTGATCAACCAATAATATTTAAGGAGAAAAGGACACAAATCACTCACAAATTGTAAATTGTCCCCTCGTTTAGGGACAAAGCAAAGTTTTTGACTCAACCAAGGGATAACCATGATTACTTCACTCCACCCCCTACCCTTGGGAAAAATTACTATAAATATGAGGCATTTTGGAGAGCAAAAGAATCTTGGAAGTCATTTGAAAAAGCATTGTTACTATAGACAAATTGAGCATTCTAAGAGCATTTGAGTATTTGAGCATTTAGAGTTCTATCATTGTAGCATTTTATCATTGCATTGTTATCAAAATGGAGCTAGATTAAGTATGAATATCTCATAGATTAAGAATTTAGAAGCATTGTAGCAGCATTCTTCTCATTTTAGAGGTGTCACTAGTGAGGATTTGCAGCTGAGAGCTCACTTACCACTTCTTTCTAGAGAACCATGAAATGATATAGATTGTAATTTCAGTTTTAGTGTAAATTTCCTTTGCATTTAGGTTAAATTGTCTTTACTTGATCTTAATTCCATGAAGGTGATTATCATCATCACACACAACCTATTCATAATAGCATGTAAAGATTCAGAAAGAGGAGTAAATGTATGATTTAAGCGAAAAGCAATGGATGCAGAAGTGGCATTGTGAGATGCAACAACTTGATCAGCAAAAACATTCTCTTGTTTGTTTATCTTGACATAATTGTTGAATTTTTTAAATTTGTTTGGATTAGGAGCAGCATCACTCTTATCAACTAGAACAGGAGCCATTGGAGTGTTGCTCCAAATTGACTCACTTGTAATTGATAATGATGAAGTGCTGCACAAAGTTGTTGAAAAGAGGTAAATTCAGTAAGCAAAATCTTATCTCTAATATCCTTTTGCAAATTTGAAATAAACATACATTGAATATCAATATTAGGAACAGGATAGGAAATCTGAGCATGCAAATTCTTAAATCTACCAATAAATTCAGTCAATTTTTCTTTAGCACTTTGTTTACAATGCATAAAATCAGTTAAAGACACTTGCGAGCCAATGTTGTTTTGAAATTGTTGAATAAAGGCATTAGCAAGTTTCGGAAGGGAATCAATATAATAACAAGGCAAGGAACAATACCATTGTAAGGCCTTGTCATGGAAGGTTCTAGCAAATAGTTTGGCTAAAATCCTATGATCATGAGCATAATCACTACAAAGGATTTGGAATGTTTTAACATGATGAACATGATCTCCTTTTCCATTATAATTCTCAAGATGAGGCATCTCACCTTGCTGAGGAACATGAGTACGAATAATGTCTTGGGACAAGGAACTTCCCTTGTCACATGTAGGTATACTAAACTTGTTTTGAGTTAAGGAAGTGAGTTGTTGTTGTAAGGATGACATAGTTTGAGCCAAACTGATGATTGTTGAGTCATTAGAGGAAATATGAGGAGTAGCAACATTAGACACACTAGGTAAAGTGTAAGAAGCTAGAGGAATAGAAGACACAACTGGAGGAACACTAGGAACTAAAGTTGGAAGCAGATTGGAATAAGTAAAAGGAACATTATGATATCAAGGTTGTGATGTAGGAAGGGACACAGGAGGAACACTCATAGGAATAGAGGGAACTGTCACAGTCACCAAATAAGGAGTATAGGTTGGAATACTAGGTAAAGGATTAGGAGGTTCAACACTAGTGATAGGAGGAATCAACCCTAAATCTTGAGCTTCTTGAGCTAAAGGTTTATTGTTTGAATGTACAAGGTGAGTAATACCACGCAAGAGGTTAACACCTTGATCACTATCTCGAAGAACTTTATTAAGAGCCTCTATAGCTTGAATGGAATCTTGATTATGGTTCTCTTGAATAAGCCAATTGCCCATTTTATCAAGTTTAGTTGAAAGTTTTTGGACTTTTTCAGGAGGAACTCTTAAAGCGTCATCCTCATCATGAGATGAGTGAGAAGATTTTTTCTCCATAATAGGATTGGAATCATGAAGAATCAAGTTATCATCTGGGATCCTAAGGAAAGGAGAGGAAGATTCAGGATCAAAGGCACCCATGAATCTATGACTTTTTCTAACTGGAATGTTAGAAGTAGGACTAGTAGTAGTAAAGCTCATAAACCAATGTAATGAAAATGAACTAAACTAAGAACACATAAAGCATGAATATTTTTATATTTTTGAAATCTAATTAGCATGCAAGATCTAACACAAAGGAAAAATCTAATACTAACAAGATAAAAGGAAGACACAATAGGGCATCTAAATCCACAAAAGAAAAGAGAGTAAGTATGTCAGGTTCATCAAAATGAATAGTGAAGGTGAACACACAATAAGAAAAAGGGGAATCTAACACCAAAAACAAAGTGAGAAAGTATGTTGGGTTCACCAAAATGAATAGTGAAGGTGAACACACAATAAGACAAAGGGGAATCTAACACCAAAAAGAAAGAGAGTAAGTATGTCGACTTCACCAAAATGAATAGAGCTAAAATGGAATCACCTCTATTTGTGTGCAATGTGTAGAAGTGTGTGTAGAAATGTATGTGCAAGAAAATATGAGATCTATTCCCAAATCCAAATTCCCAAAGGAGAGATCCAATTTGATCAACGAAAAGGGTAATGCACAATCGAATCAATCTATGAAGAATGTGAAAAAGAGAGAGAAACCCTATATTTTCCTATGGTTGGATTATGCTTGAAATCTAAAATAATTGAAATACAAATACTAACCTCAAATTAGGGAAAATCTAGAAAATGCAAATTTATGATGTTTGTGTGTACTTTTAGGTAATTCTGCAACCTGTTTCAGACTGGAAATGTCGAGATGAAGAAAACCCAGAAATCTTTTATCTTTCTGACAGCAGGTAGTCTTCAACCCTCATAAAAGGTCAAGGGAAAGCTTCTTTAATTGAAGGTTGATTTTGACCTTGTTCGCAAATCTCATAAGTTCACCGAAAAGGATATCCAAATCTACTCTTAGATCTAAAATACCACACCTGTACCTCCAAGAAAATGGGGGGTTTTGTTTTTATGAGGGGGTTGCCTTAGTCAAACCGCAATTTAGGAATTAACCTTGAAATTGAATTGAAATGTAGTGTGCATAAACAAAGTAATTGAAACAAATCACCTCGCCTATGTTGAAGTCCTTGTAGAGGATTTGAATCCTCAAATCGACAAGTAGGAATGTTTCAATGGATATAGAATGAATGTAGGATGTCTCCAATCAATGGAATTTGATCTTCAACACCAATCTTGAATTGATCTTTGCATATGAGGAAGCTGGGATGAATGTAGAAGGATGGATCTTCAAGGGGGCTCCAAAGAGATTGAATCCTTCAATGGCTAACAATGGATCTCCTTGATAGATGAATTCTTGAACTCTTGAATGCTTGAAGGCTTGCTTGCACTTGAGAGTTTGAGAGATTGCAATTGCTTGAGATGAGATGTGGATTTCTTGATTGTGGATGTCGTGGTGTGAAAATGAGAGAGGAAGGCCTCCTTTTATAGTGAACTAGGGCACAATTCTCTAAAGGGGCCACCTTAGAGAACTAAATCCCAATTAGTTCCCAACCTTTAGAAAATATACCTAGATTAGATGTAGTTTAACGATTTACCATTCCTAAACCCAAAATGGCCAATTCGGAGGTGGGAACGCGTATATCCCCTAAACCCAACACCCGAAAATCAAGGAATTTGAAATTTGAACAGGGGGGTAGAATCAAGCTCAAACCTAACTAGGATAGGATCGAGGTCGATCCTGACTAGGTTAGGATAGAGGTCGACTTTGAGCCCATAAGGTCGATTTTGACATTATGGTCAAAAACCTCAAAATCCTGGCCCAAAATACTAGGAAATGCAAATATGAAGGGAAAATCAGGTGCAGAGGAAAGCAGAATAGGGGGGAAAGCCAAACACATGCAAAGAAAAATAGTTGGAAATTTTCAAGTAACAACTTGGTTTATGTGGCAAGCATTAATGGTGAAATTTTCACTTTAAGTACATAGAAAGTTGTTTGATTACTCATTGCATTCAAATTTAGAGTGATTGAAGAGTAGAAAGAGCCTTAGAAGTTATTGAGAAGACTTGGAGATTGATCTATCAGTGCTTAGCAATACAATTGATCAGTTGCATAAACCCTAGTTCACTGTGCCGATTCAAAAATCATCAGATTATGCTAGAGAACATTTGGAAAGCGATAAAACAAGTAAGTCATGGCCACTCCCATAATATTTGATGTCACAGAAAATATAAGATAAGTTTTTAAGAAGCGTCCATTTAATTCTACCCTAGATGACTTAGAGGGAGCATTCTCTCATACGCCTATGGGTGTTATGCATGTGGAAGACATTAGGGCTTACATCTACTATAAGAAGGAACTAGCAGGATTGGATAGGTTAAGGGTGCACATGGAAACAATGTTAAAACTAGACAAAACCTTCCTTGATGAATATGCAAAGTGGAATGATCACCCCATAGTAGAGTATGCTACGACATATGAATTCTATGAGACAAAATGGATTAAAATGCTTTTGAGAAAAATTCATGATGACCTATTTTGGATAGGTGATGTGCCAGTCAAAATTACCAGTGACCTGACATATGAGATGGTAGGGCTCGTAAAGATAGGCGTCATCCTTCCAGTAGGTAAGGATGTCAGGAAAATTGTTGAGCAAACATGTAAGTCAAAGAGTGATAGGCGCAGGGTGACAATTAAGCCTATTGAGCAAGCTGACATCAAATTGATGTCCGTGATATTTGGATACAAGTTTCATCACACCAACAGGGTGAATAGTGTGTCTACAGGCACAATTCTAGCAGCTATTAGACTTGTGAAGGAAGATGAAGAGTTCAACTTGTGTGAGATCTTGCACGCATAGTTGATTGATAACATCAAGGCAATCAAACATGATAAAACCAAGATATTCAAGTTTGGGTCATTGATCATTTACATGTACCTTCATATAGTTAGGAAAGTATTAGATTTGTATTTGGACAAGTCCATTCCAACCATGCCACATATATCTTACAAGGCATCCACTGAAAGTACTTTGAGAGATTACATAACATTGGAGTTGAAGGAGTTGAAGACCTTAAGGGTCAAGATGCAAATGAGGTACAGAATTCCAGAAAACATAGTTGAGAAATACAAGGATACTATTTGTTTTATTATTGAAATAGATACAACATGCATGGAGGTAGTTATGCCTAGAAAAAAGTGGATTCATCCACTTGGATATGAAGTAGAGGAACAAGTTTTAGAATCATATGCTCAAGTATTGCTTTCAGCTCCTACTGACCCTAATGAGCCAAGATGGGGAACTTATTAGGAGAAGAAAAGATAGATGCTAAACTAAACAACGTAGCAACTAAGAGGAAAGCATCCAAGATTGTGTCTAAGATACTCAGAATTCATGGAGTAACACAAGCAGACCTAGACAAAGAAAGGGAAGAAAAGATTGCTTTGGAAATTAAGAGTGCATCCGCAGAGGACACTAAGTCTGATGATCCCAAGATGAAAAAGGTAAAGATTGAGAAGACTAATGATATTAGTCCTACACCCACTATTATAGTTGATATTGAGTCCACATATGCATCTCCTAAAATTCCCAAGAGGAGAAAACAAATCACCACAAGTCACCCTTCAGTTAGAGCCACAAGAAGCAAATTGAAAAATGTGCAGCCACCTCCAGAAGTAGGATTCATACCTAGTCTTAAAGTTTTAAGGACTGGAGTAGTAGAAGAAGGAAGGCTAGATCAAATAGCCAAGTTTTATGACAAATATCATGAAATTGATAAGTCAGAGATTCATGAGATGCTAATCAAACACATGATAAAATTCAAGAAGACAGTTCTTGAATTAAAGACAGTTATCCCAGATAAGGTATGGGAGATTATGGATACCTTAAAGAGACAAGCCACTGAAGAAGTCTTCAGAATCAGGGAAAAAATACTTCATTCTAATCTTCCAGTATTTTCCTGCTGAAGAAAAGACACTAATACTAAATTTGGTGAAACCACACTTAATGACAAAGATGAGAACACTACACATTATGAACAAAGACTATGAGCTAATAACAAAGGAAACAGAGAAGGCCTTTGAGAAGGTATTCTTAGAGCAACACATGAAACCTCTATTTGTGCCCATCACTCAAGCACCTAGTAAGCAAGACAAAGCAGCAGAGACCACCTACATACCATTTATAGGTCCTCAAGATTCAGCACCTACAATGGTAACACCTATAGAGGCAGTAAAGTTTGCGGCCACGATAGATACATAAAAAGATGATACAATCTTCATTGACAATGTAGAGATTGCAATGGCAGCCACAGATAATGACTTGGATAATTTTGAGGAAGCTTTTGTGAACAAACAAGAAGCTGAAATACTATGCAGCAACACACCTCCCACTGATTAAGAAGAAGTACTGATTGATGATGAGAAAGAAGAAGAAAAGATGGAAGAAAATAAAGAACTAGAAAAAGAAATAGAAAAAGAGGAAGAAAAGAAAGAAGAAGAAAAGGAAAAAGAAAGTGAGAAAAATGATGAAATGTCAGTAGAGCTAATCAAGGTAAAACAATAAGTGATCAACAACACTCCCATCACTCCTTCAGGAGCATTGTTGTCAAGTTTGACACCTGACACATCTAGTTTGGACTCATGGAGAGAAGAAGATCTGATAAAATTTAGTGTCCTAGCCATGGAAAAGGCCAAAGAAAAACAAGTTATGAGGAATCCCCTCCTAGTAGAATCAGTAAACATTCTAAACAATTTGTTGTGAGAGGACAAGAAAGTGTCAAAAATACATTCTGTTGATGATGTGAGTACAGTCATCTCACATTTCAAAAGCAATTTCTCAAGCCTTGAAGAATCTGCATCCCTAGTTGCAGAAGAAAAGTATCTAAAGAAGAGAATTAATGAATTGGTCAACAACTTTGCACTTGACCTAAGCTCACTCAAGTCTAGTCAAGCATCTCTAAAAGAGTTTGCAGATCAAGGAAGAAGAATCATTGTAGAATACATGGATCAAGATAAGCTTACTGATGCTCATTTCAAGAAAATTAAAGAGGCAGAAGTTATGATTGAGAAAGTGAAGAGTTCAGTAAAAGACACATCCACAGATGTGAATAGGTGAGATAATGTCTAACAAGGCCAAATAGAAAAAATTGAGAAGGTAGAAAAAGAGATGACTGAGATAAGGGCCAAACAGACTCAATTGAGGAATGCTCTTGCGCTCTCTTTAGACATTCTATATCAAAATATTAAGGAGATTGATGCCATAATGGTGACATATGATCAAGGTCTTACCATAGACTTAAAGAAGATGGAGAAGCTAGAGTATGCATTATGCACCCATCTCTAGATAGTAAACTCCTTGATCACATTTTGGAAGAAGGAGATCCAAAATCTAAAGATAGCATATCTGAATGTTTTCCCTCAGTAAGTATACATAGTTATAGTTTTTGAAACACCTTTGTCATTAATGTCAAAGGGGGAGTTATGTATAGAATATGGATCATAATATGTATAGGGAGATATAAGTATATGTATAGAAGACAAAAGTTTTTAGGAAGATATAAGTATATGTATAGAAGATAAAAGTTTTTTGTATTTAGATCAGTTAGCAACTTGGCCATATTCCTTTGTTGCCATCAATGAAAAAGGGGGAGATTTTTGGCAAGTTGGCTATACTAATGTATATGACTTGATATAGTGTTGTCGTTATGGCAACAAAGTCATATAGCAGTCTGAAGTTAGCCCACTTGATGAGAAGATCAGAAATTGGTTAAGTGTTGAAGATTAGATAGGGTACAGAGTTCCTGCAGCTCAGAGCATCAGCGCATGTACGTACTGTAAAATTATGGTGTGCACCTTAGAAGTTAAGTTGGTTGGACTATATTCATACTTAGTCTATGAGCGCATAATCAGATATGCAAGTATGAGAAAGATACAGTCAGTTGAAGTTGCACAGCCAGTGTGTGCCAGTAAAGAATAGAGTAAGCAACTGACAGTTATCATTTTAAGTTACGACTATATTCTAATAATATAAAGGCTATGCGTCTATTGTAATTAGGTTTCCAACATGTATATATGTTTGATTGTAAACATGCTTAAGCCAATTCATTTGGAAGCATTGTATATAACAGGTTTAAGGACCGACCTAGTTGTTTATTTTGTATGTGCATATAAATATAAGATGTGCCCATTGTAATTGGCATGAAAGTTGATAGAAAGGTGTGAGAAGCAGAGCAGAAGTGTGTGAAGAGTCTATAAGATGTATTAGAGATTTCCAAGGGGTCAAAGCATCAGTGCATTAAACAAACTGATCAGACAAGAAGTGTCACAGTGACAGTTCATCCAGCAGATATAGTGTGTATCTGAAATCAGAAGGTTGTAGCCTTCACCACTTGAGCAGTGAGCTCTACGGACAGTGCATCCACTCCCCTAATAGGGAATATTGTAAAAGACTCCTAACAAGGTCCGACCCTTGACAAGGTCTACTGTACTTAAAGCATTGTAGAGTAACTCCTAACAGGGTTAAGGATATTTTAACAAGGATCACAAAACACCAGTACAAAATATTAGTGAGTGTCAATTCCCATCGGGTTTTTTACCTATTTGGGTTTCCTTGTAACCATATTGGTGTCATGTGTTGATTTCATATTTCATATTTATGTGAATGTTTAATTCAGTACTTAAGCATTTAAGTTCAGTATAAAGATTAAAGTGAAAAGATAAAATACAGTGAACACTGATTCACCCTCCCCCCCTCTCAGTGTTCCCATTCCTAACACTCCTTGCATAGGATTCCTCCTAGCTTGACCATACCTTGTTTTTATCTCTCTCCCATTTCTTTCCATAGCCTTATATTACTTATTCTAGCCTCTACATGCATTTGGGGTTCTCTTTTGCCAACTCTTATTGGCTGCCTACCTTTCATTTTATTCTACAGAGAGTTTATCTTAAATATTAAATCTATTGTTACAATATATATTAAATCTGCTTTCTAACATTTTAATATACCTTAACATTTCTTTTTTTCATTCTAATACATTTATATATACTAACGTTTATTTCATTTTTATATAGCTTCATTTTCTTATGGTATAAAGCTATGTTTTTTAGTTAAACATATTTAGAACGTCTCTTCTGTTGCATCTTTTATTATTTAAAGTGTCCAATGGTTAGGACCCTTCTGTCTGCCATCCCTTTGCATTATGCAACCCTTCAGCATATGAGTTGCATAGCAGTCCATGCATGTGTATACATTGGTAACATCTTTTCATTCATTGCATAAGTTTTGTGTAGCAATCCATGTGTGTGCTGGCCTATTTGAAACTTACTACTGTTATCATTGACATATTCTTTGTCCTCGTTTCAATGACTTTGGCATATTGCAGGTTGTATTCTATAATTTGATTCATTTATTGTTGTCCTTCTTCACATAGAATCAGTTTTTAGCTAGGTTTAGTTTTAGTTTGAATTTTAGTTTGAATGGTTTTTCAGGTAGTTTGACTGATCTAAATTCATTTCATTAAATTATTTTAATCATATTATTTTTTCATTAGTTAATCTCTTAAATAAAAAAATAGTTTTCATACATTGTTTAGATTTACTATTTTTTAAAGTATGCCTTATCTCTGTTGTATTTTTATATTATTTGTTTTCATTTCATGATTTCTAAAGTTCATTTTCTTAGTATAAAATATTACGGGTTTCTCAGCCAAGTACACAAGTATGAGGAGTAGACTAATAACTATATATTCAAAGTTTTTGGTGTATTCCCAAATTCTACTATCTGATAACTCTGCACATTTTGTTATTCAATGCCCATTCACATCAATTTGTTTCACCCCTGCAAATAAACAAAAAAAACACCCATGTTTGATTTTCTTTCTCTGCAAACTATCCACCAAACCCCAATTCCAACACTACTTAGTTCTGTCACTGCAAGATCGTTCCTACCAATCGTGACTATCCAACTACATTTATCGCAAAGTATAAGAAAGTTTGAAATTATTATCTCTGTGGTAACATATGTTCTTTATATGCATTTTATAAACTTTGTTAATTTTTTTGTTTTATAATATATATATATTTGTTACTATATACATTTCGGTTTTTAGTTTATATCTAAAAATCATCTCTTTAAAAAAAAACACATCTAATATTTTCTTTAAATTACGTTCCTTGGTTTAATAAAAAACAAAGTTAAAGTTTTTTTAAAAAGTTTTTAAGCTTTCTTTCACCCACGTAAAGGTAAAGTTTAAATAAAGTTTGCTAAAAATCTCACCATTATGATCTGATTCTTAAATAAAGCTTGTTTTAGTTTGGCCTTTAAAAAAGTGAGAGCTTTCCATTTACTTTTATAAGGTATAGTTACTTGTTTTTAATATAATAGTTATTTAATATTTTATCTTGTATGTTTATTTTTAACATTCATTATACATTTTTTCTAATTTCTATTTTATTAAATTTTAAATACAAAGTTTTTTAATCAAACTAATTTTTTTCAAATTTCTAATATTAAAGGGGTTTGTTTTAATATATATATATTTTTTCAAATTCATTTATAAATGGGGTATTTTTTTGTATTCTTTTTTTTATAATTATGTTTACTTTAATTCCAAAATTTAATTTAATTAATTCTAATTATGTGACATGGAATTTTTATTATTCATACCAATTATAGTCATATAACAAGTGGGTAATTAATTTCAATTGAACAAGGGAGGATTTCTTTTTCCAAGATAGTCTTGCGTTCTCTCTTTTTTTGTAATATTGTCACCTTTTCTTCGTAGAAGATAATAGTTGTTCTAACTCTTATTTTAAGGACCAATATGATATGTACCATATAATTTATCTAACTCTTATTTTAAGAAGGAAAATGATATATGAATGATCCAAAGCAGATAATGTCATTGCTCATGATAAAATTTAATTTGTTCAAGTATTATGAGTAACCTTACAACATTACCTTCCAATGGATTATTATTGATTTTATTATTTAACATTAACTGCTATCGGATCTATTGTTATGCACTTATATGCATCTTTTAAGTTCTTGTTGATCCATTGATTTAATCTGTAAGTTGCGCGAGGATGCACTTACTTGTTCCATTTGTAAGTTGCACTAGGATGCACTTACTTGTTCCATCTGTAAGTTACACTGGGATAAACTTACTTGTTCCATTTGTAAGTTGCACTGGGATGCACTTACTTGTTCCATTTGTAAGTTGTATTGAGATGCACTTACTTTTTCCATCTGTAAGTTGTACTGGGATGCACTTACTTGTTCCATTTGTAAGTTGCACTGGGATGCACTTGTTCTATTTGTAAGTTGCACTGGAATGCACTTACTTGTTCCATCTGTAAGTTGCTCTGGGATGCACTTACTTGTTCTATTTGTATGTTGCACTGGGATACACTTACTTGTTCTATTTTTAAGTTGCACTGGGATGCACTTACTTGTTCTATCTATAAGTTGCACTGGGATGCACTTACTTATTCCATTTGTAAGTTGCACTGGGATGCACTTACTCATTTGATATTTATCATCTTATTTCATTGGTTTCTTTTTTTTCTTCTTGGTGAGGATGCTGCTTTTGAAATATTCCTTGAAATTTATTGGATATCTCTTATACTTTGAAGGCAATATGTTTTTCACACTCATAATCCTTATTGTAAATTATTATTTAGCATTTGACAATATTTGTTTTGTTAATGTTAGTTTAGATTCTTATCCTCTTGATGCTTCATTGATTATGGTACTTGTGTGTAGACATGTTTTTAAAATTAGGTCATAGCCTGATTTGATGTTTGAGTCTCATGTTCTACTAATTTATCTTTGTCTCTCTCATATTTCTATGAAAATTCTACTATTGTGATCTGCAAAGTTCTCAGCACTTTTCCAATAATAGTCTCATCATCAATAGTTCCATTGGCTCCTCTAATAGCATTTACAACCTCTTTATCCTACCACAATATTGACCAATATTCTTACCTTCTTGCATTTTCATTTCATCAAATTTAACTCTTAGGCTTTCATATTTTTCCCTAAATACATTCACATCACCACCATAGATGTTTGCAAGAGTGTCCCACATTTTCTTTGCATTTGTGTAATCTTTGATGTCTTCAAATTCTGGATAACTTAAGGCAGATGCAATCTCCAATATTACTTGGTTGTGTTCCTGTTTAGCTCTCATTTCCTCAGCAATTAAGGGTGCAACAGGTGTGACATACTCATGTTCAACATAATACTTCACTAAGTCACCAATATTGGCCAGATGTAGCTTCATTAAACTCTTTCATGTAGGGAAGTTCTCCTTATTCAACTTTGGTACCTCCTTATACATCCTAATCATTTACTTCAAGTACCTTTAAATTTGTTCTCTATAAGCATCAACGGAGCTCTAATACCAATTTTTAATATGATTTAGAACAATAGAGAGGGGTGGTGAATCAGTTGTTGTTAGGTCTACATGTATAAATTCAAATTTTAAACACTTCAACAACTTAGATCTAACAACCAACAACTACTCGGTCATTACAATAAGTATACCAAAAACATATATCAGTGCAGTCCACTATCGAAGAGTATTTGACTTGCAAAACATAGAAATGTTTAAACCAAAACATTCACACAAGTATTAACACCATGATTTATAGTGGAAATCCAATTTGGGAAAAATCGCTTTGTAACATGTTACTGATATTTTCACTCTTCTGAAATGAGCTCTGTGAAAAGCCAACCCTATCAAAGGTTTAAAAACACACTCCTAGGTGTGACCCTGTTAATGGATTTCAACCACTCTATTAGGAGTGTGCCTTGCTAAAGGACTTAAGTACATTCCATTAGAATGCAACCTTGTTCAAAGGATTTATACATGACTGTTAGGTCAACCTTGATTAAAGGATTTAAACTGATAAAATGGTTAGAAAGTAACAACAGTGTTTGGATCTAAAAATATGCAACTCACTTTGAAAATAACAGATCCAATTCTTACATACATATGTTGGCTTACTGACTGAGTTCCATTTCCATCTCCATCACTGATCTACTCAGAATTCTCTTCAAGAAATCAAAACTCTGATCAACTCCTTCTTCTTCAGCCTTTCTGCTTATTCAGTTAATAACAACTCCAAGATCTCTCTCTTCCAACTTCTCACTTAGGTTTCCTTCATACCTCTTTGATAGGTAGATCCATCTTTTGCTTCTTAATCTCCTTTGTAGATCTTAGGGTTAGGTCAAATTCATCAAATCCTTCCAACATTATGTTCTTTATTCATCCTTCTAGAAATATCTCTAATTTCCTTATTGAAATCATAATAAAATGGTTTATTGTGCATTAAATTCTCCATACAGACAATTAATAAAGTCAACACGGTTTACATAATCAAAGAATTCAAACATGTCACCTAGGAATCTAAATTTATCCTCAAATGTAAATTACTGACACAGTCAATACTATGTTCAACTCCTCATTTGTTACTGTGCAACCCAGTCACCACGAAAATTGTTTCCTCGGCTAATATTGTCTTCCTCGGCAATAAACTAATGTTCAGTCAACACTGAATTTACTCAGCATATACTGACTCTCAGTCGATGCTAACATCACTCGGCTTAAACTAGATTTCTTCATATTTTCTCGGTTAAGCCTACTTGTTCAGTCTTGCTTCTCACTTGGATAAATAGTGCATTATGTTATCACTGTGCCACATAATCAAGTACTCATTGAAGTATCAAGATAACTCAACCTTTTCTTAGGTGCTATTGTTACCAACCTTGCCCTAATCTTTCTCATCAATCAAATAGATATAGTACTTTCTTAGATAGCAACAGTCTTGCCAATTAAGGTTTGACATCAACGAAAATATAAAAATTACTTCAATTATAGTTTCCAACAATCTCCCTCTTTGGCATTGATGGCAACACCATATGAATAACACATGTTCACCAATCAATCCAAAACTTATCTTTGCATCAGAAATATTGGTACTATCCTTAGCTTCATTCTGATTCTAAATCTCTTAGCCTCTCTTGCTTGACTGACCACACAGTGTCAATCTTTTCTCTTTGAATCTCTCCCTCTTTCTTGATCTTCCATTAAATCTTACCATGTGTTTTCATCTTACTCATTATCTCCCTCTTTGACGATAATGCCAAAGTAGCAACTAGAACTTACTTCTTTCAGATGTAGATGTCATCTTGTCAGTTTAGGAACAATATTCTCCCTCTCTCATATTGCTTATGAATGATTATTACCTTTGTTGTATTTTTCACAACTCTAGGCTTCTCCTAAAGTGTGACCTTTTCTGCATCAATTTGTCAGATACTCTTTTTTCAGCACATTTGATGCAGTACTCCTAGCTTGACTAGGTAGCCTTAGTTAGGGGAAGAACCCCCAATTTACTTCTCAGATACTCATGAGCCTCCTTAGGTAAGGCTTTTGTGAATATGTCTACTAGTTGTTCCTTTGTATTCACATATTCCATTCTAACCTCTTTATCTTGTACCAATTCCCTCAAGTAGTGATACTTGATAGCAATATGTTTGGTCATTGTGTGCATCACTGGGCTCTTTGATATGTTGATAGCACTTGTGTTGTCATAGTATATGACAACTGGTTCAGTGATCTCTTCTTTCATGCCTACCAACAATTTCTTGATCCATATTAGATTTGAACAATTCACTACAGCTACTACATTCTCGGCTTCAGCTATAGATTGGGAAATGCAATTTTGTTTCTTGCTTGTCTAGGAAACTAATCTCTATCCAAGAAAGAAAGCTCCACTACTAGTAATCTTTCTGTCATCCACATTTCTTGCCCAATTTGTATCAATATAGACTCTCAGTTCAAATCTTTCATGCTTCTTGTAGTACTGTCCATAATCTGTAGTTCCTTTCAAGTATCCCATTATCCTCTTCACAATCATCATATGAGTTTCCTTAGGATTAGTAGAGAATCTTCCCACAATCCAACTGCTAGAGAAATATTTGGTCTACTGTGAATAGCATATTGCAGCTTTCCAATGATAGACCTATACAAAGTTTGGTTTACTTCAGCAACATTATCATTTTTAAACAGATTTTGTCCAGTAGCCATGGGAGTACTAACTAGCCTTGAGTCCTCCATTCCAAAGGTTTTTAGTATTCCATTGACATATTTAGACTGAGTGATGAAAATACCTTTTTCCATCTGATGGACATGCAAACCAACAAAAAATTTGATCTCCCCAAATATTGACATTTCGAATTCAGTTTGCATCTCATTTGAAAATTTCTTACACAAGGCATCTTGTCCACCAAATATGATATCATCTACAAAAATATTAGCTAACAAGATTCATTTACCTTCTTCATCTTTCATGTACACATTGTTGGTGTCATTTTTCCTTGAGAATCCAATCTGTATCAGGTAATTGAGCAGCCTCTCATACCATGCTCTGGGGGCTTGCTTCAATCCATATAGTGCCGTATTCAGTTTTCAAACCATGTGTCTCTTGTTTGGATCAACAAATCCTTTAGGTTTCTCAATGTACACTTCTTCTTCTAATATACCATTCAAATATTCAGACTTGACATCCATTTGGTATACCTTGAAATCTCTATAGATAGCATATGCAAGTAAAGTTCTCACTCCTAATCTTGCTACTGGGGCAAATGTCTCCCCATAGTCTATTCCCTCTTCTTGTGCATAGCCCTTTCATACCATCCTCACTTTTTTCCTTGTGATTTGTCCATGTTCATTAAGCTTGTTTCTTAATACCCACTTTGTTGCAATGACATTTTTGTTTTTCGGTCTCGACGCCAGAGTCCAGGTATCATTCTTTTCTATTTGGTCTATCTCCTCATTCATGGCTTGGATCCAATCTTCATTCTCTAATGCTTCCCTTGTTTTCTTAGGCTCGAATTCATACAAAAAATATGTAGGGTCTCTTAATTAGCTTCTGGTTAGAACTCTAGTTTCTTTATCTCCAATGATCTGCTCAGGCTTGTGATGTTTCCTTACATATTGTGCCAGAACAGGTTCTACTCTCCTTTCTTCTTACTTTTCAAGTTCGCTAATAAGATTATCAGATTTAGTCTATGATTTCTTGGCAACCTCTTCCTATCACTTGACAACATCCTCATGATGCTCAACAATGTCTACCTATCGCTTGACATGATTTCCCTGATGATTGACATTGCTTACCTGAGACTCTGCATCAGGTGCAAGTGTGTTACTTGCCTCTCCTTCTTCTATATGGACAAAAGATCTATAATCTTTTGGTTCTCTTTTGCTTTCCTGTTCATTTTTCTCTGCATATTCATCAACCTTTACATTTACACTTTCCACAATTTTGTTAGTGTTAGAGTTCAAACACTTGTAAGCTTTACTTTTTGTGGAATAACCTAGGAATATGCCATCATCACTTTTAGCATCAAACTTTAAATTCCTATTATCTTTTAGTATATAGCATTTTCTCCCAAAAATTCTTAAGTATTTTACATTAGGTGCATACTTGTGCCATAACTCATAAGGTGTAACATTTGTACCCTTTTTTATCTATACTCAGTGTAAGGTATAAATAGTTGTACTTACAACTTCTTTCCAGTACTTTTGTGCAACATTCTTTTCAATCATTAGTGTCCTTGCACAATCCATGATAGATATGTTCTTTCTCTCTGTTATACTATTCTGTGGAGGTGTTCTAGGTACAGACATCTGTCTCTTGATTCCTCTATCATTGCATAACAGATTAAACTTGTTTGATATGAATTCTCCACCTCAGTCAGATCTCAGACACTTTAGGTTCATACCTGTCTCTTTTTCAACCTTAGCCAAATACCACTTAAATAACTGAAATGCATCATATATTTATTTTAGAAATATTGCAGTCATCATCCTAGTATAATCATTAACAAAGAGAATAAAATATCTAGCACCGCAATAGCTTTGTACACCCATAGGTCCACAAAGGTCAGTATGAACCAAATCTAAAACATTTTCAAAAGTAAAAGTCTTGCTCTTGAAACTAGACTTTGTCATTTTACCCAATTGACATTTTTTGCACATTACATTTTAGGTTTCTTCAATCTTGACAGTCCTCTCACTTTCTTCTTTCTACTAATATCTACTAGATCATCAAAGTTAACATGATATAGCCTCTTATGCCATAACCATATATCATCAAGTTGTGTAATCAAATATTTCTCTTAAAATAGGTCTAGATAGAACAAATTATCTCTAGTTTGTTCTCCACTTCCAATTAGTTCACTAGTGGCATCAAATATCTTATCCTTTCTATGATGAAATTCCACTCGGTAACCAGTGCTATTAAGTTGTGCTACACTTAGCAAGTTATAGTTAAGACCTTCAACCCAATAAGCATTTTCATAAATGATCTTATCAGCTAGCTTAATTAATCCTTTACCCTTTATAGGACATGGTGCATCATTACCAAATTTTATACTTCTACCTTTGTAATGATATAGGGTATCAAACTTACTTTTATCACCAGTCATGTGGTGTGAGAAACTACTATCAATAATCCATTTTTCACCTTTGCTCACATAGGATACAAGTGCAGTCTTCTCATCTTCATCAGACTCATCTTTCATGGCAACATATACTACTTCTATTTCAAAATCATTCTTATCAGTATCAGTTTTTTCTTCAGCAATGTAACAAGACTTCTGACCTTTATCATTGTAGTCCTTGTACCTTTGGTAACCTCTATTTTCTCTCTTATCTTTGTTCTTTCTTTCTATATCCTCATCCTTGTCATCCCTGTCAGGACATCTTGCAGCTATATGACCAACTTTTTTACATGAGAAGCATATGATAGGGAGTTTACCTTTATACTTGTCTTTTCCTCTTTTCAATCTTTTGGCCATAAGAGCTTCAAGATCCTCTAGTTCTTCATCAGATGTGTCACTGTCACTTCCACTCTCACTGGTGCATCTTTATTTTTCCTTCTTAAGCTTATTCAAGACCAATTGTGACTTAAATGAAGATTCAACATTAGCAATAGTGAAGTTATCAAAATTAGAAAGCTCAAAAGAATAAATATTACCAACAAGACTCTCTAGTGTTAAAGCATTACCAGGGTTACATCTATATTTCTGAATTGCTGAAATTTTAATGGCATAAATAGGATGCAAAGTTCTTAGCACTTTTCCAATAACAGTCTCATCATTAATAGTTCCATTGGCTCCTCTAATAGCATTTACAACCTCTTTTATCCTACCACAATATTAGCAATATTCTCACCTTCTTGCATTTTCATTTCATCAAATTTACCTATTAGGCTTTCTACTTTTTCCCTTAATACATTCACATCACCACCATAGATGTTTACAAGAGTGTCCCATATTTTCTTTGCATTTATGCAATATTTGATGTCTTCAAATTCTGGATAACTTAAGGTAGATGCAATCTCCAACATTTCTTGGTTCTGTTCCTGTTTAGCTAGATCATTTCCTCAATAGTCAAGGGTGCAGCAGGTGTGACATAGTCATGTTCAACATAATACTTCACCGAGTCACCAATACCATATAGATGTAGCTTCATTAAACTCTTCCATGTACGGAAGTTCTCCTTATTCAACTTCGGTACCTCCTTCTTAGACATCCTGATCATTTCCTTGAAGTACCTTTAAACTTGTTCTCTATAAGCATCAATAGAGCTCTAATACCAATTCTAAATATGATTTAGAAAAATAGAGAGGGGGGGGGAATCAGTTGTTCTCAGGTCCAGATGTATAAATTCAACTTTTAAAAACTTCAACAACTTAGATCTAACAACCAACAGCTACTCGTTCATTACAGTAAGTGTACTAGAAATATATAACAGTGTAGTCCACTATCCAATAGTACTTGACTTGCAAAACATAGAAATGTTCAAACCAAAACATTTACACAAGTATTAACACCAGGATTTATAGTGGAAACCCAATTTTGGAAAAACCACTTTTTAACATGTTACTGATATTTTCACTCTTTTGAAGTGAGCTTTGTGAAAATCCAACCCTGTCAAAGGTTTAAAAACACACTTCTAGGTGTGACCTTGTTAAAGGATTTCAACCACCCTGTTAGGAGTGTGCCTTGTTAAAGGACTTAAGTACATTCCATTATAATGCAACCTTGTTCAAAGGATTTATACAATGACTATTAGGTTAACCTTGATTAAATGATTTAAACTGATACAGTGGTTAGAAAGTAACAATAATGTTTTGATCTGAAAACATACAACTCACTTTGCAAATAACAGATCCAATTCTTACATACATATGTTGGCTTACTAACTGAGTTCTATTTCCATACCCATCACTGATCTGCTCAAGATTTTCTTCAAGCAATCACAACTCTAATCAAATCCTTCTCCTTCAACCTTTCTGCTTATTCAATTAATAACAACTCTAGCATCTCTCTTCCAACCTCTCACTTAGGTTTCCTTAATACCTCTTCAATAGGTAGATCCATCTTTTTTCTCTTAATCTCCTCTATAGATATTAGGGTTAGGTCAGATTCATCAAATCCTTCCAACATTATGTTCTTTATTCATCCTTCTAGAAATATCTCTAATCTCCTTATTTAAATCACAATAAAATGGTTTATTGTGTATTAAATGCTCCATACAGAAAATTAATAAAGTCAACACGGTTTACATAATCTAAGAATTCAAACATGTTGGCTAGGAATCTGAATTCTTCCTCAAATGTAAATTACTAATGCTTGGTCAATACTATATTTAACTCCTCAGTCGTTACTATGCAACTCGTTCACTATTGAAATTGTTTCCTCAACTAATATTGTCTTCCTCGGCAACAAACTGATGTTCAGTCAACACTAAACTTACTCGACATATATTGACTCTTAGTTGATGCTAACATCACTCGAATTAAACTAGATTTCTTCATATTTTCTTGGTTAAGCCTACTTGTTCAGTCTCGCTTCTCACTTGGATAAACAATGCATTATGTTATCATTGTGCCACATAATCAAGTACTCATTGAAGTATCAAGATAACTCAATCTTTCTATAGGTGCTATTGTTGCCAACCTTTCCCTAATCCTTCTCATCAATTAAATAGATATATTATTTTCTTAGATAGAAACAGTCTTGCCAGTTAATGTTTGACATCAATGACAATATAACAATTGCTTCAATTACAGTTTCTAACAAGATCGCGAGTCATGCAAGTTGTGGCATAATTAACCATTCACTTGCACTAAAATGACTTATTAGTGGACTGTCTATATCCATGTGATTGATGTAATGTTGATGGAGGTCTCATTAGTTGGCCTTGTCTATGGTCATTCATGCATTAGTATGTTTCTTTTATGAGAGAATTGATAATGTCTATTATAACTCACTTTGAGCATGTGGTTTATCTTGGTATCATGTTAAGCTACTTTGTACCTTTTACGATTTCTCATGAATTATCTCATTCTAAAGTTTCAATGATTCTCTAAAGTTGAATTATTTTATGATACATATTATAATTTTCTTTTCAAAGTGAACTGATTTGTATCAAGTGTAGATCCCAACTATGGGAAATCTACTTGCGGTTTTTCTATGTTCTATGTTTTAGGTGATCCATCAAGGAAAATTCAAGACATCAATTCATTTATGAAAATCCTATGAATCACAAGACTACTTGAAGATATGGTTATACTTCCACTTGAATACATTTAAAGGACCCATCCACTTTTCTTGGCTCTACAAAAGATGCATGTATAACTTACAAACAACTACCTGCACACTTGAAGACAATACATTTCTTCCTTATATTGAAGATCAAGTTGCACATTTTTGTAAATTTTATGTTTAATACCCCTTGTTGTAACCACGCCAAGTAAAGATTAAAGGGGGTGTTAAAATTTATAATCTTTCCTTGGTGTAATATTGTAAATTAGGATAAACCAAGGTATCGTTATTCTATTTTGTCCTCTAATCCAACTGGGAGGTTAACTCATATGTTTTGTAATTCCTTTATAAAGAAATTAGTGGATTCCTCCTTAAGAGGACCTTGACACTTGTATCACACACTTATGAATGGTGGCATTCATAGACTTGGGAGTTACATTCTAACTCCTCTCTCTCTCTCTCTCTCTCTCTTAGTTTACACTATGGCCTCATGCATAATGTCACAAGGGGTTTTCTTTTCTTTCCCCTTTCAAAATACTTGTCTCTCTATGTTGACATCTCACATAAATCATCTAAAACACATACATCACATAGATATTAAAACCATATAAGCACATCACATCCTGCATCACAAACATGTTAGCCTCATATCATAATCATAAGCATCACATCAAATCATGCATCAACAACGTCAATACATCATACACATCATGTTAATATGATTTAGATCAATAGAGAGGGGGGGTGAATTAGTTGTTCTTAGGTCCAAATGTATAAAAAAAACTCAAAAACTTCTTCAACAAATCAGATCTAACAACCAACAACTACTCAGTCATTACTGATTGCATAACCGAAACATATAACATTGTGGTCCACTACCCAACTGTATCTAACTTGTAAAACACAGAAATATTCAAACCAAAACATTCACACAAGTATTGACATTAGGATTTATAATGGAAGCCCGATTTGGGAAAAACCACTTTGTAACATGTTACTATTATTTTCACTCTTCTGAAGTGAGCTCGGTGAAAAGAAAACCTTGTCAAAGGTTACAAACACACCATTACGTGTGACCCGCTTAAAGGATTTCAACCACTCTGTTAAAAGTGTACCTTGTTATAGGACTTACATACATTCTATTAGAATGCAACCTTACTCAAAATATTTATACATATGATTGTTAGGTCAACCTTTGTTAAAAGGATTCTGACTGATACAATGGCTAGAAAGTAGTAGTAGTATTTGATCTGAAAAAAATACAACTCACTTTGCAAATATCAGATCTAATTCCATACACATATGTTGGCTTAGTGACTGTGAGCCTTTACCATCACCATCACTGATCTTCTCAGAACTCTCCTTCGAGCAATCACAACACTTCTCCTTCAACCTTCTCTACTTGTACAGTCAATAACATCAACAACACTTCCAGCATCCTTTTCTCAATCCCCTCTTCTTTCAACTCCATACTTAGGTTCCCTTAATACTTCCTCAATTTAGGTTAATACATCTTTTTCCACTTGATCTCCTTCATAGATCTTAGGGTTAGGTCAAATTCATCGAATCCTTCCTACTTTATGTTCTTCATCTCCTCTTCTAGAAACATCTCAAATCTCTTAATAGATATACAATAAAACATTTTATAGTGCATTAAATGCTTTCATACAATCAATAAATAAAGTCAACACATTTTACATAACCATAGAATTCAAAGATATCGGCTGGAAATATAAATTCTCCCTCAAATGTAAAATATTGACACTCGGTCAATATTGTGTTCAACTTCTCGGTCTTCATTAGAAAGCTCAGTCAATACTAAAACTATTTCCTCAGCCAACACTATCTTCCTTGGTAAATAACTGATGTTCGGTCAACACTAAAATTACTTGGCATATACTAACTCGGTCGACACTAACATCACTCAATCTAAACTAGATTTCTTCATTTTTTCTCGATTAAGCCTACTAGTTTAGTCTTCATTCTTACTAAGATAAACAATACATTATCTCATCATTGTGCAATATATTCAAGTACTCATTCAAATACCAAGATAACTCAACCTTTCCCTAGGTGCTATTGTTACCATCCTTGCTTTTCCCCTTCACAACAATAAAATACATATAGTACTTTCCTAAGTAGCAATAGTCTTACTAGTTAAGGTTTGACATCAATGACAATACAACAATTGCTTCAATTGCAGTTTCCAACAATCTCCCTCTTTGGCATTGATGACAAAACCATATAAATAACACATGGATTACCAACCAATCCAAAACTTATCTGTCCATCAGAAATATTTATAATATCCTTAGCTTCATTCTGATTCAAAATCAATTAGCCTCACTTCTTTGACCGTCCAAAAATTCTCCCTCTTACCTGGTCTTCCATCCTTTCATGTGTTATTAGCATCTTTGTTCATCTCCCTCTTTGACAAAAATGTCACAGAAGCAACTAAAGCATGCATCCTGCAGATGTAGATATCATCTTTTCAGTTCAGTAATAGTATTTCTCCCTTCTTTCATCTTTTCTTATGACTGATTCTTATTTTTTCCATACTTTTCACAACTCTAGACTACTCCTAAAGTGTGACCTTCTTCTACATCAATCTGGCAAATATTCTATTATAGCATATTTGATGCAGTGCTCCTAGCTTGACTAGGCAGCCTTAGTTAGGGAAAGAACCCCTAATTGAGCTCTCAGATATTCATGAGCTTCTTTAGGTAAATCTTTAGTGAATATATCTGCTAGTTTTTCCTTTGTATTCACATATTCCATTCGAACTTCCTTGTCTTGCACTAGTTCTCTCAAGTAATGATACTTGATTGCAATGTGTTTGATCTTTGTATGCATTACTAGATTCTTAGAGATGTTGATAGCACTTGTGTTATTACAGAAGATAACAACTAGTTCAATGATATCTTCTTTCATTGCTTGTATCCCGTCTTCATTTTCTAATGCCTCCTTTGTTGTCTTAGGCTCGAATTCACATAGTAAACATGTTGGATCTCTTGTCTTACTTTTGGGTAGAACTCCAGTATCTTTGTCTCTAATTATCTATTCAAAATTATGATGTCTCCTTACATATTTTTCCAAAATAGGTTCTTCTCTCTCAACAAGATTGTCAAATTCAGCTTCTGAATGCTTGACAACCTCTTCCTAATACTCGGTAGCTTTCTCCTATTTCTTGGCACATTCTTCTTCTCTCTTGGTATTGTTTTCCTGATGCTTGGCATTGCTTACCCGAGACTTGACATCAAGTGCATGTTTGTCACTTGCCTCTTCTTCCTCCTCTATATACACAAAAGATCTGTAATATTTTGGTTCTCTTTTACTGTCAGCTTCATTTCTCTCTACATACTCCTCAACTTTGACATTCACACTTTCCACAATTTTGTTAGTGTTAGATTTCAAACACTTATAAGCTTTACTTTTTGTGGAATAGGCTAGGAATATATCTTCATTTCTTTTAGCATCAAATTTTCCATTCCTATTTTTCTTTAGTATGTAGCATTTGCTTCCAAATATTCTAAAATATTTTACATTAGGTGCATACCCATGCCATAGCTCATAAGGTGTCAGATTTGTACCTTTCTTGATCTGTACTCGGTTAAGAGTATAAAGAGTTTTACTTACAACTTCTTTCCAATATTTCTATGTAACATTCTTTTCAATCATCAATATCCTTGCACAATCCAAGATAGATCTGTTCCTTATTTCTACTATACCGTTTTGTAGAGGAGTTATAGGTGAAAACATCTATCTTTTGATACCTCATTACAAAATAGATTAAATTTATTGGATATAAATTCTCCACCTCGGTCAGATCTCAGACACTTCAAGTTTCTACCTGTCTCCTTTTCAACCTTAGCCAAATACCACTTAAAGAATTGAAAAGCATCATATTTTTCCTTTAAGAACATTACATGCATCATTCTAGTATAGTCATCAACAAACAAAATAAAATATCTAGCACCACAACAACTTTGTACACCCATTAGTCCACAAAGGTCAGTATGAACCAAATCTAAAGTATTCTTAGAAGTAAAGGTTTTTCTCTTGAAACTTGACTTTGTCATTTTTCCTAACTGACATTCTTTGCACATTACATTCTCAAGTTTCTTCAATCTAGGTAGACCTCTCACTTTCTTTTTCTTACTAATTTCTACTAGATTATCAAATTTTACATGACATATATGCTTATGCCATAGCCAAATATCATCAATTTGTGCAATTATACATGTTTCTTCAGATAGGCCAAGATAGAACAAATTACCTTTTGTCTATTCTCCACTTCCAATTAGTTCACCAGTGACATCAAATAGTTTAGCCTTCTTGTGATGAAATTCCACTCGATAGCCAGTGCTATTAAGCTGTGCAACACTCAATAGATTATAGTTAAGACCCTCTACCCAATATGCATTCTCACAAGTGATCTTATCATTTAACTTAATTAATACGGTTCCTCTAATAGGACATGGTGCATCATTACCAAATTTAATACTTCTACCTTTATAATGATCTAAGGTATCAAACTTGCTCTTGTCACCAGTCATGTGATGTGAACAACTACTGTCAATAATCCATTTATCATTCTTGTTCACATAGGAAATCAATGTATTTTTCTCATGCTCATCAGATTCATCTTTTATTGAAACATAGACAGCCTCAATTTCAAAATCATCACTATCAGTGTCAATCTATTCTTCAGTAATGTAGCAAGATTTCTTACCTTTTCCTTTGTAGTCTTTGTGCCTTCGATAACTTTAGTCATCTCCTTTGTCTTTATGCTTGATATCTCTCTCTTCATCCTTATCATTCCTATCAGGACACCTAGTAGCTATATGACCAACTTTATTGTATGAGAAAACATATAATAGGGAGTTTACCTTTTATACTTTCCTTTTCCCCTTTTCAGTCTTCTAGCCATAAGAGCTTCTAGATCCTCAAGTTCTTCATCAAATGTGTCACCGTCACTTTCATTTTCACTTTCAATGATCCATCTTTCTTTTTCCTTCTTTGACTTGCTTAGAACCATTTGAGACTTAAAAGTAGATTCAACATTACCAACAATATATTTATCATAGTTAGAAAGTTCAAAAGCAGTAAGCTTGCCAACCAAACTTTCCAAAGTAAGTGCACTATTAGGGTTACATCTAGATTCCTAAATAGCTAAAATTTTAATGGCATAAATAGGATGCATAGTTCTCAATACTTTTCCAATTACAGTTTCATCATCAATAGCTCCATTTTCTCCTCTAATAGCATTTACAACTTTTATTCTATGACAATATTGTGCAATATTCTTACCTTCTTCAATTCTCATTTCATCAAATTTACCTCTAAGGCTCTCAACTTTATCTCTCAATACATTTATATCACCACCATAGATATTTACAAGAGTGTCCCACATTTGCTTAGCATTTGTGTAGTCCTTGATGTCCTCAAATTCTGGATAGCTTAGGGCAGATGCAATTTCCAACATTACCTATTTGTGTTCTTTCTTAGCTCTCATTTCCTTGGTAAATAGAGGTGTAACAAGTGTGACATAGTCATGCTCAACATAGTACTTTGCAAAATCACCAATACTAGCCAGATGCAGCTTCATCAAGCTTTGCCATGTAGGGAAGTTCTCCTTATTTAGCTTTGGTACCTCTTTCTTATACATCCTGATCATTTGCTTCAAGTACCTTCAAACTTGTTCTCTGTAAGCACCAATAGCTCTAATACCAATTGTTAATTTGATTTAGAACAATAGGGAGGGGGGTGAACCAGTTTTTCTTAGGTCCAGATGTATAAAACAAACTCAAAAACTTCTTCAACAAATCAGATCTAACAACCAACAACTACTCAGTTATTACTGATTGCATAATAGAAACATATAACATTGTAGTCCACTACCCAACTATATCTAACTTTTAAAACACATAAATGTTCAAACCAAAACATTCACACAAGTATTGACACTATAATTAATAGTGGAAACCCAATTTGGGAAAAACCACTTTGTAACATGTTACTATTATTTTCACTCTTTTGAAGTGAGCTTGGTGAAAATCAAACCTTGTCAAAGGTTACAAACACACTGTCAGGTGTGACTCGGTTAAAGGATTTCAACACCTCTATTAAAAGTGTTCCTTGTTATAGGACTTACATAAATTCCATTAGAATGCAACCTTGTTCAAAGGATTTATACATATGACTGTTAGGTCAACCTCTATTAAAAGGATTTTGACTGATACAATGGTTAGAAAGTAGTAGTAGTATTTGATCTGAAAAACATACAACTCACTTTGCAAATATTAGATCTAATTTCATACACATATGTTGGCTTATTGACTATGAACCTTTACCATCACCATCACTAATCTGCTCGGAACTCTCCTTCAAGAAATCACAACACTTCTCCTTCAGCCTTCTCTTCTTGTATAGTTAATAACATCAACAACACTTCTAGCATCCTCTTCTCAATCCCCTCTTCTTTCAACTCCATACTTAGGTTCCCTTAAGACTTCCTCAATTTAGGTTAATACATCTTTTGTTTCTTAATCTTCTTTGTAGATCTTAGGGTTAGGTCAGATTCATTGAATCCTTCCTACTTTATGTTCTTTGTCTCCTCTTCTAGAAACATCTCAAATCTCTTAATAGATATACAATAAAACATTTTATAGTGCATTAAATGCTTTCATACAATCAATAAATAAATTCAACATGTTTTACATAACCCAAGAATTCAAATATGTTAGATGGAAATCTGAATTCTCTGTCAAATGTAAAATATTGATGCTCGGTTAATACTGTGCTCAACTTCTCGGTCTTCATTAGAAATCTCAGTCAATACTAAAACTATTTCCTCGGCTAACACTGTCTTCCTCAATAAATAACTAATGTTCCATTAACACTAAAATTACTCAACATATACTAACTCGGTCGACACTAACATCACTCAACTTAAACTAGATTTCTTCACTTTTTCTCGGTTAAGCCTAAAGCTTTGTCTTCATTCTTACTAAGATAACAAAACATTATCTCATCATTGTGAAACATATTCAAGTACTCATTAAAATACCAATATAACTCAAGCTTTCCCTAGGTGCTATTATTACCATCCTTGCTTTTCCCCTTCACAAAAATCAAATAGATATAGTACTTTCCTAAGTAGCAATAGTCTTACCAGTTAAGGTTTGACATCAATGACAATACAAAAATTGCTTCAATTGTAGTTTCCAACACATCATGCATAGAGAATAAACTCATAACACATACATCTCACCCAACTCATCATATATATATATATATATATATATATATATATATATATATATATATATATATATAGAGAGAGAGAGAGAGAGAGAGGTAATTTGGAATCACCTCTATATGTGTAAAAGTGTGGGGGAAATATGAGATCTATTCTCAAACCCAAATTCCCAAAGAAGAGATCTAATTTGATCAACCAAGAGGCTAATACACAATCGAATCAATCTATAAAGAATATGGAAGAAAGAGAGCAAATCCAATATTTCCCTATAGTTGAATTGTACTTGGAATATGGAATAATTGAAATACAAATACTAACCTCAAATTAGGGCAGATCTGGAAAATGTCAAATTCTAATGTTTGTGTGTTCTTTCAGGTAATTCTACAACCTGTTCCAGACTGAAAATGCCGAGACAGAGAAAACCCAAAAATCTTTTTCCAAGATGAGCTCAAGTCAAGTTTGACCCTCATAAAAGGTCAAATACTACATTCTTTATTTGAAGGTCAATTTTGACTTTGTTTGCAGATCTCAGAATTTTTCTGAAAAGATTATCCAAATTCACTCCCAGATCCAAAATCTCACACCTGTACCTACAAGAAAAGGATGATTTTTGTTGTTTGTTTGAGGGGTTTTCCTTGGTCAAACCCCAGTTTGGAATCAACCTTAATATTGAAAATGAAATAGGAATGCCAGCAAGTAGTAGAAAAGGATCTAACAATGAAGCTATGCAATTTGATAGATATGTAATTGTATTTTGAATGTAAACAAGTATATTGATATGAAAACTTGAACATAAAAATAAATGTAAATCAAACCTCCATGATTGTATTCTTGGAATCCACCTTGAGAGAAGAATGAATGGATCTTGAAGATGAACAAAGGATCTTGAAGGAAGATCACACCGTCATGATGGCTAGATCTAGGGTTTGAAAGATGAATCTTGAATGCTTGAACCAAATTCCTTCAATGGCTTGAATGCTTGAATCCTTGATATTCAATGGAGAACTTGGATAGAGACGAGGACTTGAATGCTTGAATGGTTTCTTTCTTGAACTTGAAGAAATCTTGAGAGCTTGGTGCCTTGATCATGAAAGTGGATGTGAATTGCTTGAGATGAGATGTGAAAATGAGAGATGAAGGCCTCCTTTTATAGTGAACTAGGGCACAATCCTCTAGAGGGGCCACCTTTGAGAATTAAATCCCAATTAGGTCCTAACCTTTAGAAAATATACCTCTATTAAATGCAATTAGAGTATTTACCATTTTGAAACTTGAAATGGCTGACCCGAAGGCAGGAAAAAAAATATCGCGAAAGCCTGATGCCCGTAAATCAAGAAAATTGGAAATTTGAAGGAGTGGGGAAAAAGCAAGGTTGAACTTGACCTAGTCAGGTTTGAGCTCAATCTTGATCTATTTAGGTTCGATCTCAATCCTGACCTAGTCAAGTTTGACCTCGAATCTGACCCTGGGCCCAGATTTAGTCAAAACCAAGTCAAGAGGTCCTAGGGATGCCTAGAAACCTAGAAATGATATCAAACAAGGATAGAATGCCAGGGATAGACATAAAATCCTATGATGAGTGTGATGAAGGCCAAGAGGAACTATTTCTAAGTCCTACCTAGAAAATAGAGTGATGGAAGAGGGAAATTTAGGAGAATCCTTAAGATCCTAACCTTAATTTCACCTATAATGAAGAAATCAAGTGCAGGAAAGAAGTGGAAAGTGGGGAGAAAGCCAGATCAAATAAAAGATCAACTCAAGGCATCCAATATAACCCCAAACCACTTACTCAGAGGGATAAATTCTCTTAACATGGAAGTGCTTCCATTTTAAGATGATACATTAAGCCCCCACTTTAGCAAGAGTATGGACTCGACGCAAACTCTTGGTAAAGGAGAAGAAAAAGAAGATCCAAGTGGATTCTCAAGAAGATAAAATAACACTTAGCTAAGGACATGAGCCCCCAAACTAAGGATTATAACTCAACATACATGTATGATAGTGCCAAAAGAACAAGGGTTAGTAATAAACAACCCAAATCAATTAGCATAAGAAACCTCGCTATGAAATATTTCTCATACTAATATCATATTTGGAAAGCTATCATAAAAGCATAAATGTTTACATAAGAAAGAGAAGAACAACATTATAAATACCATAGCTTCATGATCTAGTCCTATTAGCATGTAAGCAAAAAAGAGAGAAAGGAGAAAGTGATTACCTCACCCAATAAGATGCCCACCTTACCGTGAATCACCCTGGAGGGAGAGCCCAATAGGTTCACCCATAAACTATGCTTGTAATTGTAATGCATCTTCTGACAGCTTTTGGAATACCCATAGATCCACCTTCTTGTATCACTATGAATATGAAATGCGTGTCTCCTCAAGATTTAGCAACTTATGTGCGTTACCTTCAAAAGATTTAGCATATAGGTGTGTGTCTTTCCATGATTTAGCTACTTATGTGTGTTACCTTCCAAGATTTAGCATATTTGAAATTGGAAATGTGTGTCCCTTCAGGATTTAGCAATTTATGTGTGTTACCCTCAAAGGATTTATGATATAAAAAATTTGAAAAATGTGTGTCTCCTCAAGATTTAGTGACTTATGTGCGTTACCATCAGAAGATTTAGCATATAAATGCATGTCTTTTCAGAATTTAGCAACTTATGTGCATTACCTTCCAAGATTTAGCATATAAAAATAAAAAACTATAGTACAAGGGAGACCCTATATATGCCCCCCTCCTTAATATGGAAAAAACATACTATTTTGACATGTTAAGGAAAGAAAAGAACAAGGATAAAGCCTTCTTCACCATCAAGACAATATCCTCAAACAACACCCAGTCCAAGCCAAGAAGGTCACAGCTCCTATGAGGCCATGGAAGGGATGAACGCAAAGAGATATCATGCAAGAAGTGAAAAGAAAGTAACCCTTATGAGGGATAGCACACTATTCAGTTTCCAAGGTGAGAGATATATCAACCATGAAAACCCAATGTCAAATAGAAAAAGAGGTTGTGATCAAGGGAAAAGATCCTTAATGCAAACCAAAATTTTCATGTATGATTGGATGTCACATAATAGATAAATACTGTGTACCCAAGGAAAGAGGTGAATCCAAGAAAGACAGAAAAGAAGGAGATGGAATCCTTTCCCCCCCAAGTGTAGGAACAAAGATGGAAGGGGATATCTACTTCACAATGCAAGAAGATATCCGGTTTAGCAATAATGTATACCATATTCTTGGTGAGGGATATTGACTCCTACATCCAAGAACATAGATAATCATGAAAAGGATATGTCACTCATGGAAAAGGATCCTCAAAGAAAGAGATCTTCTCAACAAGACCCCAACCAAAGAGGAGTGCTTTAGATAAAATATCATCTTTCAAAGGCAGGAACAAAGATTCAATCATCAAGCCCCCAGCAAAGAAGAGGAAGAGGAATCTTTGAAATGAGGGAAACAAATCTAACACCAAAGCTAGGATGAGAGTCTATAAAGAACATAATTTGACGACCTAGAAAAACAAATTCTTATATAAGAAAGTTATCCATAGTCAAAACATATATCAATATTTTGAAATAATATTACAATATAAAAAAATACCACTAAGCTAAGGAAAGCAGTTCCCTAGACAAAGAGAAAGAAATAGGTACCTTGCCCCCTAGAGATAGAGACAAGGGATACCTTCTCAAAACAAATGTCTTAAAGATGTCTTGAAAAGAAAACATAATGCAAAGCCAGAGAAAAATAGGAGAGAAAGAATACCAATTAAGCCCTAAAAAGACCTAATGGATCCGAGGAGACTAGATGAAAATACACCTCTTGCCCCCCAGTCATGAGACAAGAGGAGAAGAACATTTATATTATATCTAAAGGAGGGGAATTCCCTATATCAAAATTATGAAGGAATTGTAAAACTACACGTGAGTGAGATATAATTCCTAAAGTACCTCTTTCTCTAACATATAACTTGAAATGTTTACAATTAGCAAGTAAATGTTTGTTACTATAATGAAAAGGACATTTGTATTTGTATAGAGAATCTATCGGTATAGGTCTAAAGATTTCTTCCTTGGAATTCATTAGCTCAACATATACCTTCTTAGCAATTTCTTGACGAGTATTATAGCTATCTAAAATAGGTGTGGGGAGAAGAATGTGAAGAGGAGGACGATGTGTAGCATCACCTACCTTAACTTGAGACTTCAAACAACCAACACCATACATATCCAGTTTAGGGGTTATATGAACTAGAAATCTATTACCATGCTCATTAACTCCTAACCCTAAACCTTTATAACCTTGTTTAGTCACCATTTTATATCCGGTAGTTTACATATTATGCAAAGTTTCTACAGGAGGTGATTGTTTATCATATTCATGAGTAAAGGTTGTATAAGGTGGGATAATAGGTTTTGAAGAATTTTCTTTACCCTTTCCTTTAATATCATCATGAATCAGAGGAGAAGGTAAATCAAAGAAATCTTGCACATCTACATCCTAAGCCATAGCTTGAATCCCATCATAAGTATGACAAGAGTGAGGATGAACAGATGGATAATTAGGTATTGGATGAGGATTAGGATTGATAGGATTAGGATTAGGAAGATTAGGAGATGTTGTATCATCTACCAAACTCTTCACATAATCTAAAAGATTAATAAGGCTACCACATAAATCCCTACAAAAAGTTTTAAATGTAGGCAAACTAGTGTCAGTCAACTTCACAAAAGCATAGGCAAGAGCAAAGTGAAGGGTCATCAACACAATGAAGTGAATGATACTCCCATAAACATCACAGGTATTATAAAGGGATGCTAAAAGAAGAGTAATAAAGAACATGACCATGCACCAAAACATCTTAACAATCTCCATAATAAATGAAATGCAAGAAATGTTTTTGTATTTTATTGTTTATATAGATTTTATTTTTGGGGGATTTTTGAATTTAAGATGAAAAAACCTAATCTAAATGAAAGAAAATAAATGATCTAACACCAAAAAACAAAGAGTTGTCTATCGCAGGTTCACCAAAATGAATAGAGTTAAAATGGATTCAACTCTATTCAAATGTAAAGGGGGAAATATGAGATATATTCTCAAACCCAAATTCCCAAAGAAGAGATACAATTTGATCAACCAAGAGGTTAATACACCATCGAATCAATCTATAAAGAATATGGAAGAAAGAAAGAGAAAATCCAATATTTCCCTATATTTGAATTGTACTTGGAATATGGAATAATTGAAATACAAATACTAACCTCAAATTAGGGCAGATCTGGAAAATGCCAAATTTTGATGTTTGTGTATTCTTTCGGGTAATTCTGCAACTTGTTCTAGACTAGAAATGCCGAGATAGATAAAACCCATAAATCTTTCTCCAAGATGAGCTCAGGTCAGGTTTGACCCTCATAAAAGATCAAATACTACATTCTTTATTTGAAGGTCGATTCGGACTTTGTTTGAAGATCTCAGAAGTTTTTTGAAAAGGGTATCCAAATTCACTCCCAGATCTGAAATCCTGCACCTGTACCTACAAGAAAAGGAGGATTTTTGTTGATTTTTTGAGGGGTTGCCTTGGTCAAACCCCAGTTTGGAATCAACCCTAATATTGAAATTGAAATAGGAATGCTAGCAAGTAGTAGAAAAGGATCTAACAATGAAGCTATGCAATTTGATAGATATGTGATTGTATTTTGAATATAAACAAGTATATTGATATGAAAGCTTGAACATAAAAACAAATGTAAATCAAACCTCCATGAGTGTATGCCTAGAATCCACCTTGAGAGAAGAATGAAATGGATCTTGAAGATGAACAAAGGATCTTGAAGGAAGATCACACCATCATGATGGCCAGATCTAGGGTTTGAATGATGAATCTTGAATGCTTGAACCAAATTCCTTCAATTGCTTGAATGCTTGAATCCTTGATCTTCAATGGAGAACTTGGATACATAATAGGACTTGAATGCTTGAATGGGTGCTTGCTTGAACTTGAGAAAATCTTGAGAGCTTGGTGTCTTGATCATGAAAGTGGATGTGAATCATGGATGTGAATTACTTGAGATGAGATGTGAAAATGAGAGAGGAAGGCCTCCTTTTATAGTGAACTAGGACACAATCCTCTAGGAGGGCCACCTAGGAGAATTAAATCCCAATTAGGTCCTAACCTTTAGAGAATATACCTAGATTAAATGTAATTAGAGGATTTACCATTTCGAAACCTGAAATGGCTGACCCGGAGGCAGGAAAACAAATATCCTAAAAGTCGGATACCCAAAAATCAAGGAAATTGGAAATTTGAAGGAGGGGGGGGAAATTGAGGTTGGACCTAACCTAGTCAGGTTTGAGCTTGATCCTGACCTAGTTAGGTTCAACCTTGAATCTGACCTTGGGCCTAGATTCAGTCAGAACCAGGTTAGGAGGTCCCAGGGATGCCCAGAAACCTAGAAATGATATCAGACAAGGATAGAATGTCAGGGATAGACATAAAATCCTATGATGACTATGATGAAGGCTAGAAGGACCTATTTTTGAGTCCTACCAAGAAAATAGAGCCATGGAAGAGGGAAATTTAGGAGAATCCTTGAGATCCTAACCCTAATTTCACCTATAATGAAGAAATCAAGTGCAGGAAAGAAGTGAAAAGTAGGGAGAAAGCCAAATCAAAGAAAAGATCAACTCAAGGCATCTGATATAACCCCAAAACACTTACTCAAAGGGATAAATTCTCTTAACATGGAAGTGCTTCCATTTTAAGATGATACAATATTATTCCCAAAATGAATCAAATAATGTCTTAGCCCAAAGAATAAAACAATAAATGTCTTTCTGAGTCCAAGTCAATCAATAAAGTACATATATAATACATGGGGACAATACCCTCAAAAATGGATCATAGTGTACATATCAAAATTATGTAGCATATCATGTCCTATCTACCTCTCTTGAGGGAGGTTACATCTCGACATCAGCTATGAAGTCAACCTATGATGGATCATAAGGTTGCATCACAAAGATAGCTATCAACATAACCATCAGTGATAGTCTCTCCACTATGCTCTAAATATCTATGTCCTGCACCTATGTGGGCACCTATGCTGGCCCTGTAACCCCTTTGTTTCCTTCACCATCTACCTCCATCCCCACCCCATATCTCTCTACCTCTTTCATCTACATAGAGCCACCAGCTAACCATTGTTAACTTTGTGATTGCCCAACCTAGCGTCTCTCTCATCCTATCCTTTATGAGGTGCAAACCCTCTAACTAATTCTACCTATCCTCTAGCTATTATCATCCCCCATCCTTGTACCTGTACCTAAGGCTCTAAACTAACTGGATCAATGATAATGCTGATGTCATTCTAGTGGCACTATTGTGTGATACATAGCATGGTACCATCCCACCTACTCCCTCAAGTCTAACAGGTCCCTATGTAATCATCTCATCTCCATAGATCTATCATGTGAGCCCCTAGCTACTCTCTTCTCCCTGGAAGCCTGTCTCTCTACCTTGAGATGTTGTAAAACCATGTCCCTCTCCCCCTATAGTATTTCTCTCTCCAACTATAGACCATCTCACTCTCCCTATAGGCAATCCCTCTCTGTCCTCAAGCTATCCCACTCCTGGCATAGCTGCTCCCTCTCATCTATAGTCTCAAGACCATATTGTAGTGCCTGTGTTAGTTGCATCATCAGGGAATTTTGGTCCCCATGCATGTCTCTAAGCATCTAGATTTTCCTATCAAATGTGGCTTCTAGGAATGTGAGAAATCCTTCTAGATTTACATCCCCACCTCCTGATGATCGAACCCCTGGTGCCTATGTTGGTGGTGGGCCTAAGGGTAGTCCCTACAATGGTGGAAACTCCTATGATGGTGGTGGTCCTTATGGTGTTGGTACCTATACTCCCCCATCTTCTCCTCCTCCCCCATTAATATCCATACCATCACCATCACCATCACCACCCCCATCTCCATCTCCCCACTCTCCCTCCTCCCCTCTTACCTACTCTGCTAGAAAATCACCTACTTCCTCTCCTCCCAAACTACCTAGCTATGACTACTTGACCATGCCCTCATGTTGTAGGTACTCCAACTCTCTCAACTGGTAATCCTTCCCTCCCCACTACCCATGGCTGCTGAAACCAAAACTGATACTCCTCCATGGTCTCTCCATATTTTGGTCTTCTTAACCAATCCCAATGAATAGACTGTATCATCTGCCACGTGTCTAGTAATCCATTCCTACCCAATCTCCCCCAGAACTTTGACCACTACTCCTTGGTCATCCTCTGGTACCAATTCTTCACATTTGGTACCCCCTGCATGTAACCAAACTATCAGACAACCCTATCTATTCTATACTACTCCATGATGTACTCCCATCAACCTATAATATATGTGGAGGTCATCGCATAGGGGAGCTCCCACTGATCCTCTACCCATGCTACTAGGCCTAGGTATGACTGCCATGTGATCTCATCCTGTAGACCATCAAAGTATTTCTCCAATACTCTATATCATCCACATCATGATAGGACAACAACTCTCCCCAACTATATACCACAGGTTCCTGTGCCTGCATGTTGGTCCTTTATAAAGGCCTCAACACTCCTATGTGATCATATGCCCAAACTTGTAGAAGAAAGGAAAATCCTATGCTCACCCATTATGTCTCCCCTACATGGTAGACTATCTGATGTAAGTTCATGTATTACTCTACAAGCATGAGCATGCTCCAGGCTATTTGAACACTTGCGTTAACAATCCACACAATCCCTTGGATGAGTATGAGGGTCACAATAGTTTGTCCTATGTCAGGAGCAATGTACCTTGAGACCAACCCATTCACAAATAAATATACTTGTCATGCCAGTGGCATTGTGGCTAGATGTATGGCACGTGCCAGATGACCATGTCATAATATAGGTGCTACTCTTGGCCCTAGTAGTTCTCTCATCACCTACTCCTAAGTATAGTCCCCCATGACCACTGGCATACCTTAGATCGGTAATCAAAAAATCATGTATACATCCCCAAGTGTAACGATCATCTTCACTATCAATAGATAGAAGGTTCCTAACTCTGAATGCTACCCCTCACAGAGAGCTATCACCATCAGCATATAGGTCCTCCTCCATGGCATATGTGCCAAGTAGCCTAGCCTGATCGCATCCACCCATGCCCATTCTATAGGAGTGAACTACTCTGCTATCACCAGCATTGTTGCATGCCTCTCGAGGCTTGTAAGTTGCTCCACTGACCACTAAAACCAAGCCAATTTAGCTATGTTAGTTTATTTTCATACCAAATTCTAGCTCAATTTCAGTTTTCATTCCCCTATCTTACCCCGCCCTTTTTCTCTAGCCCATTTTCTTGTGTTCCTACCCATTTTCTTTTACCCGTGTTCTTGTAGAACATAGTTCTCATAATATTGCAAAGACTTAGTTATCGTGATCCCATGGGCATGGGATCACAGCCCACCTTTGTAGGTGTACAAGTGTAGGAGTACATTCCTTTGGTGCCCCTAAGCTATCCCCTTCTAGCCCTAGCGAGACCGCGTAATTTCTTATACTCCAACTTTTTTTCTCTAGGATCGTGATCCTCTGAGAATTTCAAGCAGGATCATGGTCCCACCCAAAGTTGTTCTAGCCATGGTAAATGTGTGATCTTGCCACAAATATCTAAATCCCCACCCAAACTGGTCCCCTAGCCATCTTTTACGGGATCATGATCCCGTAGGGTGTGGTAGTGATCCCACCAATCTTGTACCTATGGCATCACTATTTTTTTATCTAAAACATTTAATAAATACAAAAATAGGAATGTACAAGCTTGTATTTTTTACCCTATCTTTCAGTTAAGCACCACGTGCTATCAAACACTTCTCACAATATCCGCACAATGCCTCAGTCTGTCTCCTCGTGGCATCTTTCTATGCCAAATCAAAGCTTAAAATCACTATATCTCTCAGCTCTCAAATGCACAAATAAGCTTTTTAAGTTCTCTCAGCACTTATTAAGGGCCTCCTGTGACCCATTTTTCCTTCATGAAGCCCTCCAAGAACACATTCTTATCATTTTACTACCTCATGTCACTTTCTTTCCTTTTTCACCCTCTTCTTACCTGTTCATACCCTTTTTTGGCCTACTACGCCAAAGCCCTTCCTTTCCAAATGCTGCCTAGGCCCCTTTTTTTTTCTCTACCACCCTCTCGAGGGGGCATCACCCAATCTAAAAGTTTCAGCCCATATTCTAGGGCAACACCATCACCTTGTGAATTCTTCCTGTCATTTATTATTCTAAATGTCTTCAAAATAATGTTATTTTAACACTATTTTGAAGAGGGGAAAAATGTAGACACCTAACTCTGATTACACAAATTATGTAATCTTATTTAGTTCTCTCCTGAGGCATTTATTAATTAAATATCTATCTATTTAATCAATTTATGTCATCCCCTAGTTAATTAATTCCATTAATTAACTATAGCCTAATTAATTATCTAAATGACAAACCCATAGTCTGATAATTAATTAGATCCCCTTTATTAATTTAAATAAATTCATTCATCTATTTAAATTAATTCATAAATCCCTTTTTCCTCTCACTTGGAATTAAATAATGCATTTAATCCAATTTGAGCACATGGCTCCTAACTTTAACCCCTAACCTAATCAATCCCAACTACCTAACCTTAAGTTCTTACTCAACCTAACCCATTCACGCATACTAATCACCCTTAATTAGCTAATGACCCATGATTAGCTAATCCAACCCTCCACTGATTCTCTCTACTCCTATCATGTCCTCCTAATTCTCCCACTTGCCTCCTAATCCAAGCCTAATCACCCCCTAAACATTTGCACAATCTTAGTCCATGGATTACAAAATCCTAACCCAACCCAAGTCAACTCTCATGCCGCATCCTCACATCCCCCAAGCCTTCACCTTTGAATAGAAGTTAGATATGAATAGGCATAATAATATGATGAATAGCTTAAAAATGTAGTGGAGGGGTGTTTGTGTGATGTAAAATGTTATGGACATACAAACTTAATAAAATAGGAATACTTATCTTGAAAAGAGATTGATGCTTAAATCACTATTTTTTTATGTTTGTGTTCAGTTTTGGAAGATTCTACAATGTGCTCCAAACTGGAAATGTTGAGACAGAGAAAACCTAGAAAAAAAAATTATTTCTGAAGGTAGTTTAACCTTGACCTAGATAGCGGGGCACAATCTTACCCTGGCGCACAATCTTACCCCTCACTGAAGGTCAACCTTGACCCAAAATAGCTCTGATGGAAATTCTATTCATGGATCCTGAAAGTATCCAAATCTAAACTGCAATTCACTTTCTTGTACCTTTGCCTACAAGAAAAATGGTTTTTTTATTTGGATGAGGGGTTTGCCTTGGTCAAACCCCAGTTTGGAATCAACCTTAATAATGGCATTGCAATAGAGAATGCTAGAAAGTAGTAGAAGTAGATCTAACAATGAAGCTATGGTATTCAATAGATATGCAATTGTATTTCAAATGTAAACAAGTATGTTGATATAAAAGCTTGAACACAATATTAACAAATGAAAATCAAAACCTCCATGATTGTATGCTTGGAAATCCACCTTGAGGGAATAATGAATGGATCTTGAAGATGAACAAAGGATCTTGAAGGAAGATCACACCACCATCATGGATAGATCTAGGGTTTGAATGATGAATCTTGAATGCTTGAACCAAATCTCTTCAAAGGCTTGAATGCTTGAATCCTTGATCTTCAAAGGAGAACTAGAATTCTTGAATGGAGGATGATGACTTGAATGCTTCCTTGAAAATTCTTGATAAAATGCTTGCTTGATAATAGAGATAGATCTTTCTCTTGATGATGGATGCATGAAATGAGAGAGGAAGGCTTCCTTTTATAGAGATCTAGGGCACAAACTTCTAGAGAGGTCCATATTGGAGAATTAAATCCAAATTAACCTTAACCCCTAGAAATGGACCTTGATTAAATCCAATTTAAGATTTTACCATTCTGAAATCTGAAATAGCTGACCTAGAAGTAGGAAAATGAAACTTTTCGAAGCCCGACAACCTGAAACCTCTAGAACATGAAATTTGGACCTAGGGTTAGGGTCAAGGTCCACTCTACCCTAGGTCACATTCAAGGTCAACTCTACCCTAGGTCACATTCAAGGTTGACTCTACCCTAGGTTAGGGTCGAGGTCGACCTTGACCTTGAGGTCTCAGATCTCAGGTTCTCAAGACCAAGTGCCAGAAAAAGGCTAGAAACAGGTGGAGAGAAAAGAAGAATAGGGGAAAAAGATAGATCCATGAAAATACCTATTAAAGGTTCTTGAAATGACCCCAAACCACTTACTATGAGGGCTAAATGTTCTTAACATGGAAGTGCTTCTATTTTAAGATGATACATTAAGCCTCCACTTTAGCAAGAGTATGGACTGGATGTAAACTCTTGGTAAAGGAGAAGAAAGAAGAGATCCAAGTGTATTCAAAATGAGATAAAATAACACTTAGCTAAGGACACAAGCCCCTAGGCTAAGGATTCTAACTCAACATACATGCACGATGGTGCAAAAAAAAAGAGAAAACCAAAAACAACAGAAAAGATGGGTTAGTACTAAAAAAACCCAAATCAACAAATAAAGGAAACCTTGCTAAGAAATATTTCCTATACTAATATCATATTTGGAAAGCTATCATAAAAGCATAAATTATTAGATAAGAAAGACAAGAGCAACACTATAAATAACATAGCTTCATGATCTATTCCTACTAGCATGAAAGCAAAAAGAGAGAAAAGAAAATGTGATTACCTTTCTTAGTAAGATGCCTACCTTACCGTGAATCACCAAGGAGGGAGAGCCAAACAGGTGGCCAAACCTAATAGTTCACCCATAAAATATTCTTTTTAATTGAAATACATCTTTTGATGGCTTCTAGAATACCATCTATGGGTATTCTTATGTGCCTTACCTTTTGAGGATTTAGCATATAAATGAAAAACTATAGTACATGGGAGACCCTATATATGCCCCCCTCCTTATTGTGGCTGTCTACTAGACATGATAAGGAAGAGGAAGAGGGTGCCTAATTTAACAATGTAAGGAGGTATCCTTCTTACAACAATGTACACCATATTCTCAGTGAGGGCTATTAACTCCTACATCCAAGAGTATAGATAATTATGGAAAGGACATGTCATTCATGGAAAAAGGATCCTCAAAGAAAGAGATCTTATCAACAAGACCCCCATCGTAGAGAAGTGCTTTAGATAAAATATCATCTTTCAAAGATAAATCAAGTGGAAACAAAGATTCGATCATCAAGCCCCCTGTAAAACAAGTGGAAGAGGAATCTTTGGCATGGGGGAAGAAACTCTAACACCAAAGCAAGGATAAGATTTTATAAAGAACATAATTTGCAACATAAAGAAGAGGTGATGATCTAGGACAACAACCTCTCATATAAAAAGGTTATCCATATTCAAAACGTCTGTCAATATGATAAAATAATATTGCAATATAAACAAATGTCATTAAGCTAAGGAAAGTAGATCCCTAGACAAATAGAAAGAAGGAAGAACCTTTCTCCCCAAGGATGAAAGAAAGGGATACCCTTGTAAAAAAAATGTATTACAAAAGATATCTTGAACATAGAATAAAATCTGTGGATGATTATAAGCAATAATACAAAACCATAGAGAGATTGGAAGAAAGAATACCAATTAAGCCCAAGATAAAATATATACCAAGAGCCTAATGGATCCTATAAGACTAGATGGAAATACACCTCTTTCCCCCCAATCCAGAGACAAGAGAAGAAATATATATTGTGTCATAATGAGGGGTATCCCCTATATCAAAATTATGAAGGAATTGTAAAATTGCATGAGAGTGAGATATAATTCCTAAAGCAGCTCTTTCTCTAACATATAACTTGAAATGTTTACAATCAAAAAGTAAATGTGTATTACTATAATGAAAAGGACTTTCATTTTTGGATAAAGAATCTTTTAGCATAGGTTTAAAGATCTCTTTCTTGGAATTCATTAACTGAACATACACTTTCTTAGCTACATCTTGACAAGTATCAGGGTTATCTAATTTAGGTGTAGGGAGAAGAACATGAAGAAGATGACAATGATCAACATCATCCATCTTGATTTGAGATTGTGAACAACCAACACCATGCATATCATGTTTAGGGGTTATATGAACTGGATACTTGATACCATGCTCGTTAACTCCAACCCCTAAACCTCTATAACCTTGTTTAGTCATCATATTATATCCTATAGTGTACATATCATGTAAAGCCTCTACAAAAGGTGATTATTTATCATGTTCATGACTAAAGGTTGTATAAGGTGGAATAATAGGTTTTGAAGAAGTTTATTTACCCTTTCCTTTAATATCATCATGAATCAAAGGAGATGGTAAATCAAAGAACTCTTGCACATCTACATCCTGAACTATAGCTTGAATTCCATCATAAGTATGGGAAGAATTAGGATCAACAGATGGAGAATTAGGCATCAGATTAGTAATAGGAAGGTTGGGAATCAAATTAGGAATGATAGGATTGTGAATATTAGGAGATGGTGTATCATCTACTAAATTCTTCACATAATCCAAGAGAATAATAAGTCTACCACATGAATCTTTAATGAAAGTTTTGAATGTAGGAAGACTAGTATCGGTCAATTTCACAAAAGCATAGGCAAGAGAAAAATGAAGGGTCATCAACATAATGAAGTGAATGATACTCTCATAAACATCATAGGTATGGTAAAAAGATGCTAAAACAAGGCTAATACAAAACATAACCACACACCAAAGCATCTTAAAAATATTCATAGTAAATGAAATGCAAGAAATGTTTTTGGATTTTGTTGAATATATAGATTTTTTTCTATTTTTGAATATGAAATGCAAGAGCATAAAATAAATCTAATCTTAACACAAGAAAAGAAAAGATCTAACACCAAAAAGAAGGAATTAAACCATAAATCTAACATAATAAAGCATCTAAATCCACAAAAGAAAAGGGGTAATGACGCAGAGCTCTCCCCTATCTAGACAGCTCTATAAATGGTGAAACCTTCGGTGTTACTTTGAACCCAAAATGGGCATAGGAGAGTGTTCTACACCTTTAGAAGATCATAAAACAAACACACTTCCACAATCCTCACTAGAGGATCGAGTGTCTTCAACTGTCTTGTACTCCCTCAGGCTCTACTGATGCTTGGTTGATTCTCGATCGGTGCTTGGTGTCTATGCAAACCGAGTGGGCTCGGTAGATTTACTAAGTAATTTCCTAACACTTAGGAATGCTTACTAAAAAGTTCCTTATTAACTTTTCCTTCAAATGGGAACCTACAAACTTGGTAAGGGGATGGTAAGGTTCCTTACACAAACAAAATGTCTACTATGGGAGTGATTTCCACACACAACACATGATTTGCATAACAAGTTTAAAGAGGTTAGACCTTGTCAGACTTGTAGCCTTTTGAGTGAAGTTCTAGGGTTCTTGTTCTAGATTCCCATAATAAATATATGGAAACAAAGTACATTTAGACACCCCTTTTAGACTTGTAATAAACCTTTCAATCCTAAGATCTTAAACACAAAGAATGACACTTAACAAATCCTGGTCTATTAGTCCTAATAGGCTAATTGACTTGGTTGATGAAAGAAAACTTTACCAGTTGGTTGTTCTAGGTTAACTGCCAATTGAAATGGTGTTGGGAATCCCACAAAGATCATAATTTGTCTTTAGATTGCATTTATCCATCCCCAAAGTGCTTATGTCACTTCACTTTGTCATTTCTTGAACCAAGCACATAGAGATGCTTGGTCTAGAATCTGCAAACAGACTTCTCCAAAAAATCCCCCTTCTTCTATGCTCTTGAGGAACTAAATTAAATTTCCTCTACTTGCATTTCCTAACTTTTCATAGGAATCCCACAAAGGAAATGAAAGCTAGGGCATTTTTTACTAAAACCCTGGTCTAGAAGGGTTTCCTAAAAATCTGGAAAACTTATTCTTCCAACTTTTGACTCCAATCTTTAAACTAATTCAAACTAAGCGCAATGGAGTCCTAATTCATGATATGTGTTAGATCGATCATTTTTTATCCTCACACTTTTGTACAAATCTGTACACACAATGTTTCAATCCAGAATTTAGAGAAAAATAGGGATCTTTTATTGATTGAATGCAAAAAAAATTACATCTAGTTTCCTTACTGTTCAACAGCCATCATTTTCCACCTTCTTGTAAGGGCTATATGAATACTTTCCTCAATGGATCAAACCATTTTTCAAAGGTTGTGACCCTTGGGTGGTTATTTCACAAGTTGGTAGCAACTTTTCAAAGAAGTTTCCAAAAACATTGCAACTTTGACAAAAAGTTGGATTCTTTCCCTTAATTAGCTTATAGGCCTAAGCCTTGGATCCTAGTGATCCTAAACATTATTGAAATAACTTTAAAAGACACCTAGGAAACCTAACATTCTAAATGTGCCTTTGGACCATAGTAAAAAACCCATAGTTTATAACCACACCGAGGGTGACTAGGTCTTACAAATTGGCTTATTATCAATCTACAAGTTGTGATGAATGGGAAGTGTTCCTTGAGTGCTTCTACACCATACTCCTATGTTTTAAAAACTCAAGTCCCACTTGAGAGGAGTTCTTGAACTAAAGTTCCATGCTTGTTGATACATCTTCACTCATCCATGTAGCATCAATGTCTAGTAGCCCCTTCTATTTGACCAAGTAATCCTTGTAAGTCTTCTTTCTGGTTTGTTTAACAACTTTAGAGTCCAGAATATTTTCCAATTGTAATGGTTGGCTTGGTGGAAAGTCTTTTATCCATTCATCCTGTTTGTCTTCAGTATCCTACAAAGTTTCATTAGATCTTGGATCACCCTTAAAAGGAGTGAGATCACACATATTAAAGATAGGAGAAATAGTAGGGGGTAAGGAAATTTCATAAGCATTATCCCCAAACTTATGAAGTATTTGACAAGGACCGATCTTCCTCATCTACAATTTGGTGTGTCCCCTTGGTAACCTTGCCTTATTCAAGTATGCCCATACTTCATCTCCTACTTTGAAAGTAACATATCTCCTCTTCTTATCTGCTTGTTCTTTTTACTTTTTAGTATTATGAATCAATGTATCTTGGACTTGATCATGAATCTATTTGATCCATCAAGACAATTCTTCTCCCTGTGCACTGACTTTAAAGTCAGTCGATAACTCTTTGAGTTGCATGACTCCTCTTGGATGAAGTCCATAACTCACTTGGAATGGTGTCTTCCCTGTTCACCAGCTTACTAAATCATTGAAAGCAAATTCTGCTTGAGGAAGGATAGCATCCCAAATCTATCCATATTGTTTTGTTAGACACCTTAAATAGTTTCCTAATGACCTGTTTACAACTTTAGTCTATCCATCGGTTTGTGGATGGTATGTAGAACTGAATGACAAGTTTGTCCCCAACTTTCTCCAAAGGGTTCTCCAAAAGTGTCCCTAGAATTTCACGTCTCTGTTGGAGATAATGGATGTTGGTAATCCATGAATTCTAACCACTTCTTTAAAAAACAAATGAACAATATCTGAAGCATCATTAGAAACCTTAAAAGGAACAAAGTGTGCCATTTTTCTAAATCTGTCAACTATGACAAAGATACTATCAAATCCTTTCTTGGTTCTCAGTAGTCCTAAGACAAAATCCATACTCACACTGTCCCATGGCTTTGTTGGAATCGGTAGTGGTTGATATAGACCTTGATTGGTCCTAGTTCCTTTAGCCCTTCGATAAATTATTCATAGTAGAAATCGATGCTAGCAATCTGGCCATAGGAGCAGTCCTTAGTCAAGATGGAAGACCAATGGCTTTCTTCTCTAAAAAATTGAATGAAGAAAGAATAAATAAAACACATATGAATTGGAATTGTACGTGATGGTTCAAGCCCTCAAGAAATGGAGGCACTACTTGCTTCCTAAAGAATTTATTGTCTTTACAGATAATCATTTAGAGGTATTAACTCTTCCATATGTGTTTGTACCATGCATTTCAATATGAATGTTCTTAGAAATGATAAATGTGGAATTGGTTTGGTTTAAATTGTATTTATTTTGTAAAAGATATTGAATGCTCTAGGCAGGGTTACATGATTTAGTTCTGGTTGATGATAGTAAAAATGGGTCTCGGTGCAGACACCATAAATATTAATCAAATTGTTGGATCCTTCTAATTCTACTATATTGTGGTTATCCTAATTTACCACAAAATCACCAAAGCGATTTGGAAGATATATTTTAGAACAAAAGATACAGATGCTTGAGTGTTGATCTGTAAAACATGGCAGTGTGGCCAACAACATTTGGCAATGAATTATTTTTTTTTCTAATCAATGATGGGTTTGATCTTGTGAGATGCCTCTAATGAATTGTTCTTATAATGATTAGATGGATCCTATTATGTTGAAGTGTGTGAAGGATTCTCTGCATTGGGTAAGCTTGTCGGGATCACCAAAATGAATAGAAGGTAGATATGAATAGGGATGATAATATGATGAATAGGTTAAAAATGTAGTGGAGTGGTGTGTGTGTGTGATGGAAAATGTTATGATAAAAACTTAATAAAATATGAATACTTATCTTGAAAAGAGATTGATGCTGAAATCACTATTTTTTTATGTCTATGTTCAGATTTGGAAGATTCTACAACTTGCTCCAGACTGGAAATGTCAAGACAAAGAAAACCTAGAAAAATTTTGTCTTCCTGAAGGTAGGTCAACCTTGACCCAAATAGAGGGGAAAATCTTACCCCAAGGCACAATCTTACCCCCCACTAAAGGTTGACCTTGATATGAAACAACTCTAATAGAAATTCTATTTTCAAATCCTGGAAGTTCACCGAAAAGGGTATCCAAATCTGAACTGCAATTTGTTGTCTTGTACCTATACCTACAAGAAAAATGGTTTTGTTGTTTAGATGAGGGGTTTTCCTTGGTCAAACCCTAGCTTGGAATTAACCTTAATAATGGAATAGAAATAGAGAATGCTAGAAAGTAGTAGAAGTAGATCTAACAATGAAGCTATGATATTCAATAGATATGCAATTGTATTTCAAATGTAAATAAGTATGTTGATATGAAAGCTTGAACACAATATTAACAAATGTAAACCAAAACATCCATGATTGTATGCTTGGAAATCCACCTTGAGGGAAGAATGAATGGATCTTGAAGATGAACAAAGGATCTTTAAGGGATATCACACCACCATGATGGATAGATCTAGGGTTTGAATGATCAATCTTGAATGCTTGAAGTAAATCCCTTCAAAGGCTTGAATGCTTGAATCCTTGATCTTCAAAGGAGAACTATAATGCTTGAATGGATGATGATGACTTGAATGCTTCCTTGAAAATTCTTGATGAAGTGCTTTCTTGATAATAGAGAGAGATATTTCTCTTGATGATGGATGGATGAAATGAGAGAGGAAGGCATCCTTTTATAGGGTAAAAGCACAATCGGGTGTCACCTTTTAGGCTAAATTATCAGGATAGCTGAATTTAAGTATTTATAACTAAAAATTAATTTTGGTCAAACATATGGTCTAGCTAGATTCATTCTAGCTAAGTTGGATAAGTTCTTTAACTTCTCCAATTGGAAATATCTATAAAATGCATTTTTTATACCTCTTTGGGTCTAATTACCATAAAAATAAAATTATTTCAAAAAAGTGGTGTTTCAATAACTCCTAATATTTTTAATCATATTTTTTTTAAATTAAAAAAGTACCCTTTTGTAGAGATGAGAGTCAAGAATATCCTCATATAGATTTTATAGTATTTTAATTAGACATAGTTTATTGTAATTAAAAAATATTGCAAGTAGGTATTTTAACAGTCAAGACGACGTTGATTCAGAGAAAGAAAAAAATAGTAAATCATATTAAATAAATTTGAAAAATATATGGTGCACTAGAGGAGAGAGTCCTCTTCAAGAATATATTTTTTTTTTTTGATTGGGATAGATTTATTATGAAAAATATGTTGCGAGATGAAAACTGTCGATTTCAGTGAGTTGGAATTTGAATTGTTATAAAACAGAAAATATAGGTCACAAACCAATTTTTATTTCTTCATGGACTATCTATATATGTCATCTATGACATATTTTTAAATTACGGGAAAACATGTTTATTTACATATAATTTTTTGGTGGGAACTAAACCCCTAATTTTCAGCAACTGAAAATTGTCTTTAAAAATTAGAAAAATATATCAATTCTTATTCAAAAAAATTATTAAAAATATTAATCATAAACTTCATCCATTTTGTCACATTTAATTAGTTTACATCATCTTCAAATTCCAAACATAAATGTCATTTTTATACTGTTGAAGTTGAACAACTTTGATTTTGTTAGCCTTTTCCTTTGTAAAAGGGTGACAACTTATTGTGCTTTTACCCTATAGCGATCTAGGGCACAAACTTCTAGAGAGGCTAACATTGGAGAATTAAATCCCAATTAAACTTAACTCCTAGAAATGGACCTGGATTAAATACAATTTAAGAGTTTACCATTCTGAAATCTGAAACAACCGACCCGAAAGTGGGAAAAAGAAACTTTCCGAAGCCCGACATCCTAAAACCTCCAGAACTTGAAATTTGGACCCAAGGTCAGGGTTGAGTTTAACTCTACCCTAGGTCAGGGTCAAGGTCAACCTTGACCTAGGAGGTCAACCTTGACCTCGAGGTCTCAGATCTAAGGTTCTCAGGACTAGGTGCCTGAAAAAGGCTGGAAACAGGTGGAGAGAAAACAAGAATAGTGGAAAAAGCCAGATCCATGCAAAGACCTATTCAAGGTGATTGACATGACCCAGAACCACTTACTTAGAGGGATAAATGTTCTTAACATGGAAGTTCTTCCATTTTAAGATGATACAAACTTATGTCTACCTTAAATGCTCTTACACATCCCTTACACACTACATCTCGTTCTTATAAATTTGTCCCCTCTCACATCTCCTAAAATGGTCACATTCCCCCATACCTTCCAACCTCTCCCATTGTGACACTTATCACAATGAGATGCATTTGAGAGAGCACAATCCATGTTCTCTCTCTTAAATGCATCTTGACACTTCCTCGAGCTTTCATCTCAATAGTTCATTTGCCTCTCCTCTTGCCTATAAATTGAAGGCTCTTTTACTTCATTTTTATCCACCTTCCATGCAAAGTTATCATGCCATTTTGAGAGCCAAAATCATCAAACATATATCCTTATAATGCCAAAATCATTCCAAACTCATACCCTTTGGAGCTTGAGCAAACATTTCATCCATTGGACAAAGCTACACATCAAAGTGGAGTTTGCTTGGTTTTAGAAGGTTTGCACTCTTAGGCTTCGTATGTTTTTAACTCCTCTTTGGTCCAATCATGTATGTAGTTTTTGATAGTTTTTTTTTAGTGCTTTCATAGTTATTTTAATCCTTTAAACACATTTTCATAGCTTACATCAATAAATTCCCTTAAGTTGTCATGTCTCCACCTTAGAGGTGGTCTCCATATTTTGTTGAGTTCATACTAAGTATCAATTATTCATTAAAATAAATGCTTCTAGTTCATTGAAGGTTATCAGTTGTTAACAACATAAAACAAATGATGGTATGAAGTATAGAAAGTATCTTAGTATTAGGGTTTTCCTTATTTTTTGTTGCCTCTCAATTTTTTGATGACCTAGTTCAAGGTAAGAAGGTTATCTACAATTTGAAATGAGCTCTACAAGTGATGGTGAGTTGGAAAATTTAGTTTGAGGTAAGAAGTTTAATGGAATGGATGATCTCCAAGATATGAACAACAAGTTTCATGATGTGTTATAGGTAGGTCAAAGGGAAGGTGAGAAGGTTCCCAATATCTTTTTATGGGGTGCTACTCAAGATGAATACCTCAATCCCAACATCAAGAAAGTGGATAACCCTAAAAAATTTCATAACATTGCTCTCCCTAGAAGCCTTAATAAGGACAAGTTGGATACTTTTGGAGGTGATTCCAAGGTGAGTAGGTCATCCCCCTTTTTATTTTCTATTTACTGATGGTTCTGTATGATCATGGAATAATCTCTTTGTTAAAGTCTTGTCTCCTACGTTAGGAGGGGTTTCAATTGAAAATTTTGATGCTAGTACTTACATCAAGATTTTAGACCATTCTTATCACCACTCTCTTTTTAAAATGTAAAACACCTTAGTTCACAAGTTTGGAGATTATTGACCCAACATTGTTTTGGCTAGAAAGTGGGTAGAAACTTCATGGGCTTTAAAGTTCTCTATTTTTCTTTGTGCTCTCCCAAAGGAGTTTTTCTTCTTCTACTTCACCCAAAAGGAATATTTTGTTCATATTATTGATACCAAACCTTGATTTTATTATAAGGAACCTCTTCATCTATGCAAATGGAGACTTTCTTTGACCTTGTTGCACACCTTCTTCCTATTATCCCAATATGGGTTCACTTCCTATGTCTCCCTCTAGAGTTTTAGGATGAGGAAGTGATTGAAGGTATTTCTAAATCCTTTGATGAGTTCATGGGCATTGACACGGTTATAAATAATTGTTCCAGATTTATTTTTTCTCATTTCTATATTTTGGTGGTTCCTGGCACTATCCTTTTGGTGCTTTTTAATCTAAATTCCCATATGGAATCCCAATATTACATGATTTAATATGAGAACTCTACCCCTTTTTTCCATATTGTCTCTTCTACTGGTCATCTTAGTTTGGATTGTATAAAGGCAGAGACTAAAATATCTTTAGGCAAGGAGAAACTTGGGGTCTCTATTTTTGCCCCCCTTATTTAGAGATTGACTTCCCTCCTGTGGATATAGATGGTGACAAAGGAGTTCTTTGAACTTTTTTGGAAGGATTTTCTATTCTTGATGTGGTGTGGAAGCCTATAGAGGTTTTTAAAGTTGAGAAAGAGTCTTCTAAATTTTCTTTTATGATGGATCTTTCTAAGGATGTTGAGTCCCTTCCTTCACTTCAGTTGGTTCCTTTTTGTAAATGTTTTTACCCCATCTTAGAGTTTTCTCCCCCTTTGAGTTCTTCCCTACCTAATTTTATTTCTTTCCCTCCTTTAAATTCTCTCTCTTGTGATAGGACAATTTTTATTGTACCTTCTTTTCATTACCCCACCTTTTGAACCCCATCTCTCCTACCCTGTCCATTATTATTATCGGAAAGGGACCTCCATATGTTGGCTTCTTTCTAAAAGATTCATAAATTGATAGATGTTAGGAATAGTAAATAAAATTGTAGATTGGATAAGGATATTTGAGAGTCAAGTACAACAAGAGATGTGGTAAGTGATAGCTAGAGAATATTGGAGAAGGTATGCTCTTACAAATATAAAATATGATTATCTCTCTTGGAATATCAGAGGACTCAATTGGTGTATGTGCTTCTAGGTGTGCTTGCACAAGTACTAAGAAGACCTTTCTTATCTTCTTCAAGAATCCTAATCTCCTCTACGATCTTAATAGGCTTAGATGATTAACTAAGACCTTAACTAACTCTTCTCTAAGAGTCTAACTCCTTGTGTTTAACCTTGAATGACAATCACCTTGTTGTTACTTCAATGCTTTCTCCTACACTTAGAAGACTCTAAGTGCCATTTTTACACAAACCATAAAAATCATTGAAAACATTCCACATGTTTCCATTTGGATCCATCTTGAAGGATCTCGAAGCCCTTTTCTACCAGGTTCAAGAACTAGTCTTGAGGAGGTCTAATTAGGCCTAATTCCTTATAGCCCTTGACAGGGTCCTTTTCCAATTTCCTGCCAAAACTTTCCAAACAACTTGCAAAACTAGTCCCACATTTGAGTACCCTTTTGGATTTAATGAATGATTCAGAAGGTTTTTGGCTCCTAGGTCATCCGTACATAGGCTTCCTATTATCTAGGTCAAATAGGGCTAGTAGGCCTAGTTTTTAGGACCTTACTGATTTCTAGCTCACATCTCAACCTAATGGATTGGTAAGTTCTCAATACTCCTAAAATATCATGATATGATCATATCCCATCTGGAAATGTGATTATTTCATACTATAGTTCAATCTCCTACATTAAATCTTCAATTATTCACTATCAAACCTCTAACTGGGCACTCTAAGCTTACCTAGGGCTTGACCTTAGAAATAGAAACTCGACTCTTCATGAATCCTAACACTAAATACATATAGACCAATTTCTCCCCTATAACATTCATCTACCCTTAGGAAGATATCGTGGCTAGATTTCATGGGGGAGCCATAGAAAGACAAACTGGTTAGGACAAGACCAGGAAACCCTCTAAACTCTAAAACAATTATTCAAGGCTCCAAATCAAATCTAATATACTTTCTTACATAATGAAAAAGTCTTGAAACTATCCTATAAACACAAATCTAACAATAAAAAAAAGCTTTCAATTCAAATAATAGCACTGTCACTCAATAAAGCTCGGTATCCTCACATAACCAGAATTACAGAGCTGCTTCACTATTCAAAAATTTGATTACAATGATTTGTACCTTGGGATTAGAGCCTAAGAGAGTCTTATATGTGATTCTCCATATTTCTAGGTCATGTTAGTTCATCCCCACTCCTATCTTTTAGGGAATCCAATGTCGCCAAGTTGCATGCAACATTTGCCATAAATTGTCAATGTTGTTATTACAACTTTTGGCATCTTTACATTCATTAGGCCAACTAGAATATAGGCCTCTATGCTATGTGGTTCAAAGAACTAACCCCCTTAATGACCTTAAGGCATCTTTCTTACATCTCTCATGTGTTTAGAACACATTAATAATCCCATATCAAAACAACTAACAATGACTAATTGGTGACCTTAGTTCTAACAATAGCTCACCTAGTCCACATCTTGCAAGACCTTCTGAGGTCCAAATTAAACACACAACTCATCTCACAACTCTGACTTGGCTAATGCCAGATACAAGCCAAAATAACATAGGATTAGGAGGCTAGCCTAGGTGCTCCTGCACCATCCTCCCCAAGTAAAAGTGATGAAGGGTGTTCCCCTTAATACCACAAACAAATAACAGAAATAGAGAAATAATAACAATATGGAAGAACATAAAATTGGCTTCTTATTATCTCCACAAATGTGGAATTACAAACTTTTAGAATTACAATATGCAAAGCCACATGGGCATTCCCTTACAATATTCTGTAGGATAAAGCCTCGAATTATCACCCAGATCTACTACCCAGAACCGCCCTAGACAACACTATAGGCCTTCTTTATATAGGCAATTTCCACCGCCTGAGAAGGTTCCAGAAATTTAGCCAACAAGGCCAACCAAACTTAGAATTATTTTATTTTTTAATTTATTACATCAGAGTCAGCTCAAAATAACTTTTTAAACTTGAACATAAATTTTGAAGGAAAATTATTTTTAGCCATTTCAGGTGACCCAACTTACGAAGACTATAAGTCATCACCAGTTGACCCAATTGACTATTATGACCCCATTTCGGAAAGGCCATGAAGCGTTCTACAGGCTAGAATTAGGTAAGCAGCTATCACCCAAATTTTTGACATCATCCGAGACCTCTATAGTCTTCAAAACTAAGTTCAAAGTTTTTGTACCCTACTGCCAATACCGAAAATCTTCAATATCTCCAAAGCTAGACTTGATCTGTCAATGAAACTTTACTGGCAGCTGATACAACTGAGATGAACCTCCACATGTGAAATCAGAACATTCTGAGATCATATGACCAACTTACTAAAATTAGCTAGTTTCCATAAATAGTAGCTCTACACAAGATAGCCCTTATTGAATACAAGAATAGAAATATTTTTGGGTGATGAAAGATTGCTCTTACACCCAGGATGCTCCTGCATCACCCGAGGTAATTTGAGAAGTGACCCTGTCACAACTCAGGTGTGCAGAGGAAAACCAAGATGGTTAACCTCCTCCTTTGTCATCCATGATGAATCTTCAATAGGTCATACTTTCCACTTGACTAGATATTCTTCATATATCCTATTCCTTGTGCTTCTACCAACTCGACTATCTAATATGTCCTCAATCTCCTTGGTATCTGAACTAGTTGCTGGAATACTCCACTGTGCTATTGTGATGTCATCTTCAACACCTCCATCATGATACTCTGTCAAATCTAAAATGTTAAACACTAGTGAAATATTCAGCTCAATAGGCAATTCTACCTCATGCGCATTTCCTGAATCATGCTTCTTCAGTATCTTACATGGCCCAAATTTCTTCATTTTTATCTTGTTATATGTACCAACTGGAGACCACTCCTTTCACAAATGAACCATGACTTCATCCCCAACCTAAAATTCCTTATGCCTCCTTTTCTCATTTGCCTTAGCCTTATACTATGCATTCATTTTGGTAATGTTCTTTCTCACTTCCTCATAGATGTTCTTCAAGTGTTCTGCAAAATCCTCAGCTTCAGCACTACTTATCTCTCCTTTATCTATCTTTCTCAATTTAGATGCATTTCTTGGACTACTTCCATATACAATCTAGAATGGTGATTTACCAGTGCTCCTGTTGACAGAATTATTATATGCAAATTTTGCCTATGGTAAAATCAAATCCCATCCTTTTGGCTTATCCCCAACCAAACATCTCAGCAAATTTCCCAAACTCCTATTCACCACCTCTGTTTGTCCATCAGTCTGTGGATGATGTGATGAACTGAAAACCAAATCTATCTTCAACTTCTTCCATAATATACGCCAAAAATATCCAACAAACTTAGTGACTCTATCTGAAACTATGGTCTTTGGCAAACTATGTAGTCTCACCACTTCTTTGAAAAACAATTTTGCTACATGAATAGCATCATTAGTCTTCTTCCAGGGAATGAAATGTGCCATCTTTGAAAATCTATCAACTACCACAAAAATTGAATCTTGTCCCCGTTGTGTCCTTGACAATCCAAGAACAAAATCCATACTGATATCCTCCCATGGCTTCTCTAGTACAGGTAATGGCTAATACAATCCCGTATTCTACTTCCCTCCTTTCACCATCTGACATACTCTGCAACTCTATACAAACTTCTTCACATCTTGCTACAACTATGGCCAATAATAATTCTCACTAACTAAAGAAAGGGTTTTATCATGGTTAAAATGTCCAGCCAATCCTCTATTATGCTTCTCCTTGATGAGATTCTCCCTCATAGAACTTTGTGGAATGCACAACTAACTTCCTTTGCATAGCATATCATCCTAGATGATGAAATCCAACCACTTTGTTCTGTCTAGAGTAATAGGTTCTTTACAAGCTTTCCAAGATTCACCAAAATCAGGATCCTTTGGATACAAATTCTTGAGTTCATTGAGCCCAACCACCTCAATCTGCATTTCTGTCAGCAATAGTTGCCTTCTGCTAAGAGCATCTGCAACCCTGTTAGACTTCCCACTCCTATGTTTCAAAACAAATGAATAACTCTACAAAAACTCAACCCATTTCAAATGCCTCTGATTTAACTTTCCTTGACTATTCAAATATTGCAAAGCTTGATGATTAGTATACAAAAAAAAACTCCTTAGGAAGTAGATAGTGTCTCCACTTCTTCAATGCCTGAACTATAGCATAAAATTCTTGATCATAAATAGAATATTTTCTCTTAGCATCATTCAACTTCTCACTTGAATAAGCAATAGGTTTACCTTCTTGGCTCATAACAGCTCCTATTGTAGTACCACTAGCATCACAGTCTACTTGAAACACCTTATTAAAATCTGGAAGTGCTAAAATAGGTTGTTCTGTAACTTTTTGTTTCAACAATTGGAAACTCTTTTTTGCCCCATTAGTCCACTTAAACTCTTTTCTATCCCCTCTCATTGTTTCAGTTAAGGGTCCAAAAATACTACTAAAATTTCTGATAAAATTTCTATAAAAGCTAGCCAAACCATGAAAAGATCTTACCTCAGTAGCACTCCTTGGAGTAGGCCATTCAAGGATAGCCTATATTTTTTCTGGGTCCATTTTTAGACCTTCTGCTGAAACTACAAATCCAAAATACACTGACTCTTTCTTCACAAAACTGCACTTCTTAAAATTAATCAATAATTTCTCTTCTCTCAGCTTCTCAAACACCATACGAATATGCACTATATGTTCCTCCAATGTTTTACTAAAGATCAAAATATCATCTAGGTAAACAATGACAAACTTACCCAAAAACTCTTTCAGAACCTCATTCATGAGCCACATGAAAGTGCTCAGTGCATTGGTTAGCCCAAAATGCATGACTAACCACTCATGCAATCCTTCTTTTGTCTTGAAGGTAGTCTTCCACTCATCTCCTTCTCTGATCCAAATTTGGTGATATCCGCTCTTCAAATCTATCTTTGAGAAATACACAGCTCCACTCAAATAGTCCATAATATCATCCATTTGTGGCAATGAAAACCTGTACTTGATTGTAATCTTTTTTATTGCCCAAGATTCTATACACATCCTCCATTCTCCATTCTTCTTTGATGCTAATACTGCCAGTACAGCACAGGGACTCAAACTCTCACGGATCAATCCTTTTTGTAACAACTCATGTACTTGTCTGTTCAACTCCTCACTTTCTGCTGGTGTCATTCTGTGTGCTACCTTGTTTGGAAAATTAGCTCTTGGAATCAAATCTATCTGATGACTAATCTTCCTTACTGGTGGTAATCCATCAGGTACATTATTAGATACAATATCTTGAAACTCATTCAACAAATCTGCAACCTCTACAGGTACATCCTCTATTTCCTCTTTACCAGCTTTTGGAATTAAAGAAAAATACACATGCTCATGCCTCATACCATCTAGGAATTTTCTTCCATCAACAAAATTTATTCTTGCATTACCACATACCTTTTCTTCGGTCTCCTTCAATGGCTTTAGCTTATGTTGCACTCCATCTTTTGTCAAGGAATAGGTATTCGCACAACCATCATGTACAACACATCTATCAAACTGCCACAGCCTACCCAACAACATGTGACATGCATCCATAGGTATGATATCACATAGTACCTCATCATGGTATCTGCCAATCTTGAACTTTACTAGGAACTACACACTGACGATGACCTTGTGGTCATCCTGCACTCAGGCAATCTGATATGGATGTGGGTGTTTCTGTCTCTTGAGCTTCAACTTTGTCACCATCTCTTCTGACACCAAATTGTCAGTGCTTTCACTATCAATAATCACATCACAGAATTTACCCTCATACTTGCATCGAGTGCAAAACAAGCTCCTCCTTTGTTCAAGTTCATTCTCACCACTCAACAGGACTCTTTTGTTGATCAATGTTTCTCCTCTTTCAGAATTTTCTAGCATCTTCATCTACATGGGCCAGTTTGGCTTGGCCTTCATTCCTCCTATCCACCCCTTCTTGGTGTTGAGGACATTCAAATTCCCTATGACCTTCTTCTCCACAATGAAAACATGTTCCACGGAAGCCTCCTCTTCCTGAACCTTGTCCTCTTCCTCTTCCTCTCTAATCTCTATTGTTCTGATCCTAGAAATGATTGGAGTTGTTTCCTCTCTGATTTTAATTACTACTAGCCTCATCCTTCTTTTTTGAATCTTCATTCCAGCCTCCATATGACCATCCACTAGATTCTCCATTGTGACCTCTTCCATTTTGTCTGCTCTCAAACTTCTTGTTCAGCTTTTCCTCTACTTTTAGGGAAAACTGGTATGCATCTTCAATATTGTTCATTCCAACTAGATTCAGCTCCTCTTGAATGCTCAGCCTCAACCCATTAAGATAACAAGCAACTTTCTCCTTATCATCTTTTTCATGGCCTATTCTAATAAGGATTCGATAGAATTCCTCCATATACTCCTGAACAGATCTTCCTGCTTGCTTCAAAGTTTATATTTTCTTTAGTAGGTCAAGCTCATAATTAACAGGAATGAACTGTCACTTCAATTTATCCACCATCTGATCCCATCTTGTGATTTTATCTTTCCCTCTTCTATTTCTCTCTAGTTGAATCTCTTGCTACCAGATCTTCGCATGACCCTTCAGTCTGGCCTTCACAAACTTGACCCAATCAGGATGCTCAATATCTTCATACTCAAAATATTTTTCCCATTCGTTGATCCAGTCAATCAACTCCTTTGGGTTAAGATTCCCTGAAAATGTAGGAACCTCGATCTTAGGTCTTTTCCCAATCTTGGAAATGGCTTAGAAAATCCTTTCTTCCTCTTCATTCAAAACTTCAACTTCTGCTTCTTGATCATCATTTCCTTCTTCAGCTTCATCCTCACTTTTATCTCTGACATTAAGATTCATTCCTCTGCGAATCTCTTCTTGCAATGCTCGCACTTGTCTCTGGAGCTCTCTAACCTCAGGTGTCACAACACCAACTCTTCCACCATGTTCCCTTCATGGAGGCATTTTCATGCTTATCGTTGAAACCCTATCCACAGTCCTGGTGTAAACTGCCTCACAATTGGTGATCTATTTACACAAACCCCAACCCACAGTCCTGGTGCAAACTGCCTCACAATCGGTGATCTATTTACACACTTAGGAACTCCTACTCTGATACCACTTGATGAAGGGTGCTCCCCTTAATACTACAAACACATAATAGAAATAGAGAAACAACAACAATATGAAAGAACACAAAATTGGCTTCTTATTATCTCCACAAATGTGGAATTACAAACTTTCAGAATTACAATATGCAAAGCCACATGGGCATTCCCTTACAATATTATGTAGGACAAAGCCTCAAATTATTACCCAGATCTACTATCCAGAACCACCCTAGACAAAACTATAGGCCTTCTTTATATAGGCAATTTCCACCGGCCAAGAAGGTTCCAGAAATTTAGCCAACAAGGCTGACCAAACTTAGAACTATTTTATTTTTCAATTTATTACATCAGAGTTGGCTCAAAATAACTTTTGAAACCTGAATATAAATTTTGAAGGAAAATTATTTTCTACCGTTTCAGGTGACCCAACTTTCGAAGACCATAAGTCATCACCAGTTGACCCGATTGACTATTATGACCCCATTCTAAAAAGGCCACTAAGTGTTCTACAGGCATGACTCACACAAGCACTTGTCACCCAAATTTTTGACCTCATCTAGGACATCTATAGCCTTCAAAACTGAGTTTAAAGTTTTTGTACCCTACTGCCAATACCAAAAATCTTCAATATCACCAAAGCTAGACTTGATCTGTCAATGAAACTTTACTGGCAAGCTGATACGACTGAGATGAACCTCCACATTTGAAATCAAAACATTCTAAGATTGTATGACCAACTTACTAAAATTAGCTAGTTTCCATAAATAGTAGCTCTACACTAGATAACCCTTATTGAATACAAAAACAAAAATATTTTTGGGTGATGCAAGATTGCTCTTACCCCCAAGATGCTCCTACATCAAAAAGCTTTCAATCCACCCTTGGATTGAGTAAGTTGAGGTCAATGCCCAACTTCTTGAACTTTGATTCTTTGAGCCATACTACATCAGCATGAGATTGACCATAAAACTTGACCAAATGTTATTTTTAGTCCTTCCTAGTCTTTTTGTAGACTCTTGATTCCAGTATACTGCCAGCCTTCTTAACTATGGTAGAAGGTAATGGAGTTCATCCACATCTTGGATAGCTTCAATTAAGCTTTGATCCAGATCAGGCATAGGTCCTTTGTAAGGAACTAGGTCAAAAACATTGAAAATAGGGGATAGTCCACTATCCTCTGGTAGCTCCACTTTATAGGCATTGTCTCCATACCTTGATAAGATAGGACAAGGACCTATCCTTCTCATTTTAAACTTGTGAGGGACTCCCTTTTGTAATCTAGACTTTTTTAGATTCACCATCACCAAGTCTCCAACATTGAATTGGATATTTCTTCTACCCTCATCAACCTTAGTCTTATGCTTCATAGTGTTCTCAATTAATGTCTTCTTGACTATGTCATGAATCTCCTGCATTGCATAAGAAAAATCATCAACATAACCACTCCCTTTAACTCCATCCTTTAATTCTCTTAGTTCATAGACTCCTCTAGGATGTAGGCCATATACAATTTTAAAGGGGCTCTTCCATGTAGACTTGTTCACAGTGTCATTATAAGCATACTCAGCCTGTCCAATCAATTGATCCTATTATTGACCATACTCTTTTGTCAAGCACCTTAATAGATTTCTAAGGCTCCTATTTACCACCTCAATTTGACCATCTATTTGAGGATGGTTTGCAGATCCAAACGAAAAATTTGTGCCCAATCTTAGCCAAAGATTCTTCCAAAAGTGACTCATAAACTTGGTGTCTCTATCTGACACTGCGCTCAAAGGTAACCCATGTATTCTTACTATCTCTTTGAAGAAGAGAGAGGCTATTTGGTTGGCATCATTTGTTGTCTTACATGGCACAAAGTGAGCCATCTTGTTGAATCTGTCCACAACTAGATAAACACTATATGTGCCTTATCTTGTCTTGGGTAACCCAACTACAAAGTCCATGCTCAAGCATTCCCAAGGCCTAGTGGGAATAGGTAGTGGTTGATATAGGCCTGCATTTGAAGAAGTAACTTTGGCCTTTTGACACACAATGCAACTTTCAACATACTTCCTAACATCAAGGTTCATTCTTGGCCAATAATAGAACCTTTGAACAAGTTCTTATGTCTTAGTGATCCCAAAATGACCACTCAATGCACCATTGTGCTTTTCCAGACTCAAATTTCTCTAATAGACCCTCTAGGGACACATAACCAATTTTCCTTAAATACGAGATCACTTTGCAAAGTATATTCAACATATTTTCTATGAAAATGATTCATATATTTACTACATACCTTGTAAATGTCTACAAAGTCTTCATCATCAGTATATAGATCTTTGAAGTGATCTATTCCCATGCTCTTCAACTAACTCTCTTGGATAGTAAGAGCTCTCCTACTCAAGGCATCTACCACCTTGTTGAGTACTCCCTTCTTATGCTTAATGTTAAATGTGTATGCTTGTAGGTATTCAACCCACTTCATGTGCTTATGACTGAGTTTCTCTTGAGAGTTCAAGAAACTTAGAGCTTGGTTGTCTAAATAGACTATGAACTCCTTGTGAAGAAAATAATGCCTCCATTTCCTTAAGGCTTGAACTAATGCATACATCTAAAGTCCATAAGAAGAATACTTCTTCTTAGCTTCACTCAACTTCTCTAAATTAAAAGCCACTAGTCTACCCTCTTGGCTTAAAACAGCTCCAATAGCCACATTGCTTGCATCACACTCTATGGTGAATAGCTTCTCAAAGCTTGGCAAAACTAAAACAGGTTTTGTAGCAATATTTTCATTCAATAACTCAAAACTCTTGTTACCTTGTTCATTCCATACAAACTTAGTCTTCATGTGTCCCTTAATGGTGTCCAACATAGGAGCACAAATAGCACTGAATTGCCTTATAAAATTTCTATAATATTGAGAAAGGCCATGAAAACTTCTTACCTCTTTTGCTATCCTTGGAGTGGGCCAATTGAGGATGGCTTCCACCTTTCTAGTGTCCATTTTCATATTTCCATGAGCTAAAACAAACCCAAGGTATACCAGCTCTGTCTTGATGAACTCACACTTCTCTAAGTTGATCATCAACTTCTCATCATGCAACTTCTTAATAGAAGTCTCTAAGTGTTGGAGATGCTCATCTTTTGTCTTGCTATAAATTAGTATATCATCAAGATATACCACTACAAATTTTCCAATGTATTCTTTGAGGAATTCATTCATGAGCCTCATGAATTTGGAGGGGGCATTAGACAATCCAAATGGCATGACAAGCCATTCATACAAACCTTCATTGGTTTTGAATGTTTTGTTCCACTCATCTCCCTCATGTATCTTAATTTGGTGATAACCACTCTTTAAGTCTATCTTGGTAAAGTACTTGGCTTCACCTAAACAATCCATTAGGTCTTCAATCCTAGGAATAGGAAACCTATATCTAATGGTTATCCTATATATTTCCCTTGAATCAGTACAAAACCTCCATGTTTCTCCCTTTTTAGGTGCTAGGATAGTGGGTATGGCACATGGACTAATACTCTTTCTAATAATACCTTGGTTTAGGAGTTCTTGTATTTGTATAGCAATTTCCTCATTTTGTTGAGGGGTCATCTTGTAGGCTACCTTATTGGGTAGGGTAGCTCTTGGTATAAAGTCTATCCTATGACTTATGGTTGTTTTAGGGGGTAATGTTGATGGTTTTCCATCACTTACTATGCCTTCATAAGTCTGCATCATGCTTTGTATCTCCTTAGGTAGCTCTAGCTTCTTGGTTGCCTTACCTTCATCTACCTCTCTTGGCCTTAACACTAATGCAAAGCCAACTCCTTTTCCTTCTTCCAAGGATTCTAAGAACTCTTTTTCACCAACTATGAGCACATTAGGACCTGTTGTCTTCACCTCTGTATCCTCTAACAATGACTAAATCTTGAAAGTCACATTATCCTTCTTGAAAGTATAGGAGTTCTTCACTCCATCATGCATAGCTTGCAAGTCAAATTTCCATGGTCTACCTAGGAGAAGGTGGTGTGCATCCTTAGGTAACATATCACACAATACCTTGTCCTTATACATTCCAATTGAGAACTCCACCCAAGCTTGCTCATTTACTAAAACATGTTGGCCTTTATTCAGCCATGTGACCTTGTAAGGATTAGTGTGGGGTATCCTTGTCATGTTTAACTTGTTGACTGCTTCCTCTGACATAATGTTGTTAGTAGACCCTGATTCAATGATAACTCTACACACTTTTCCAACCATCTTACAATTTATTCCAAACAAAGACCTTCTTTGGCTTGGCTCTTCTTTAACCGACTCCTTGATCAATGTTCTCCTCATCATGAGGCTCTCACCTTCCTCTAATGTCAATGGTACCTCGAGGTGTTTCTCTCCTACATTTGTCTCCTCATGAACCAAATTAGTTCTCTTATCACCTCCTTGAGAAGTACTACCCTTCTCTAGAAACCTATAGGCAGGATGTCCCATTTGGTTATAGTGATAGCATTTCATATTGGCAAAATAATTGCCTCTTCCTTGTCGACAAATTCTTCCTCTAAAGTTAGCACTCCTTCCTCTACTACCTTTTCTAGAGCTTCCCTCTTTCTACTCATTGTATTTGACTTCTCCTTGAGTCCTTGGCTTTGAACTCCTTCCACCATATCCATTTCTTTTCCCTCTACCTCTTCCCTTGGAGGTTTGTTCTTGCTTTATTTTTCCTTTCTCCTCAATCTTCAAGGCCATCTGATAACATTGGCAAATAGTGTTTAATTTAACAAGACTTATGTCTTCTTGTATAGACCACTTGAGACCATTCAAATACCTAGCTAACTTGATACTTTCATCCTCTACCACTTTTGATCTTAAACATAACTTTTTGAACTCTTCGGTGTATGCTTGGACATCCAAATCTTCTTGTCTAAGATTATGTCTCCTTCTATGTAAATGAACCTCATAGTCATCAGGTAAGTAGGTCTACTTCACCTTAGTCACCATGCCCTTCCATGTAGCTATAGGACTCTCTCCCTCCTTCTCTCTTTTAGTTTGAATAAACTTCCACTAGGTGAGTGCTGAACCTCTCAACCTAGATTTAGCCACCATCACTTTTTGGGCCTCTAATATACCATCACATTCAAAGTGATTTTCTATACTGTTAATCCAGTCCATGGCTGAATTTGGATCCATTTGTCCACTGAAAAGTGGTACACCCTTCAAAGCTTTGCCACTTAAGTCCTTTAGTTCCTTCAAGAAGGGTTCTCGAGGAATAACAGGGTCGGGGGTTGGAGATTCCTCCTCCAATTCTTATTCCTTTTCCCTTTCTTCTTTCTCTTCCTTCTGATCTATCTTATCCTTCACCTTATTTGCCTTATCTTGGACTTCACCAAAGAGTTTTTCTATTTGAGCCAATCTATCTCTTAGCAATCTATTGTCCTCTTCTTGGTCTTCCACCTTCTTGGCTAACTCAACATTAGTCACCATTTCTTTATCTTCTACTAACTCAAAAGATGTATTCTCCCCTACTAATTTAGTAGGTTCCAACATTATCCACAAGCCTGATCAAAACAGGCTATGATACCAATATGGTGTATGTGCTTCTAGGTGTTCTTGCACAAGTACTAAGAAGACCTTGCTTATCTTGTTCAATAATCCTAATCTCCTCTAGGATCTTAATAGGCTTATATGATTAACTAAGACCTTGACTAACTCTTCTCTAAGAGTCTATCTCTTTGTGCTTAACCTTGAAGGACAATCACCTTGTTGTTACTTCAATGCTTTCTCCTACACTTAGAAGACTCTAAGTGCCATCTTCACACAAACCATAAAACTCATTGAAAACATTCCACATGTTTCCATTTGGATCCATCTTGAAGGATCTCCAAGCCTTTTTCTACCAGGTTCAAGAACTAGTCTTGAGGAGGCCTAATTAGGCCTAATTCCTTGTAACCCTTGACAAGGTCTTTTTCCAATTTCCCACCAAAAATTTCCAAAAAAATTACAAAACTAATTCCACATTCAAGTACCCTTTTATATTTTATGAAGGATTTAGAAGGTTTTGGGCTCCTAGGTCATCCATACACATGCTTCCTATTATCTAGGTCAAATAGGGCTAATAGGCCTAGTTTTTAGGACCTTACTGATTTCTTGCTCAAATCTCAACCTAATAGATTGGTAAGTTCTAAATCCTCCTAACATGTCATGATATGATCATATCCTATATGGAACTATGATTATTTCATACTGTACTTCAATCCCCTGCATTAAATCTTCAATTCTTCATTGACAAACCTCTAACTAGGCACTCTAAGCTTGCCTAGGGCTTGATCTTAGAAATAGAAACTCTTCTTTTCATGACTCCTGACACTAAATATATATAGACCAATGGCTCCCCTAAAACATTCATCTATGCTTAGGAAGATCCCGTGGCTAGATTTTATGGGGGAGCCATCGAAAGACAAACTAGTCAGGACAGGACCAGGAAGCCCTCTAAACTCTAAACAATTTATTCAAGGCACCAAATCAAATCTAATCTACTTTCATAAAAAATGAAAAAGTCTTGAAACTATCCTATAAACACAAATATAACACTAAAACAAAGCTTTCAATCCATATAATAGCACTGTCACTCAATAATGCTTGGTATCCTCATATAACCAAAATTGCAGAGATGCTTCACTATTCAAAATTTTGATTACAATACTCTCTACCTCGAGATTTAAGCCTGAGAAAGTATGAGATGTCATTCTCCATGTTTCTAGGTCATTTTAGTTCATCCCTAGTCCTATCTTTTAGGGAATCTAATGCTACTGAGTTTCATGCAACATTTTCCATAAATTACCAATGTTGTCATGACAACTTTTGGCATATTTTACATTCATTAGGCCAACTAGAATATAGGCCTCTATACTATGTGGTTAGAAGAACTAACACCCTTAATGACCTCAAGGAATATTTCTTACATCTCTCATGTGTTTAGAACACATTAATAATCCCAAATCAAAACAACTAACAATGACTAATTAGTGACCTTAGTGTTGGAAACTGCAATTGAAACAATTGTTGTATTGTCATTGATGTCAAATCTTAATTGGTAAGACTGTTGCTACTTAGGAAAGTACTATATCTATTTGAGTGTTGCTAAGAGGGCTAAGCATGGTTGGTAACAATAGCACCTAGGGAAAGGTTGAGTTATCTTGATACTAAAAAGTGTACTTGACTATGTTGCACAATGATGAGACAATGTATTATTTATCTTAGTAAGACTGAAGACTAAACTGGTAGGCTTAACCGATCAAAGAATGGAAAAATCATGTTTAAGCTGAGTAATGTTAGTGTCGACTGAGTTAGTGTATGTCGAGAAAAATTCTAGTGTTGACCGAGCATCAGTAAATTGTCGAGGAAGACAGTGTAAGCCGAGGAAACAGTTTTAGTAATGACTAAGCTTTCTAATGAAGACCGAGTGGTCAATCACATTATCGACCGAGCATCAACAATTTTGTATTTGAAGAGAATTTAGTTTTGGAGCTGACATTGTTGAATTCTTGGATTATGTCAAATGTGTTGACTTTATTTATTGATTGTTTGGAAGCATTAAATGCACTGTAAAATGTTTTATTGTAAATCTTTAAGAGATTTGAGATGATTCTAGAAAAGGAGCCGAAGAACATGAAGCGGGTAGATTCAATGAATCTAACCTAACCCTAAAATCTTTGAATGAGATTGAGTGGCAAAAGAAGAGTTAAGCTAATTGAGGAAAATATAAGGGAACCTAAACACTTTGATGTGTGTGTGCATGGGTGAACAGAGAATGTTGGAAGAGGAAATTTTATTGACTGAATGAGCAGAAAAGGCTAAAGGTAACTATGGTGATTGCTTGAAGAAAAGTTCTGAGAAGATCAGAAATGGATATGGAAAAGTTTTAAATTCAGTAAACCAGCATTTGTGTATCAAACCAGATCTGAGATTTGCAAAGTGAGTTGTATATTTTTCAGATAATACTGTTGCTACTTTCTAACCATTGTAATAGTCAAAATCCTTTTAACCGAGGTTGACCTAACAGTCATATGTTAAATCATTTGAACAAGGTTGCATTCTAATGGGGTGTATGTAAGTCCTTTGACCAGGCTCACTTTTAACAGGGTGATCAAAATCCTTTAACTAGGTCACACCTAACAATGTGTATTGTAACCTTTGACTGGGTTGGCTTTTAACTGAGCTCACTTCAAAAGAGTGAAAATAATAGTAGCATGTTACAAAGTGGTTTTTCCCATATTGGGTTTCCACTATAAATCTTGGTGTTTATACTTGTGTGAATGTTTTGGTTTGAACATGTCTGTGTTTTGCAAGTTAGATACAACTGGGTAGTGGACTGCATTGTTAAGATGTTTCTATTATTGAATCAATGATGACCGAGTTTGTTTTGGTTTTTGATCTAATTTAAAGATAAGTTTTCAAGATTGTCTTATACATCAGGACCTTAGAACAATCGATTCACCCCCCATCTCTGTTGTTCTAAATCATATTAACACTTAGTTCTAACACTAACTCACCTAGTCCACATCTTGCAAGACCTTCTAAGGTCCAAATTAAACACACAACTCATCTCACAACTCTGACTTGGCTAATGTCAGATACAAGCCAAAATAACATAGGATTAGGAGGCTAGCCTAGGTGCTTCTACACCATCCATGGTCCTCATAAATTAAATTTAGTAAAAAATCTTATCATAGACCTTCACCAAGATGTCATTATTTAGGAGACAAAAATAATATAAGCCTTCTATGAATCCAAAAAATATACCTCGTTATTTCATAAATTTTAAGCTATTGGGTCCAAAGAGGATTCTAGTAGATAGCTCATGCTTTAGAGACCTAACAATCTAGTTGCTTCCCTATATTCCCAAACTATAAATTCTCAAAACATCTCCTTTAACGTTGCCAAGTCCTTAGTTTAATAGATTTTGACTAATGTGTATGCTCATAATAATATGACTCTAAGAAGACATATTTGGGCCTCTCTTCTTATTGATCACATCACTTTCTTTGACTTTGATGTGGTGATCATGGGGGACTTCAAATTTCTCCTTTATCAATAAAAAAAAATGGAGGTTCTCCAAATTTTATTGAATCTATGCAATATCTTCATGAATTCTTTTCCAATGGCTAGCTCTTGGACTTGGATTTTCTTGGGAGAAAGTTCACTTGGTTGAACATGCACTAGATAGGTTTCACTTAATTCAAGTTAGACTAGATCATTTTCTTATTTCCACATCTTGGTCCATATATGATTAATTTTTTTTTATCTTCTCAAATCAGATTTGGATTATATCATTTCCCTATCTTACTCAATTGGGACTCAAATAAGACTATAAATATTTTCCCTTCCAAATTTGAAGTGATGTGGATGTATAACCCAAATTTTTCAAATCTCCTTTCTCTTTGATTTATTAAGAATATCTAGGGAATGACTATGTTTAGATTGATTGTTAAATTGAAAATAATTAAGGCTAAAATAAAGAATTGGAACACGTACTCTTTTGGTAACATGTTCCTTCACAAGAAGAAATTAAAACAATAAATGTTTGAGATTTAGAATCATATTGAAAGAGAGGGATTGACCCTACAATTTTCCTTTGATGAGTAAACTTTGTTTCTGGAACTTCAAAACATTATCAAAGGTTTAGATTCCAATGGATAAAAGGAGGTTGTAATACAAAATTCATTCACCAATCATCCATAATACATTAAAAAAAATTATATTAGAGAATTAATGCACCTTGATGGCTCTATTCTCAACACTGAAAAATATATTAATAATAAATCTGTTTATTACTTTTATTCTATTTTGATCTCATCACCTATGTCTAATCCTAATGGTACCCATATTTATATATCTCTATTACTCACTCAATGTTCCAAATATCTTCTCTTTTAAAGATATCAAAGATATGTACACTTCATTTTCTAAGAATGAAGTCAAGAAAGTGATATTTTCTCTTAGCCCCTACAAGGATTTAGGGCTCAATGACTTTCCCACACATTTTTTTTCCTAAACTTTTGGGATATTGTTGGGAATGCCATTTTCTTGGTCTATAGGGTATTCTTCTCTTAGGATAATATTTTTTAAAGAACTAAACAATACCTATATATTATCATAATTACTAAAACATGTGGATACAAAAAAATGTGTTTGAGTTTCTGCAAATTAGTCTTTTTAATACCATGTCTAATATTATGTCCTTTGGACTACTAGATTAAAGCCATTTCTTGACAAACTTATCCACTCTGACCATACATGGTTTGTCCTAGAGAAGTAGATTATTGATGTAGTTATAATGGTACATGAAGTGCTCCACTACATGTTTAATGGTAAACAAGAATGTATGTTTCTCAATATTGACATATCAAAGGCTTATGATATGGTTTCATGTTCCTTTCTCTCTTCAACTTTGAAAAAAAACATGGCATTGAAGGAAGGATCCTTAAGATGATTGAGGATTGTGTTCATTCTCCTAAATTCTTAGTGTTTCTTAATAGATCTTTTAAAGATTTTTAATTAGTTTCTAGAGGGCTTAGATAGGGAGATCCCCTCTCCCCTTATCTCTTCATCTTTCTTTCAGAAATGCTAGGATGAATAATTTCCCACAAGGTAGCTCAAGGTGCTCTAAAAGACTTCAAATCCTCTTCTTTTCCCACTTTGGTTTCTCATCAGTAGTTTACTGATGATACAGTTCTTTTGGGGGTGGATAGTTTAACTAAAGAAAAATATTGGAAATCCCTTTTGTTCTATTATGCTCTTGTTTTAGGACATAAAATAAATCTTCAAAAGGGTTATCTTTTCTTCACGAATACTCCTCACAACCTCCAAATCTACATTTCTTATATCCTTAATTTTTAATTTTTGAGCCTCTCTTTAACACATATTGGTGTAGCATCATAAATTATAAGAACATTATTGTTTTGTACAATTTCATGATTATTTAGTACCCACCTTAGTGTTTTTCCATAGTAGGACTTCATATGACACTTAATGTGTTGGTATTGAGGAACACTGAGTAGGAGGGTGAATCAATGTTCTAAAAAATTTTACATTAGAGATTTGATTGCACAAACATAAACTAAATACTATGAAAAGTAAATAATTGAAACACGAAAAAATTTAAAAAAACTCAAAACACCATAATGTTTGTGTGGAAACTCTGTTAGGGGAAAACCCATAGTGGGCATGAATCTGTATTTGCAAAGTGAGTTGTATATTTCAGATCAGAACCTACTGTTACTTTCTAACCACTGTATTAGTCTAAATCATTTAATCAAGATTGACCTAATATTAATTGTGTAAACCCTTTAATCAAGGTGACATTCTGATGGAATATTCTTAAGCCCTCTAACAAGGCCACTCTTAACAAAGTGATTAAATCTTTTAACACGGTCACACCTAAAAATGTGTATTATAAACCTTTAACCGGGTTGGCTTCTCATAGAGCTCACTTTAGAAGAGTGAAAATAAATAGCATGTTACATATGTAGTTTCCATTAATGAAAACATAAAAATCATCTAATGCAGTGTCTCTTTCCAACAATCTCCCCCTTTGATATTGATGGAAATACTTAGTGAAAAAAAAACTAAGTGTCCAAATGAAACGCAAAACTCCAAAAGGTAGATCTCCCTAACCCAAAAAACTTGTTCTCCCCCTGTGATAAATATCTCATCTTTCATACCTTATCTCTCCCACTTTGACATCAATGGAAAATGTTGGGATCTCCCTCAAAATTCAACTACCAAAATCCTACATCATCTACCTATATGCATAAGTATGCAAAGTATAATTACAATAGTTTAAATACATTTGAGAAATAACTTCTTAGAGTGGAAACCTATATGTACCAACTCCTCTTAATTCTCTTTGTAATCTGAATCTTTCCACAAACTACATACTCCAACCTTTCTTCTTCAACCAAATTAGTTGTATCCTGAGAATTGTATGTTTCTTCTGACTCCTTCACTCCTCTTAATTGAATATAGAGTTTAGAAACAATCAAGTTCATCAGTTCTCTGATCCTTCCGTTTACTTTGCTCTCTCAGTGACAAGATGATGAAGGGACGACCACCCTTACCAACTCATAACCAAAAATATAACAACATAGAGACAAAGAAAAGATAAGATGCTTTACAAAGCATACATTAATACTTGAAAATCATTACAACTTGAGAGATCTTACAACATGAGAGATCTTACATCCTCAAAGCTTACAATCCAAGAGCTTCAACTTGAAAGCTTCTTCTCTAATAAAAGATTCTACAACTTGAGCTTTTTCTCCAATAGGAGATTCTACAACTTCAGAGCTTGTTTATGAATGCTCCTATGCCTTCTTTATATAGGCATTTATCACCCAAGATATTACAACACAACCAATGTGGGATAAAAGGTAAATGCAACTACCTTGATACAAATATTAAATTCCACCCAATTAATATTTAGCACCACCATGTGGGCCAATTAAAAAATTACATTGCCTTTGTGGACCAATAAAAAAATAGAAAGGTGTAACTACCTAGCTACAAATATTAAATGCAAGAACTTTCTACAAATTTTTAAAATGTCACCTACACACCTCGATAAATAAAATGATTTATATTTATATTTATATTTATATTTTATTTATCTTTCCCACCTGCGCACCTTGGTAAACAAAATATTTTTTTTTTTTCTTCTCTTTTTTTCTTTTTCTTTTTTCTTCTCTTTTTTTTTTTCTTTTTCTTTTTTCTTTTTTTTTCCTCTTTTTCTTTCTCTTTCTCTCTTATTCCACTTTTGTTTTTTTATCATGCCCCCTTTTATTTTATGATGCAAGATGCTCCTGCATCAGACACCCAAGATAGGAAAAATTTTGTGGATATGGATTCACAAAATGAAGTAGTTGGTACTAACATTTTTTTCCTCCTCTTCCAACACCTTTCTGGAACAAGTATTCGTTGCCAATATATTTACTTTTTCCTTATTTTCCAACACCTATTTGGAACGAGTATCTGTTGTTGATAATACTCCTCTATAATCAACTTGGTCTATATGTAACTCTCATTCTCCTCCAATCTTCTAAGATCTAATGCAGCTGTAATAAACTCTGTAATATCATACAAATCTTTTATTGCATACCAAACATCACTTGCAAGGTCCTCATATAAACCATTATCATTATGTTTCAAATCTGCCTCAAAGTTAGCATTCCATGATTTATAAAAATTTACCTCTTTCATATCTTCATCTTTGTTTTCTTCTTTCATGTCTTCAACAAGGCATGTAACAACTTCTCTACTTTGACCTCCAACCAAGCTATTCCACTCTTCCTCAACTACTACAATCTTCATTAATAAATCATCTTCATCAACTTCAAATTCATGAATCTTTGTATCTTCATGCTCTACCTCTTCTTTTGTATCACATGCATGATACTCCACTTTACCTTCTTTCTTTCCTTTATCCAAAGAGTTGACATCATCTATTTGAATCATTCTTCTCTTTTTCAGCTCCACTTCTAATTCAGCCACTTGCTTCTTCAAATCCAATATTGCAACTCTTGTCTCTTCTTGATATCTCTCTCTAATTTTCTCAAGTCTAGGGATCATCTTCTTCTTTCTCTTCTCTATACTCATGTACTCTCAAGAAAAACTTCACTCAACTCAAGGTCCTAGCACAAACTATCTCACATTCAATGATTTGTTTATACAGAAACCTTAAACCATGGTCCTGGTGCAAATTGCCTCACAGTCGACGATCTGTTTACATAGAAACCCTAACCCACTGTCCTGGTGTAAACTACATCACAGTTGGCAATCTATTTACACACTCAAGAACTCCTTCTCTGATACCACTGATAAAGGGATGACCACCCTTACCAACTCATAACTAAAAACATAACAACATGGAGACAAAGAGAACACAAAATGCTTTACAAAGCATACATTAATACTTGAAAATCATTACAACTTGAGAGATCTTACAACATGAGAGATCTTACATCCTCAAAGCTTACAATCCAAGAGCTTCAACTTGAGAGCTTCTTCTCCAATAAGAGATTCTACAACTTGAGCTTCTTCTCCAATAGGAGATTCTACAACTTCAGAGCTTGCTTATGAATGCTCCTATGCCTTCTTTATATAGGCATTTACCACCCAAGATATTACAACACAACTAATGTGGGATAAAAGGCAAATGCAACTACCTTGATACAAATATTAAATTCCCACCCAATTAATATTTAGCACCACCATGTGAGCCAATTAAAAAATTACATTGCCTTTGTGGACCAATAAGAAAATAGAAAGGTGTAGCTACCTAGCTACAAATATTAAATGCAAGAATTTTCTGCAAATTTCTAAAATGCCATCTACACACCTCGATAAATGAAATGATTTATATTTATATTAATATTTTATTTATCTTTCCCACCTATGCACCTTGGTAAACGAAATAACTTTTTTTTTTCTTCTTCTTTTTTTTTTTTTTTTTTTCCTCTTTTTTTTCTCTCTCTTATTCCACTTTTTTATTATCATGCCCCCTTTTATTTTGAAGAGTTCTAATTTTATCATTAATTTTTGTCACTTTTTTTTAAATGAACTAATTCTAACTGCCTAAAGGGATCACATCCTTATGATATATTTATGATAGCTTAGCCTCACTATCCTTAAGGTTTATATCAATATCTTCTAGAAATGATTAGGATAGTCAACATAAGATTTAAATAAACTTTCCCTCCTTCTGAAAATGCATCCTCTAGTTTTTTAATAAAAACTCCCAATGAAGTCTTATCCTTGGCAATCATGATATTTAAGTGATTGAATCTATTGATATAGAATTCATTTTGAACTTTTATCATTACAGATTTCTTTAAGGATTATAAATGAGTGTCAACTACATCCAATATCCCTTAAATCTAACTCAATGTAGAGTCATCCTAATTAGATTTATGATATATCTTGATGTTATCTGTAAGATAAAATAATATATGGTGATATATTTTTATATCTATGTTTTGTGGATGTGTTGAGTGTTGAGGATGTGTGTGATAGAAAATGTTGTGGACATACAAAACTTAATAAAAAATAAATACTTATCTTGAAAAGGAGAAGATTTAGAAATCATTATTTTTTGGAGTCTGTACTCAGTTTTAGGAAATTCTGCAACAAAAACTGACCCGAAAACACAAAAATAAAGGAAACCCAGAAAGCTTCTATCTTCCTAAGAGAGGTCGAGCTTGACCCAAAAAAGGGGTAAGATCTTACCCCGGGGCACAATCTTACCCCTAAAAGTTGACCTTGACCTGCACTGTTTCGACGTAAAATCTATTCAGGGATCCTAAAAGTTTGTAGAAAAGGGTACTCAGATTTGAACTACAATTCTGTTAGGAATAGTCCTAAGAGATAACTGAGAGGGGGGGTGAATCAGTTATCTACAAGATTTAATTATTTATCCAATTAAATATACTTAAACATAAATCATAAACACAATGAAAAAACACATGAACACAACACCAATCTTTTGGTTACGGGGAAACCCAAATAGGTAAAAACCTGGTGGAAATTAACACCCACTGATATTCTATACTAGTGTATAATGATCCTTGCTAGAAGATCCTTTACCCTGTTAGGAGTAGCTTTACAATATATTAAGTATAGTAGACCTGGTCAAGGGTTGGACCCTGTTTGGAGTCTTTTACAATTATCCCTATTAAGGGAGAGGATGCACTGTTCGAGATCTCACTGCTCAAAGGGGTGAAGGCTACAACCTTTTGAATAACAGATACACACTATATCTGGATCTTGGTGAACTACGCTTTGACCTACTTGTCTGGATCAGTTCCTATGTATAGTACAAGTATTCTACTTGGTCACATAGACCTTCTTCTGATGGTTCCACACTTCACACACTTTGCTCTGCTATGCTTCATCATCATGAACCACACTCAAGCAATCACAAATGACTATCAATAAATATCTTTCCTCTAAATGATATAATCAAGTTAGATTTTTAGGACCACCTTGAAATAAAATGTAGAGAAACCATAACAAACTCCAATAAACATTTTGTTGGCCCTACTATGCACGCAACTCATTCTAGGATCTGTCTTATTAAGATAAGTGTAGACGCACGCTACACACTGTCGACTCTACCAAAACAACTGGATCTTTCTCTGCAAGTTGAATTAACTCATGAAATCTTAACTAAACATCAACAACTCATCTCTAAGCTTAACTCTAAGGGTGCATACCCTAAAGATAGGTGCAACTCAAGAACCAATAAAATCTCAGTCAGCTCTCCTGAACAAACACAGGAAACTGCTACTGGAGAATAGCGACTGTATAACTTTACTTGCATTCATTATCAGACCATGTATCTATAACTAAAACATCACTGATATGTCTTTGACATATATCCAAGGGCACAAGCCTCCATGACAACTGTACGGACAACCATACTCAGAACATTGTCTACTACTCTATCAGGAACATTGCTAACATAAGCTATTATATAACTATATGTACTAACAGTTAACCTCTGCGCCCATGGTATCATGTTGATATCATGTCCATGGATCATATACTAAAATCTTACTTCATAGAACTTCCATGCATGCTACTTTCCATATGTTGTCATCAATGACAAACATACTGTCAGTACTAGTCTGCTTGCAAATCTCCAACAATCTCCCCCTTTGGCATTAATGGCAACATGTGGAATGAAAAACCACCACCAACCCAAAAGAATATTTCTTTTATAACATTCTCCATTTCATCTTCAAAATTCCCCCAAAGATGAATCCTTCATTTGCTACAATATTTTCTAACATTCTCTATTTCCTCAACTAAATTGTTGTCACAACTAAATACTGCTCCCCCTAAGTATGTTATTCATTCTATTTTTCATGACTCTGTATACTACTCCCTCTTTGACATCAATGGCAAAGGGTGCCATTCATTTTAAACATTGGTACTACTCTTGAGGTAGAGTAGTCAACCTTCCATTAGTCCCAGAGGACTGATGCCTTTGTTTCTTTCTTCTAAGAAAAATCAGGGAAGAGAATTACTCCCAATTTCTCCCTAAGATACTCAAAAGTATCCTTAGGCAAGGGCTTTGTGAATATGTCTACCAACTGATCTTTAGTATTCACATAGTCTAGCTTGACTTCTTTCTCTACCACTTTCTCTCTTAAGAAGTGATACTTGATCTCAATGTGTTTTGTCTTAGCATGCATCATCGGGTTCTTTGACATATTGATAGTGCTAGTGTTATCACAGTGAATAACAATAGGATAATCAATCTGAATTCCAAAATATTTTATCATCTGCTTGATCCACACAATTGTAGAACAATTCAAGGCTCTTGCAACATACTCCGCTTCTGTTGTTGATTGAGAAATACAATTTTGTTTCTTGCTTGTCCAAGTGACAAGTCTATCACCAAGAAACAATGCTCCTCCTGATGTACTCTTTTTTCCATCAATGCATCCTGCTCAATCTGTATCAGTGTACACTTGAAGCTTAACATTTTCTAAATTGGGATGTCATAGACCATAGTCTATAGTGCCTTGCAAGTATCTGGATATCCTTTTTACTGCCATGAGGTGACTTTGTTTAGGTTTTGCTGCAAATCATCCAACAATTCCAACTGCATTGGAAATATCAGGTTTGGTTTGAGTAAGATAAATAAGTTTGCCAATCATAGACTTATACATAGTTATATCAACTGTTGGTGAGTCATTTCCTTTGTAAGCTTGCATCCAGTAATCATAGGAGTCTCTAATGGCTTGCAATCATCCATTTTGAATTTTTTTAGTATTTCCTTCACATACTTGGACTGATTAATGAAAATACATTTCTCTGTCTGTTGTACATTCAATCCCAAAAAGTACTTGATGGGCCCAATCATACTCATCTCAAATTTATTTTGCATCTCCTTAGCAAATTTAGCACTAAGTTTGTCATTACCTCCAAAGATAATGTCATCAACAAATATAGCTATAAGTAGTAAACCTTCAGATGTCTCTCTAGTGAATAGATTACAATTTGTTGCTCCCTTCTTGAATCCAATTTTAGTTAAGTATCCATCTAGTCTCTCATACCATGCTCTAGGGGCTTGCTTAAGTCCGTATAGTGCCTTCTTCAACTTGCATACCATATCAGGTCTATCTGATAGGGTGAATCCTTATAGCTTCTCAATGTATACTTCTTTCAAATCTCCATTTAGAAATGCTAACTTGACATCCATCTGATATACTTTGAAGTTTTTAACTATAGCATAAGCTAGAAACAACTTAATAGCTTCTAATCTACTCACAGGTGCAAAGGTGTCTGAATAGTCAATGCCTTCTCTTTGTGCATATCCTTTACATACTAACTTTGCTTTGTTTCTTACTACTGTCTCATCTTCATTCATCTTGTTTCTGAATATCCACTTTGTTCCAATCATATTTTTATCACTAGGTCTTGGGACCAGTTCCCAAGTGTCAGTCTTAATAATTTGATCAAGTTCTTCTTTCATAGCATCATGTCAATCTAAATCATTACATGCATCTTCAACACTTGAGGGCTCAATATGAGATAGTAAACATACCATATCATCATTAGCTGATTTCTTTACTTGTGATCTTGTTAGGACTTTTGCGCTCTGATCTCCAATGATATCTTTCTTGGAATGGTTTCTAGATGTAAACTTTGGAACCTTAATTGATTATGATTCATCGGCCTTAGGACTTTCTTCTTTACTTGTCTCAGGGTCATTAAAAAACACATCAATGTTGTCAAATATTTCTTCAATAATTGTCTCACTAGTAGTAGGTCTAGGTTCATCTTCAATCATGGGTGAGTAATCATGGTATCTTTCTTGAACCATGAACTTCTCATCAATCTTAACATGAGCACTTTCAATAATCTTTTTCAATCTTAAATTGAAACATCTATAAGATTTACTTTTAGTAGAGTAACCAAGGAAAATATCTTCATCGCTTCATGCATCAAACTTTCTTATTGCTTAATCCCTCTTGATGTAGCACTTGCTTCCAAATATTCTAAAGTATTTGACTATGGAAACATTACCAAACCAAAGCTCATATGGTGTTTTGTCAGTGCCTGGTCTCAATTGAATTCTATTGATGGTATAGACTGTTGTATTGACTACATCTCTCTAATAGGTGTGTGCCACTTTTCCTTTAATCATGATGGTGTATGGTGTATCAAGGATAATCCTATTCATTCTTTCTGCAATTTCATTTTGCTGAGGGGTTCAAGGTGCACTTAACTATCTCTTTATGCCATGTTCTTCGTAGTACTCATAGAATCTATCAGAGGTGAATTCTCTGTAGATCTCTATAGTTTTTTTAATCATTAGTGTTTTCACACTTAGTCATATCTAGGCACATATGGTCAGTCATCACTGCGACTGAGTCATTTTGTAAAGGCCGAGATTTGTATTGTATACTTACCGAGTAGTAGTACTGCCGAGTAAAGTCATGGTCACTATATGTTTGTAATATGCCAAGGAGTATAGCTATTGCTGAGTTACATACATCAATGGTTGCCGAGTGAATGATTGCCAAGTGATAGAGAAGTCAAATCAATGCTGAGTACAGTTAATGTCGAGTGCCAGAGATAACTTTTGCCGAGTAAGCTAGAAGTGACATACAAGTCTAGAATGGCACAATGATCGAGGTAAACCATTTTTTATGACAATAATTTTTTTTATTTTGTCTATTGAGACAATCACGGAGGTAGTTATGAATCTATGTTATTATCATTGATCCCTATGCAAATCCTAGAGCCAATCATAAAATTGTATAGTTTAGGTGGTAATAAAAATAAATCTGCACCGTGGATCTTGAAGTGGTAAAACATTTTTGTTGTTATATAATGGAAAGATCTAGATAGAGATATGTGTGTGAATCAAAAGAGAATAGTCAAGTATTCAGAATAGAGATCAGTGACCGAGTAAAGCAGTGAAAAGAGCAGAATTAAGAAAGATCAAATATAAGAGATCACAGACATACAGTAAAGAGAAGATCTATAATCAGCATATAAGTGCAAACTGAAAGATCAAGTACTAAGATATTTTAACAGGTGTATTAGTGGTAAATCTCTTAACCGAGTAGTCCTAGCATACTTTTTGTAAATCTCCTTACCAAGTACTTCATTGTAAGTTTATAAATCCTTTAACAGGGTAGACTAAACAAGTCTTTTTAGCTTTTAACCGAGCAGACCTTTCACAGGGTAGGTCATGTTTGATCACATTTTTAAAGCCCTAACAGAAAAAACTTATTACTACAGTAGTGAAGATTTGTGGGTGTCATCCCCACCCCAGTTTTACCTTTCAAGGGTTTCTGGGTTACCAAATTTATTGTGTTATGTGTGATTTCATGGATGTTGTTTGACATGTTATGTTACTTAGAATGATCAAGATTTGTTTACATGATGCATAAAGTTTTAATAGTTTATAGATAAAGAAGTCAGTAATATCTGATTCACCCCCCCCTCTCAGTATTACTTTCCCATTCATACTTCCAACATTCTCCTCCTCTATCTGATCTCAAACACTTTATCTTAAGTCCAGATTCATTCTCAACCTTAGCTTTGAATATTTTGAACTTCTCAAATGCTGCAGATTTATGTCTTAAGAATGCAACCCACATCATCCTAGTATAATCATCAACAAACAAAATGAAATAAATTTCACCATAGTATGATCTTGTTTGAGTTGGACTACATAGGTCAGTATGGATTAGATCCAACTTGTTCTCTATAGAATTGTTCTTGCTCCTAAATGATTTTCTCACATGCTTTCCCATCACACATTCCCTGCATATAGTATCAATTGGCTTTGCTATGCTAGGTAGATCTCTTACTGCCTTAACATTGCTTATATTTACTATGTTATCAAAATTGATGTGACATAGTCTTTTGTGCCATAACCAACTATCATCAACTTTACCAACAAAACAACTTGCTTTTGAATTGAGTTGAAAAACATTACCTCTTGTCTTAGTGCCTGATGCAATAATAACACCATCCTTGTTATTTATGATGCATTTTTCATCTTTGAACTCCAACTGATAAGGTTATGTTTCAAACCATCAACATATAAAACATCATCAGTACTGTTCTTTCCATCCAAAGTGATGGCTCCTCTACCAACTATGGGTTTAGGAGTGTTATCTCCAAATCTGACCATGCCACCATTGTATTTGTCCATATGGACAAATCTGTCTTTATCACCTATCATGTGATGTGAACATCCACTATCTATGATCCAATTTGTCCTTACATCAGCTTGTGAGATTAGTGCAAGCTCTTGATTTTCTTTCTTATCTTCATGATTAGATATAGCAATGAATCCAATTTCTTCTTCACCTGATTCATCATCTGAAACTCCATCTCTAGCATAGTAGCATTCCTTGGAGTACTTAGGTTTATAATCCTTATTGAACTTTCTAGCTCTAGTGGGACACTTAGATGAAAAGTGACCGATCTTATTACATGAAAAGCACTTAAATGGTAATTGACCTTCATATTTTCCTTTTCCTTTCTTTTCTCTTTTGGAAATCATAGCAATAAAATCATCTAAATTTCTTTCTTCATCATTATCAAAATTACCAGAGGTGTTTACAAATTTCTTACCATGAACTGTTGCTTTGAAGGCTGTCTCACTCTTAGGTTCTATTTTCAATCTTGAAATCTCATAGGCTGAGATTTTGCTGATCAAGGTCTCTCTTTTGAAATTAGATGTAAGCTGCATGGTCTCATCAAGAATGTTGATCTTGTTTTCATATTCTGGAGTAAGATTAGTCATCAACTTGTCCATAATATCTTCCTCTGATATCTCTCCACCATTGTTCCTGATTCCAGAAACTACTTCATTGATCCTTTGATTATAAGCTTTGATGTTCTCTTCAGGTAACATCTCTAATGTATTGCATCTTTTCTTCCATGTTTTTCTACGTGCATCCTTTGCTTGTTTGTCTCCTTCAAATATGTCTGCTAGGTACTTTCATATCTTGTGGGCGGTGTCTTCCTTCTTTATCTCTAAAAACTCACTATCAGATAGGGCGTTGATAAGGGCTTCTTTGGCAATAGCATTTTGATGAAACAATTCCTTTTGTGTTTCAGTAGCATCATCCTATCCAAGGTCATCTAGGGTAGGGATCTTGGCTGCTTTGATAGTTACATTAAAAACTTCAAAATCAATGCACTAAAGATGAGTCACCATCTTGTTCTTCCAATCAAGATAATTTTCTCCATCGAACTTAGGACTTTCTTTTCTGAAGAATGCCATCAGATCAACCTCAAGCTATTAAAATTTCTCTCTGAGGCACTTGGCCTTGATACCAATTGTTAGGAATAGTCCCAAGAGATAACTGAGAGGGGGGGGGGGTGAATCAGTTATCTACAAGATTCAATTCTTTATCCAATTAAGTAGAATTAAACATAAAGAAAAAACACAATGAAACAAAACATGAACACAACACCAATCTTTTGGTTACGGGGAAATCCAAATAGGTAAAAACCCCAGTGGGAATTGACACCCACTGATATTTTGTACTAGTGTATAATGATCCTTGCTAGAAGATCCTTTACCCTGTTAGGAGTAGCTTTACAATATATTAAGTACAGTAGACCTGGTCAAGGGTCGGACCCTGTTATGAGTCTTTTACAATTATCCCTATTAGGGGAGAGGACGCACTATCTGAGAGCTCACTACTCAAAGGGGTGAAGGCTACAACCTTCTGAATAACAGATACACACTATATCTAGATCTTGGTGAATTGTGCTTTGACCTACTTGTCTGGATCAGTTCCAATGTATAGCACAAGTATTCTACTTGGTCACATAGACCTTCTTCTGATGGTTCCACACTTTGCACACTCTGCTCTGCTCTGCTTCATCATCATGAACCACACTCAAGAAATCACAAATGAATGCCTATAAATATCTTTCCTCTAAATGATATAATCAAGTCAGCCTGTTAGGACCACCTTGAAATCATATTTAGAGAAACCATAACCAACTCCAACAAACATTTTGTCGGCCCTACTATGCACGCAACTCATTCTAGGACCTATCTAATTAAGATAATTGTAGATGGACACTACACACTGTCGGCTCTACCAAAAAAATTGGATCTTTCTCTGCAAGATGAATTAACTCATGCACTCTTAATCAAACATCAACAACTCATCTCTAAGCTTAACTCCAATGGTGCATACCCTAAAGATAGGCACAACTCAAGAACCAATAAAATCTCAGTCGACTCTACTGGCGAATAGTGACTGTATAACTTTACTTGCATTCATTATCAGACCATGTGTCCATAACTGAAACATCACTGATATTTCTTTGACATATATCCAAGGGCACAAGCCTCCATGACAACTGTATGAACAACCATACTCAGAACACTATCTGTTACTTTGTTAGAAACATTTCTAACATAAGCTACAATATAACTGTCTATACTAATAGTTAACCTCTGTGGCCATGATATCATGTTGATATCATGTCCATGCATGCTACTTTCCATATGCTATCAATGACAAACATACAGTTAGTACTGGCCTGTTAGAAAATCTCTAATAAATTCATTGTCCCACACCCGTACCTATAAGAAAAAGGGTTTTTTTGTGTGGATGAGGGGTTTGCCTTGGTCAAGCCCTAGTTTAGAATCAACCTTTAAAATAGAATTGAAATAGAGAATGCTAGCAAGTAGTAGAAGTAGATCTAACAATGAAGCTATGATATTCAATAGATATGCAATTGTATTTGGAATGTAAACAAGTATGTTGATATGAAAACTTAGACTCAACACTAACAAATGTAAATCAAAACCTCCATGATTGCATCCTTGGAATCCATCTTGAAGGGAGAATGAATAGATCTTGAAGATGAACAAAGGATCTTAAAGGAAGATCACACCACCATGATGGATAAATCTAGGGTTCGAATGATGAATCTTGAATGCTTGAACCAAATACCTCCAAAGGCTTGAATGCTTGAATCCTTGATCTTCAATGAAGAACTTGAATACTTAAATGTAGATGATGGCTTGAATGCTTCCTTGAAAATAATTATTTGAAGAATGGAGTTCTTGATTGCATTTTAGAGATTGTAGATCACTTGATACTTGGTGGAGATGGTAAATGGAAGATGGATGAAATGAGAGAGGAAGGTTTCCTTTTATACTAGTCTAGGGCACAAACTTATAGAGAATCCAACATAGGAGAATTAAATTCTAATTTAAAACTTAATCCATAGAAATGGACCTAGATTAAATATAATTTAAGAGCTTACCGTTCCGCAATCCGAAACAGCCAACCTGGAAGTGAGAAAATAATATTTTGGAAGCCCGATATTTGGAAACTTCTAGAATCTAAAATATGGACTGAGGGTCAGGGTGAAGGTTGAATCTGACCTAGGTAAAGGTCAAGGTCAACCTTGACCTTGGTCAAGGTCAAAGTCAACCTTGACCCTGAGGTCAAGAATCTTAGGGTTTTAGGTGAATTGGGTCAAGATGCCAAAAATAGGCTAGAAAGAGGTGGAGAAAAGGGATGAATAGGGAGAGAACCATTATCCAAGCCAGAGATCCCATGAAAGCATCTGACATGACCCCAAACCACCTACTCGAAGGGCTAAACTAGTCATAAATAGAAGTGTTCCCATTTTTTGACAATACATTTAGCCCCCACTCTAGCAAGAGTATGGATTCAATACAAACTCTTGGTAAAGTGTATATAAAGCTTTGAGAAGTCATTGATTCGATAAATATAAAAAATACCAAATCAATTAAAAAATTAAAATTATATGTGGCACTAGAGAAGAGAATCTTCTTCAAGAAGATATAATTAATTTAATTTTTGCAATATTTTTGATAGGGGAAAAGTGGCGGAAGACAAAAACTGTTGATTTCAAGTAAGGCTGACTTTGAATACTTATAATGGGAAAATTATAGATTGAAAACACTTCTTTCTTTTTTCTTGCACTAGATATACATGTCATCTAAAACATATTTTGAAATTGGAGGAAAAAACAATGTTTTACTTATAATGATTTGACGGAAAGTAAACCCCCTAATTCGTAGTATTTTTTAGGACATGAAAAATAGACCTAAAAAATTTTAAAAAATTTAATTTTTGTCCAAAATAATTTTAAAAAATTATAAGCATAAAATTCATCCTATTTCACACATTTCATCAATTTACATCATCTTCAAATTCTAAATGGAAATGTGACTTTTATGCCCTTGAAGTTTTTTAGTTTTGGTGTTGTTAGCCTTTTCCTTTGTAAAAGGGTGACAACTTATTGTGCTTTTACCCTTAAGATTCAAAAAATATCAAAACAACATGAATATAGTGCCAATCAAATAGGGACATCAGTAATAAAATAATGTCAATCAATGATGCAAACAACTCATGAGCATGAAAAAATTAGTGAGCATCAATATTAGGATATATCAAATACCTAAATACTCCACATGATGCCATGACAGTAGCAGGGTCATCAGGTGCTCAAATAGTAAGCTCATCAACAATACATGATGCCCTAGGTTACAACCCATGAGCCATAAAAAATGTATGAATATGGCGCCAATCAAATAGGGACATCAAAAAATATTCAAAAATTATCAAAACAACATGAATATGGTGCCAATCAAATAGGGACATCAGTAATAAAATAATGTCAATCAATGATGCAAACAGCTCATGGGTATGGAAAAATCAGTGAGCATCAATATCAGCATAAATCAAATGCTTAAATACTCCTCATGGTGCCACGACAGTAGTAGGGTCATGAGGTGCTCAAACAGTGAGCTCATAAATAATGCATGATGCCCTAGCTTGCGGTCTGCAAGCCATAAACAATGCATGATGTCCTAGCTTGCAGCCCGCAAACCATCAAGACATTTTCCACATAGTGAATATAAAAAAAAAAACAAATAAGGAGAGATCAAACACTTCACACGATGCCCTGGCTCTTTGTAAATCTCGCAGGTCATCGAGCATTCCAAATGCAAAGATGTAAACAATACCAGTATTAAAATTCATATTGTGCCATTAAATCAACAAATGCACTCAAAATGAAATTGAGTTAATGAGAAGAAAAAGCTTGAATGCCTACCTCAAGGGTGGTCCCATAATAGTGTGTCCCACTTTTTGGCCAACTTTGACACAGAGATCAACATTTTGAGAAAAAAATTCACTTTCAAACACCTGTTGCCGCAAAACTATTAGAAATTTGAAGATAATGTAAACTAGAGTCTTTTAAATTTATTTTTCTAGTTTCTAAATATAGTTTTCTAAAAAAAATTAAAATTCATTTAAATTCATTTTTCCTTCTCCTTCAAAAAGTGGTTTGTGTGAAAAACTGTGTTTTTAAGGAGTTACTGTCACTTGGATCAACATAACTTTTTTTAAAAATATGATAATGATGTAATTATTTTGAGATTATATTTGTAACTTCAATATCTAAAGGATGCAATTGGTTTCATTCATTTTGGGTGAATATTTCATAGTTTATTAAGTTCTAAAGTGACACTAACTGTAATTTAGACATAAGCTCACTTGGATCACTCTAACTTGATCTATGTATATCAAAATTATTATTTTTATTTATAGAAAGGTAGCACAAATAATCTTTTCCTACACATTTTTCATTATTTGTTTTTGTAATTTACTATTTTTCCCAAAGTCTTGAAGAGACAGGTTGTTCAATGACCAAACAAGCTATGTTTAGTTAAAGTAATATTTAAAAGTCATAATGAACTCAAGATGTATTAAAATTATATTCATTAGAAATCTTGTTTTGAATAGCATCATACTACATAAATAGGTTTTTCAAATAGATTCATTTGATCTGCCAAAACATAAAGTTGAAGTGATTTTTTGTCAGCATTTTAATAGGTGTGAAGGAGACTCCATTATAGGTATGAATGAGGAGTAGAGATGTTATATCAATGTTTTATTAATCTAAGATACTTTTAGCTAACCATTTGTAATTAATTCCTTCAACAAAAATCAACATGTCTAAAAAAGTGGGACACACTATTGTGGGACCACCCTCAAGTCATGGCTTCCATATGCAAAGCTTCCAAATCGAGCTCGAGCTTTACAACAGAAGAGTAGTGCAAAGTGGAAACTTTCTAATTTTACCACAGTTAGGGCCCTCTTCGCACACACAAATTGATCTACAAAAATTAGAAATGAGCCTTTCTTTTTCTTTTCTTTTGTTTATAATCACACGGGTGTTGAAATTATGACAGAACCATCGCTATTATGACTGCATCGGGGCCACTTGCAAAAAAAACACAAAAACACAGACAAATGGTAGTGCCATCATAAATTGGCATTGAAATTCAACCCCAAATGTTGTAGTGATGGGTTCTCGGCCGGTCAGAAAATTCAAGTTCCAAATTGCTAAGCTCAAACAGAATGTGGCCCAATTAAAGATGGATATGGAGGGTGCCAACAAGAGGCTGATGGATGTGTGCAAGTTTTTTCTAAAGGTCATGTGCACTTCCTCCATCACCCTCTATATGATGAATGAGAAGGCATTGAATGGGTAGGTTGCTAAGGATGAAGACCCTCGGTAACTCTTTAAGTTCCTACAGGAGGAGTGGGTAGATTTGTTGTTGTCCAAATGCCTATGGAAAGGAAATTAAGCCTAGTTATGGTTAAGGTTTTTTAGGATGTTCTGACTAGCCTGTTGGGCTATGTTTTTTCTTTAGATTATAGCTTTAATTCTAAGTTTATGTTAAGGTTTTTTTGCCTTGCATGGCATGACTTGGTTCTTTTTGAGACTGTGGATATCTGTTGATGGTGCTCTAGTTTCTATGTTTTGGTTTTGGATAGAGATAGAATCTTGATATATTTTAATTTAACTGCTACTCTACATGTGGTTAATCTTGTATTAACTCACATCTAGAGTGTTGTTTATTGTGCCATAGGTCATCACCCTCTTGTTGTTGCTTTTATCAAAAATAATTAGTGACAAAAACATATACCAAGTTGGCTCACAATGGCTAGTGAAAAGGTGAAAGGAGGTTAGGATTTGAATTTTAAAATTTAGAGTTAGGGTGATATTTGTGCTACATAGGATTTACCTTACACAAGAAAGTTTTGACTTTGAGATAGGAATCAAATATGTATATATGGGGTAAATATAGATACAATATATGAATGGTAATGCTATCTATATGAAAGTACATGTATATAAAGATTTATTTTTTTAAAGATTAAATATATAGATACAAGTACAAATAAGTGCATATCTTGGGAGGGAATTGTCATGTTAATATTAAAAAAGAACATGATTATAAGTAAAATTTTCAATCAATTTTTTCCACATTCTAGAAACATTGAAGACCCCACACACACAAAAAAAACATTGAAAACCCACAAAATAAATTGAAATTTTCAAATCCACACAAAATAAATTGTTAGTCTCGACTACCTATAGGTAGAGACTAATGTTTTCCCTCTCCAATTTTTAGTATTAGTTTGCATCGGCAACAGTGCCTTCACATATATTAAAAACAAATTCTAATGTTTGTTAGATGATAAAAGATTATTTTATTTTTAAATGTCAAAATCTAAATTTGTCATTGGATGCTACAATTTTTAACCTAGAGAAAAAATAATTTTCCATTTCTCAAAATTCAATGGAAAATATGGACCATGAGCAAATAATAAAAATCAATCCCATCAAAATCGTTATCATGAAAATTTTAATGTTTCAAGAGGGTGTGGTCACATGCACATCAGAGGCACAAGAATGAATGTACTTTGAAACTTTAAAATATTTTTTCATTTTTTCATTTAGCATTAGATTTAGCATTTTATCATCCATTTATCTCTATAATATATATTATGTTCTTAATATATTTATATATATTTATTAGTTAACTAATGATTTAATATTTATTGTCATATTTTTAATTTAAATATATTATAGTAGTTTATTTATGATATTAACTAATTTAAATATTAAGTTTCTCTTTCTTTATATTTATTTAATTTCTTGATTTTTCTTATTACATCTATTTTTATAGTTTATCTAATAAAGTTTTGTTTTTTTATATTTTGATATACTTGTTAAATTATCATATTTTCTTAATATATTACACTAATTATGATATTTTTATATATTATAATAGTTTATATGTTATATACAGTATTATAATATAATTATGTGTAAAAGTGTTTTCAATATGTTTGCTTTAGTCAACAGTGGCATGTTGTGATGGTTAAGTTGTGTTGTTGCCTGTTTTTCTATGCTTGTATAATAGTCCCTATTTTAATATATGACTAAAGGTCAACATAAATGCTTCATGCTAGTAATCAATGTCCCCTCTTCTATCTTATATACACCAGACATTTTCTCAAAGTCTTCAAAGCTAATTTCCTTTCAATTTCATTTTTTTTTTAGGTGGGACTCTAGCTGTAACACAGCTCTTATTAGTCCCTGCCTATATAAGGCAGGGAACTAATGTTTTCGTTTGCCCTTATCTATTAATTTGTGCAACAAAATAAATCTTAGATTGTAAAGTTTGGGAAGTTTTTTTTTTAAATCAATTTCTGCTCACAAATTTCAATTTTCTGATTGCTTGTGCCAATTTTGCTGGGCTTTAAATTATTTTTTAGTTAAAAAAAAATGAAAATAAATAAATGGATATGCATCAATAGATATCAATTAATTCTATTTATTATTAGTATTAGTGATTATCAGTAAATACGCTATCATGTCCTATTCGTCCGATTTAGCATTTAATTCTTGCAGATGTAAGGATTGTTGCTATTATTACAATTATTTTGCTATTTTGCAATGTTAAAAGTATTGTTCGCAGCACTATCTGCAAGGTTTGAGAATTTCAGTGGGTTTTTCAGTTCTAACAATTTTGTGGTGTATGCTTATCCACCGACCATCTGTCTTTGAAAGGTAAGAATTGTTACTAGATCAGTTTTTTATGATAAATTTGAGATAAAACTAGCAAAGTGCAGAATTAGGAATTATCTTTTGCAGATTTTGGAAGGCACCAGAGTTGAATCCAGATTAGTGACCACTCTGAGATGGGTATCCTTGTCTAAAATAATGTGACAGAATTGAAGCCATTTCTGAAAGATTATCAAAGAACACTTTGAAAGATCATGTGGTCGTTTCAAAAGACTATATGTTTATTTTATCATTTAGGATTTAAAAAATTTCATCTTAGAAAGAGGGTTTTTGTGTACCAAGCCCCGCCAATCTACCCACATTAAAATGCCTTTTCCGTCTTGTGATGATTTTGGTTTTGGGGCATTTGGGGATTTTGTGTATCTTATCTTAAGTACATTGGAAACAATTGAAGGCACATTTTCAGTTTAGTAAATTTTTCTTGTGTGGTGGATGTTCTTCTTCCTCACAGTGTTATTTTCTTCTACTGATGCTTCTATTGAAGTAGAGGAAACACTAGATATCTTGAGTTGGCTGAGGAGATCCTCCCACAAGAGATTTAATTGAAAATACATAACTTCTCCAGCAAAGCAGTGGAATCCAAATCCACAGTAGAAGAAAAAATATTTACAATAAATTGAGAAATTAAACAATTCCTGTGAAAAACATGTCGGCAATTAAACAACCGCTCGCATCCCAATCTAGTAAAACAAAAATTTTGGGAACCCAATTAGTAATAAAACCTTTAGTTTTGTGGGTTTTCCCTAAAGACTTCCTTTTGCTTCCATTTCAAATTGTGGTTCTCTCTACACTTTTGCATATTCATTGAACAATCGTGCTCCCTTATTCACACTACTTCATGTATATAGTTTATCTAGGCTTTATCTCGACTTCATTTTCATTGACGGGTTATTGGTGCATACAATTTTGGGTCTGCTCATCCTTTTTTGTTATATTATATTTATATTTTCATTTTTATTTCTATTTTTGTTCTATTATGATGTGCCCTTACCTTGTTAAGGTTTTGGAAAAATAATAAAAAACACTACACTATGAATGTAGCACACGATGTCTAAGCCTTCTTTGCTTATTACCAGGATTATGAAGCTGCAAATTACACAGATTCCTTGCTCCTTAAACAATTTTCAATAGTTTTGACTAAAAAATTTAGGGCTTTAAACTCATTTTTACGGTTTCTCTTTATCTAACTCTATTTGCTTCAATTATCAACATTTCTGTGCAGCAAATGGAAAATTCAAGAGTTAGTTGATTGTTGTATTCCTACTCTGCGTATCTTTTTCCTATTTTTGTTCCATTCTTTCTTTTTATGTTCACATTTGCAGTCAAGTTTAAATGTTTCAGTTAAATTTGTGAGTATTTGTTGTTGATTTGGATTTCTCTTCTGTCAATCTATACTAACTTGGCATCAACCTTTGTTTTTTTGCCCAAAATTGCTCTTATTTGCTACTACTTTGTATGTTTGTGATTTTTGCCTAACTTTTCTTCTTGTAATACATATACATTTTTTACTAAATCTGTACTAGTTTGTACTCCACAAACATATTTTATGACAAAATCCCTCAAAGAGATGTCTTAAAAATGAAATTTAAATGAATGCGGGCACACCTTTCTCAGCCAGAGCATCTAGAACCTATGTCTCTATTATATAAATGGCTATTATAGCCTCCTAATTGACCATATAACCTTTGGAAGTAGCCACAACACTTCTATCAATATGTGAGCTCTGTCTTAGGGTGTGCACACCCATCAAAACATAAAACATATTACATAAGCGAGTGCATGTGTCTTGTTTATGCATCCTCATTTTGCATTCATTACTACTAGGCTGCTTACAGTTGTAACATGTTAAAAATTCCCCTTTGTTTATCCTTTGATAAATGTCCATATCCTATTTGGAAGACCTTATTTCAGAAAAGTCACACAAACAATCTACTCAAAGCATTTTATCACCCTTTATTACCATATGACCTCAATTTGTTGTGCATTTTGGGATATTTTCAAATTCATGCCAACCAAATCATTCTGCACTCTTCAGGGGTTCTCTTTACCACTCTTAATACATTGATCATTCCCAAACATTTAAAACAGACTGGTCTTATGTTGTAAAAATGCCACAAATTCTCCCTGTAAACAAAACTATAGAACAGTTTGTGGTATACCAACGGTAATCACCACCTATGGGACCTATTAGATAAAAATAAATTATTTGGTTTTAAACATCATTGGTTCTAAGTCAGTTTCCAAAAAAACAATGTTGATGAACTTCTAATCAAGTTCTAAAATTAAAAATCAATATTTTTTATAAAATATGCAAAGTCAATTTCAAAAACAATATTGATGAGCTTCTACTTGATCAAGTTTTAAAATTAAAAAATTAGCACTTAAGTATGTTTTCTTCTCTACTTTGCATGACTTACTATTGTCTAACTCTAACTGTCAGTCATTGCAAGATTAGATGTAGATGTAAAAAATGTATATGTGCAGTTGATGTACAGTAGATGCTAATGAAGTTGATGACATTTTCCTTACTTCATATATTACAGCTTTCAACCTAGATTTTTTTTGGTGCTGGCCTATTAGAGGGAGAGCACGTTACTTTTCTATGGAGCGAGGTAAACAATATTTTCTATTGCATAGCATGATTATCACATTTGATTTTATAGATACCTTGATGAGTTATTAAGGAAGATATTTGTGCTTGTTAAAGTTTACTGTTTCATAATTTATGAATATATCTTTGTACTAGAGATGTTAATCAAGAAAGAAGCGTTGTGCCATCTTAATTATAAGTTATAACTTAAGCCTAGTGTCATCTTAATTATAAGTTATGATTATAAGTTATAACTTATTCAAGATTACAAATTGCATGGAATTTAAATTGACATCCTTTGAGATGAAATTTTGGTTCAAGTTTTGTTTAATTATCATTATTTCATGTTCCTATACTCTCTTTATGTTTATCTTTGTCATAAATATTACTTTGTTGATTATGTTCTAAGGATTCTTGTTTCAATGTTAGTTTTATTGACAAGAACAAAAAATTTCAAGATTAATGAATGGCTTGTGTGCATGTCATTGACTGCAAGGACTGAATGGTTACTCAATGCAACCAGACATAGAAGTCATTGCTAAAACTTTATTTGCTCATTTTGCTTTGGAATCTTTATTTTCTTGGATGACTGATGATTTTATTTCCCATGCCAATTGCACTTATATAAACATGTTAAAAGATCTATAATGAAATATTGAGGATTCAGTATTTTTTTTGTTATTGTAATAATTATATTTCTTTTCAAACAAACTTATTTATTTTAAATTTATTTTTTTAATTATAGAAATGAATAATTTACTATGATTTAATTCAAAAATATTTTTTAAAATGACAAATATTTATATTTTTTAAAGTTTGATAATTTTTTATTTTAAATTCTCTTTACACCATCATTATATCTCTACCTATAAATCACTTCCTATCTCAATTTCATTTTAATATAATAGATATAATATATAACTAATTAATTATATTAATAAAAAAAATTATAATCTATTATATATTAATAAGATTTTAATAATTATATTTTTAAAATTTAACTATTAGTAATTATTTTTATCTGTATATATAAAAGTTCAATAAAAGAAAAATTAAATTTGTTCTTTTTAAGTAGATTTTAATTTATTTTAATTTGTAGTTTTATTCTAACTGATATTTTAAAAATGTAATTTTAATTTTAATCAAACATAAATTAAAAAATATCTTCATTATATTATTAATCATTACAAAATAATAATCTATCACACAATAAAATAATGTAAAAACTAAAAAAAAAATGTTCATAAGGGAACTTGACATATGTTCCATAAAAACTTAATAAATAAATATGTGTGTACACTGTAAAGACTTAATTCTTCAACTACTACTTATTTTATGTCATATTTCAACCTCTCTCTATCTCCATCTTTCCCCTTTCTCCCCCTCTATCTTTATTGCAAACATAGTATGGGCAATCACGCTTGATTATCTTCTTGATCCAAAGAATTTGTTTACCTTTTTTCACATTTAAAAAAAAATCTCTCTCTCCATCTTTTAAAGAATATTGAAATGGTGTTTTTCAATTAGAATAGTAAACTTATTTTAAAAAATTAGCAAAACCAATTATTTAATATATTTGTACTAATTAACAATCTTCCAACAAAAAAACTAATTAAAATGTCATAAATTAAACTAATTTTAAAATAGAAATTACTAAAACATTTTTTTTTAACACACAATTAAAAAGCAGAGATAAAATGAACCAATTTTAACCTAATTGTTAAGCATATCCGGTTGTACACTGTAAATGACAAAATTGCCTTAAAAGCCGCTGATAAATCAATTCGTAAAAGATTTAAAACGCCTCTGTTATTTTTCTTAAAATCACCACTCCTAACATTGAGAGATTTCTTTTATAAAAAATCTAAAAATATTAGAAAGAAAAACAAGAAAGCCATTCTCTCAACCAGGCGTAGAATTTCTCTCAACCAGGCCTAGAATTTGACAGTCACCCCTACCTGTCATATGATTTTTTTTTTACGGTTTAGTCATTTTATTGCCTTTCATTTAGTTTTTTTTTAAAAAAATTATTGTCAAAATTCATATAATAATTAGTAATAGTATATAATAAATCACATAGAGATTTCTATTTGTGATAAAAATAATATAAAATTAAAAAATAACTATAAATTAGTAACATATATGAAAAAAATCTAAGTTTCTAAGTTTATATATTTATTTTTAAAATATTTTGAATAAATATTTATATGTAATAAATGATATAAAAATATATTTTGTACACTAGTATTATAAATTAGTAACTTAGCAAGTTTCTAAAAATCATATATCCTATTTTAAAAAGATTCTAAATAATATGAATAGATAATAAGCAAAATAGAAACATATTTACTACATATATTAAATGATAATTTAGCAATTATTAATAAGTTTCTAAATTTATATGTATATATCTTAAATTTTAGAAATATTCATATTTTATCATTTTAAAATATTGTAAATAAATTTATATTTTATCATTTATATTATAAAATAACATATATCTATATTATTAAATTAAATATTATATTGTCTATAACAATTTTTGATGGTTTATAAACAAATTAAAATGTCATATTGACGGTTTTCTAAAAATTTAGCTGTCGATTGATATGGTTTAATAAAATTTTAGACTATCATATATGGTCAAAATGTGGAAAAACGGTCATTATGACCATCAAATTCCAAGCCTGCTCTCAGCTTCTATAATTTTTCCTCTTTGCAACAATTTAATCCATCGCCAACAACTACATCAATTGTCACTAATGATCCAGGTTAGTATAGAAATTGATGGTCTATTACTTAATCTATTATTTTTTTGTTATGTTTTCTACCTGCAGTAGTATTTATTATTGTATCAGCAAACACTTTTGACCCTTTTCACACTTTACAATATGACCAGCTTCCTTCTTTGCTAATATCTTCTGAGGTTTTCCTAGTAGAACTTGTAGAAACTTAGACTTGAGAAATAAAGCTTGCTGGAATTTTGAGTGTGTTGGCTCCTGAGCGCAAAACTTTATTCTCACAAGCCACAGGCATATCCAATGTGGACATCTTAATCCATTTCACATTTGGAGATATATTCTCTGTACCCTACAAGAAGTCAACCTTACCAAAAGTTCTCAATTTTCCTGGACAAGACAAAGATAAATGACCCATACCAAAACAATTAGTGCATCTAAAAGCCAATTTTTCATAATCTAGATTCCATTTACTGGTTTCTACTTTTAAAGATAATTCAACTGGCAAAACCTCCTATAGATCTATTTCAACTAATATGCATTGTAAACTATTTTTAGTATTCGTAGAAATGGATATGAATTCACTCAAATAATTTTCTAAGTATTTTTAGTATTTCAACTAATATGCATTGTAAACTATTTTTAGTATTCGTGGAAATGGATATGAATTCACTCAAATAATTTTCTAAGCATTTAAGAGAAGACGGAATCTAAACATGAAGAGTTAAACTGGGCAATTTTACCCAAACTGATAAGAGAATTGAAATCAGCATACCGGAGCTTTGCATATAGTGTAGTTCTTTTCCAAACCCAATGGTGTTTTGCTAGGATCACATCTCTATCTATTATAGATGTAAAAACTACTATAAAAAATCCTTGACCACAAGAAGAAATCTCTATTTTACCATATGTTAGATGCAGCCACAAAATCCTTGACTATTCATTTAGCTTCTACAAATTTGAGCATCATTTCCTCTTAGTTTGTTGCTTGTAGCTTTACTTCAGCATTGAGCTCAACAATTGGAATTTTCTTTGTTAGTTGAAGAACCACACCAACATGGCTCAACATTGATAGCATCCTCCCATATCAAACACAAGTAATTTCTGTTACTTTGTATATTATCCACACAAGTGTTCATCATCAATACTATTAGCCTTGCTGCTATTAAAAAAACTTCCCTCACACACCTTGCAACCACCTTTAGATTTTAGGCTCAACAGATCCCCTATTGCTGCTACAGCAAGCCTTTTGCCCTACGAGTCTGAGCTAGGATTTGTCGCATCACCATAGCAATCTTCAGCTAGGACTTTAGGGACACAGTTAGAGGATGGAGCTGCCATCATATCCTCTATATTTGAAGTTGAAAACAATTAAAAAAAGTTTATTACCTTTATAGTAATACTTTTTTTTGTATTAAAGATTGGAAACTTGGCACCATTGAGGTGGCTACAACAATGGCTCTGCTGTGAAACCGAGCGCAAGTGATTCTATTTCCAAAACACAACAATTCATAACAAAGCACAATTTTGAATGCTCATTACAGAAAATAAATGTGCATTATATGAAATGACTCAACACACTATGGACTATCTACTTGGGAACCATTTCAAAGTATAAAAGAAATAGGAGATGAAGTTGAATTTTGATAAGCATTCATTCATCTAGGCATAGAATAGGAGTGCTTTCATGGAAGCCTGTACTTACAGAAGTTATTTAGAAACCTAGCAAATGTTTTCTACTTATTATCTCTACCATCTTGCTAGTTCATTTTTCAATGTAATCTTGTTCAAAATGAAGCAACGAGTTGGAGTTCCTTATCAGTTTATGTGTGTGAAAATTTTGATTTTTGAACTTTGTAGTTGATAAACCTTAATGGCTAATTGAATTAAAATCTTTGCCACTGACTGGACATATAAAATGTTCAACTCAAACTGTGTTTTTATGTTTGGTTGCTTTGTGTGCTTCACACATTTAGCTTGTTTATTTGGTTTTTAGAATTTATAGTCCCATTTCTTTCTTTATGATCTATTTTTAAATTTGGATATGTGAAAATATGATTTCCAAATACTGAAAAATAATATATTAACTACCTATCTATCTTGTAGCCTACCATTTTCAGAAGAAATCTATCAGTTTCCACTAGATAGAATAACAGACTAAAGCAGCACTCACATGTTTGCAATAGAAGGTCAGTAATGAATTGTTATTAGTCTACTTGCCTAACATTTTAGAAGCTACTTGTTAAAATAGGACATATTTATTGTTAACCATTCCTCTAGTTTGTGCAATCCTTTATAGCAATTTGACTTTCCCATGGACTAGCTCAAGATATCTAGCTTAATAATCCTTAGACAAAGTTCCTTATTAAGTCTTCAAAATGTATACAAACCCTACTCCAAACAAGCCAACTATGCCAAAACATCCAATCATAGTAGAAACATATAAATCAAATAACCTCCAAGAAATGTTGTCAATTGATCAGGCTTTGGACAATGAACATTGTTTTCGAATTCGCTCATTTAACTACATAATTGGTGACTGCCTATTTGACATAGTCCATGTCTTGGTTCATTGTAGATATACACCTACTGAATTGTGCAATGAACTTGTCAATCATTTCTTACATTGTCTTCAAAATGGTTGTCCTGCAGCTTTGAGATCTTTAGAACTTGAATTAAATCCAACCATCCTATATGATTTGCATAATATACATGACAAAGATACATATCTACGTAGAATGAGGCTTTCAGCAGCAAAGACCAATGCCAACGGTGAAGCTGGGCTTTGGGGTGACACATTTTGCATCCAATGGTTGGCGTGATGGTTGAACATACCCATATGCATTTGGTCTTCAAGCCAAAAAAAACCTTATTTGCACTTTAATAAAGATGCATGTCATCCTACAATATCGATCCTTTTCCATGATGCAAACCCAAAAGTCGAACATTATGAGCCCATATTTTTAAGGACAAGTACACATAATCATATTCAAAATATAGAGTCACAGTTTTCAATCATAAATTGTAATTTCAACTTTTCTTGGTGCACCATTGCAAATGCATTTGATGCACATAGACTTTGTCAAGTTAGTACACTTGCTTCCCCATGTGGCGAAAGCATGTTTGGTGCTGTGGCTTTACTTCTTGATGAACAGTTTGATGCGATTTCTTTATGATTATTTGTAGCACAATCTTTGGCCAATGCACTCAAAGTGAAAAATAAATTTGCACTGTCATGTTTTCACACATTTGACCAGCAAAATATTGCAGAAAATAATGCTATAATGCAATTTCAATCACTCATTTCTAAAATTGGAATACCATATGCAGAAAGCAAGGTTGAGGGTTCTAAATATTGTTTATTGTGGCTTTCATATCTATTTGACACACTCATTTACGTATGGGAAACAAATTTATAGCCCAAAGCCAAGGCATACTGCAACTACATACAACCAAAAAAAAACATTAATTTAATCTTCTACAAACATAACTCTGGCCATTGCCATTATGAACCACTCTAGAAAGCACAACTATTGAACAATATTCATTCTGAAGAATGTACTTTGTTAGAAGAGCATTAAACTGCGTTTGCATTTGCATCATCTGCGATGCTTGATCAAAATCCCTATGTTTCATCAACCATGTCAACTGTTATGCCAAATATTTGTTGTCAATTGGATCATCTTTATCCCCTGACCATTTCTGCAAATAATATAATTGTTGCAGCTGCTGCAAGGTCCTTCCCTCAAACAACTACATGTTCACCTAGCACAGATTTAAGAATCCGACAATCGTTGAGACATTTAAAAGCTACAATATGTGATAGAGGAAACCAAAAAAAAGGAAAAGACAATAAAAATATGGCCAAAACAAGCAGCATTCAAAATCAGGAAACAATAAACATGGAAAGGCCTAGCCATCAAGCAATAAAATGTAAACATCGATCTGCAAAAACAAATCCAATGCAAAAATCTGTTGACAAATACTTGCAAACCATAAACGACACACCTACTCAATCATGTGTTGTTTGTGAAATGCTTCATTTCCATAAAAACATTCACAAAGTTCACTACACGTGTTGAGGCCTTCTCTTTGCTTTCCATTGAAACTAACAAAAAGAAAATTCAAGAAGGACAACCCATTTGTAGACAATGTATAAAAGCTATTTCATTTGGCAAAGTCCCTTCTTTTGCTGCACCATGGAAAATAAGATGCAATCCAAAAATAGATGTTGTCCACACATTGACTTTGTTGGTACTCAAAAATGCAACATGGGTTTCGAGTACCATGTTAAATTTTGCAGTTTGAAGCCCTTTAATTATTTTTCATGCATATGTACCCGACTGTCATTTTGAAGCCTATGAGGTTTCCCAAGTGTTAAACACACTTCATTTAGCATATGCATGCATTCTATGATGTTATTTTATCATCCCAAATCATTCGGTGAAGTCCCATTTTGAGCAAGTGTCAAATTGCACAATTTTGCCTAAGTGTCAATTTACTGAAGCAGACCCTGTTTGCATTTGAATAACTTTTGTCTTATGATTTCTTATGACATGCCGGTTGTGGATTCATATTGTAGACATAGAAATGAGTCATCATGCCAATTTTCAGCTCCCCATGTGCCTGTTTAGTCACTTTTCCAGAGTCATTCCATTTGCAGATTGTCAACATTCTCTGAGTGTGCATTGTTCAGATTTCCAGTTACATTTTTCATCATAACTCAAAAAATACAAACTGGGTCGAGCTGAATTTTACATATATTTAAAATGGCTATGTGTGCACTGTACAATAATTTTTTTAGAAAAACTCAATTTGAAAATCAAAATTTATGATCCTCTAAGTACTAGCAGCCATAAAAAATCAGCAATGCTTCATAAAATTTTATCCCATATTGCTCCCAATTTCAAAATTTGAAGTGTTTATATAGAATACTCCAAACATATGAAAAATTAAAGAAACTATGCCCAGGCTTGTGCGTCCACCTCAATTTCTATGCCAATGGGCCTAGAAGAAATTTTGTGGAAAGGGACACATGTCACTTAGTCTCCAAATCTCACAAAGGAAAAAGTTCATTCTGAGATTTGGAGGCTCGTCTCCAAATCTCCAAGTCGCCAAATATCTAGATAATTATTCTGAGATTTGGAGACTAAGTCTATTTGGAGATTTGGAGACTAGTCTCTAGAAGTAAAAAATTCATTATGAGATTTGGAGACTAGTCTCTAGAAGGAAAAAGTTCATTATGAGATTTGGAGACTAGTCTCCAAATCTCCAAGTCTCTAGATCTCTAGATAATTATTATAAGATTTGGAGACTAGTCTCCAAATCTCCAAGTCTCCAGATCTTTAGATAATTATTCAGAGATCTAGAGACTAAAGTTAGTCTCTAAATCTCATAAAGAAAAGTAAAGAGAATAAGTTAGTCTCTAAATCTCTAGATAGCTATTCAGAGATCTAGAGACTAAAGTTAGTCTCCAAATCTCATAAAGAAAAGTAAAGAGAGGAAATGATTATGAGATCTAGAGACTAAAGGGATTTCTCCAAGTCTCTAAATGAAACCATGGTTAAGGAAATAATTCAAAGACTTAGAGATTAATATAGTTTGCAGATCTCTAGATGGACTTGGGTTAAAAGTGAGTTTGTCCGAGCATCTAATGAAATAGTGACAAGTAGCAAGTTCTAGTGGCATGTGCAGATTTTAAAGTTATAAAAGATTTAAAAGTCATAAAGTTGAAACATTTGAGAAATTTTGAAATTTTTTAATGACAGAGCTACTCATGGGAAAATGTCTGGGAGATTCATTTTTTATCAGAATATGGCAATATAATATGTTTTCGAAAACGATAGATCATGGATGCAATGATGATAGTTAGAATCAGATCAAATCAAGTTGCTGAGAGTAGTAAGGGCTTTTAATCTGTGACCAGATTTTGAGGAGATTTTTCTTCTTCCAAAATTGATTGATTTTGTAAATCTGGTAGGGGAATGAATCAGAATTGCATGGTGATGGGAAAAGAGGGTACAGAAGACTAAATCACATTTCAAGGAAGAGCAAAGGACAAAGAAATTAGATTTCCAATAGATGAGCAGATTTTATGCAAAAAAAGACAAAGTAGATCAGATTTTCAGAGAAGAGAGAAGACTATGAGATTAGATTGCAGAATGGACAAGTGTTGGTGAAGTACAGATTTTAGGTTTTGTCTCTCAGTCTATTTATTCTTTTCTCTTCTCAGTTGTAGGGGTTCTTGTTCCTATTTCTTCTTTTGTTCTATTGAAGGGTTTCAGACTGGTTCTTCCCTCTCACTCAGAATATTTTACAGCAGACTTCCAGATGGTTTTTTGAATGTATTTCTGCAAGACAAATTTCTCAATCTTGTCTATGCTTTGAGTTTTCTATTATTAATGTATTGAAGCAAGAATATTTCAATAAAATATAGTGCAGTCTCTATTCTCTGTTGTTATGTCTCTTTGCATTATGTCGATGCTCTTGTATGTTTTATTTGTAAGGCATCTGAAAACATACCAACTACAAGGTAGTTTGTTCAATTATTTGTGAGTTTCTCTCAAGGAGAGAATTAAATTTCATAAATGGTTTTATAGAGCAGACATTATTGAAGGATTTGATGCAACAATTTGGAAGTGAGAGGATAGTTTGTAAGGCACTTTGTCTGGATTGCATACAGTCTGTTAGGCATTCTGTAGTATTTTGTTTGATTTATAACCTGTGGATTACATGTTTTGACTCCTTTCCCAAGAATAGGCACTCGTTGGTTGTTTGTGATGCAGTTATCTTTAAGTCTTCAAACACAAATTAATCATTACTAGTTCTTTTATTTATTTTTTAAGTTTATGCATATTGTGAAAGGACTGTATCCTGGTGATATAGTTCAGATTGCGGATTTCTTGGAGAGAGAATCAAAGGTTTTTGAAGATTCATATTGAGAGTGATGAACTTGTTCCTCAATTCAATATTAGATTTGCAAAAGTTTTGAATGAGATCCCTGAAAGTTACAGACCCAATGATCAAGTGTTTGTAAGTGTCTACTTCAATGCATTTGATAAGAAAATGCATTACTTATTGAGGGATAAAGACCCTAAATCATTATATCAAGTATTTATAATTGCAATGGATATTGAAAATAATTTGAAGTATGGATTGACTAGAGGTCATTTTGCCATGAACTTATGTCGGTATAATGAATGTGAAAAAAAAGAGGAATGTAGTGTTGATGCCTCAGTTTCAAAGCAATGTATCGACATTTTTGTTGTAGTTTATAATCAAGTTGAAATTGCAAATCAGAATATGTGTATAAATGAGGTTGAGTCTTTTTCTATTGATGAAACATGTGTTCATGATGCTACATTAGTAAGATATGTTCCAGACTTTGATAGAATTGAGCAATGTGCTAATATTTTGAATTGTGAATTAGCTACAACAGTAAGTTCATGTAACATTGATTATGAACATGATGTTGTTAGTGTTTCTAGACATGAACTTGCTGCATCTATATCTCAATCTTGTGCAAATGAAGAGGCTGAAAGTTATGTCTCCGATAATAAATTTGAAGTTATTGACCCAACATTTCAAGAAGAGTCGATAACACAGGATGAAGAATATGATTCACATGCATGTCAGTCACAGTCAGAGGAACATAGTGCTGAAAGTGATTATTCAAGTGAGAATGAGAAAGGCAGTGATGTTGAGATGTCTTCATATGAGTCAGATGCAACATGGGAAGAAGAAAGTAGTGATGGAAGTGAACACTCCTTTGAAAGTGAAGGTATGAATTATTTTTCTGAATTTGAAAATGAAAGTGCATCTCAATTTTTGCATTATACAAATTAGTTTGAATATCAAGAGTTTGAGAGTGATTCGTCCTCAAAGTAGGAAGATAAGGAAATGGTGATTCAATGTGATATCAATGAACATGAAGATTTGAATGAAAGGTTATCCAATGGTTCTACATTGGATAACGAAGTTGTAGCATATAGCAAAGAGTTTAGGGGTGAATCATGGTCATGTTGTAATGGTTATCCTAAACAAGATAATGAAGATGATATAATTATGGACACTATATGCTTGGTAGGTGATGTTGACAGTGAATCTTCATACAATTCTGATTTTTCTTCATATGCTGAGAGTCTCTATGAAAATGAAATGGGTAGTGAATTTAAAGTGTTTACTAATGTTTTATATGATGAGGATTTTGATGATGATCAGCCCATTTTTTGTCATAGTGTTCAAAGAGGAGTATTACATGGAGTTATCAATCTGTTGTTTGAAGAACACACGGAGGTTTCAGATTTAGTTAAACCGGATGCAAATGATGACATACTATATTCCTTCTGTGAGAAATCAGAATGTTCTTCTTCCATGTGTGACAAAGTTTTAAATGATGATGTTGTATTTTGTGAGTTTGATGATGAAGTGCTTGATAGAGTTGTATTTGAAGATCAATCGACACTATATAGTAAAATTAATAATGATTTTTGTGGCATGAATACTCATCAGCATTGTGATTATGGAGATGCATTAGAGGTTTTGGAGTGGTTTCAGAATTTGATGATGATGAAATGTGTGAGTATAAATCTGATTATTCATTTGAACTCCAACTGACTACACTTAAGGATATGCAAAGTCAGGGTATGAATGATGTTTTTTATCAAATAGAGTATGATACTTTTGCATTTCAGATTGATAGCATGCATGAATTAGTAGATAAAGATCAGTTCCAGTCTGATGGTAGTATTCATGAGCATGCTGAGTCTTATTTTCATAGTGAGAAAAATGAAGAAGGTGTTTCAAATTTTTACATGCACTATGAAAATGAAGATATTTATTTTGTTTCGCTTAATGAGCTAATTGAAAGTGTTGATATGCTTGGTGAAACAAATGAGAATAAAATGCCCAGCTTACCTCAAGAAGAAAGAAATGAAAATCAGGTATATGATAGAGGTAAGAAGTTTTGAAAAAATTTCGGTGACTCGGGGCCATCGTTTGTACTTAGTAGGAGTAGTTTTCTTGCTTTCAATAAAGATGTTCTAGAGGGGTTCTTATTCGGAGTTTTGTGAAAAGGTGTCAAGTTGATTTCAAGTTTGTGTGGTTTGCTTCTACCATGAGATTCTGAGGTTCTCTACATGTCTGCATGGGGCATACGTCCACAGTCAGAGCCACTATTGGTACTCAAAAATGCAACATGGGTTTTGAGTACCATGTTAAATTTTGCAGTTTGAAGCCCTTTAATTACTTTTCATGCATATGCACCCGACTGTCATTTTGAAGCCTATGAGGTGTCCCAAGTGTTTAACACACTTTATTCAGCATATGCATGCATCCTATGATGTTATTTTATCATCCCAAATCATTCGGTGAAGTCCCATTTTGAGCAAGTGTCAAATTGCACAATTTTGCCTAAGTTTCAATTTGCTGAAGCAGGCCCTGTTTCCATTTGAATAAATTTTGTCTTGTGATTGGTCATGACATGCCAGTTGTGGCATCATATTGTAGACATGAGAATGAGTTATCATGCTAATTTTCAGCTCCTCATGTACCTGTTTAGTCACTTTGTCAGAGCCATTCCATTTGCAGATTGTCAACATTCTTTGAGTATGCATTGTTCAGATTTCTAATCACATTTTTCATCATAACTCAAAAAATACGAACTAGGTCAGGTTGAATTTTACATATGTTTGAGATGACTATGTGTGCATTCTACAATAATTTTTTTAGAAAAACCCAGTTTGAAAATCAAAAGTTATGATCCTCTGAGTACTGACAGCCATAAAAAATCAGCAATGCTTCATAAAGTTTTATCTCACATTGCTCCCAATTTCAAAATTTGAAGTGTTTATATGGAATACTCCAAACATATGAAATAAATCAAATGAAAGAATCTATGCCTAGGCTTGTGAATCCACCTCAATTTCCATGCCAGTGGGCCCAAAAGAAATTTTGTGGAAAGGGACATATGTCACTTAGTCTCCAAATCTCACAAAGGAAAAAGTTCACTCTGAGATTTAGAGACTAGTCTCCAAATCTCCAAGTCGCCAGATCTCTAGATAATCATTCTGAGATTTGGAGACTAAGTTTATTTGGAGATTTGGAGACTAGTCTCCAAATCTCCGAATAGACTTAGTCTCCAAGTCTCTAGAAGGAAAAAGTTCATTATGAGTTTTGGAGACTATTCTCCAAATCTCCAAGTCTCCAAATCTCAAGATAATTATTATGAGATTTGGATACTAGTCTCCAAATCTCCAAGTCTCCAGATCTCTAGATAATTATTTAGAGATCTAGATATTAAAGTTAGTCTCCAAATCTCATAAAGAAAAGTAAAGAGAATAAATGATTATGAGATTTGAAGACTAGTCTCCAAATCTCTAAATAGCTATTCAGAGATCTAGAGACTAAAGTTAGTCTCCAAATCTCATAAATAAAAGTAAAAAGAGGAAATGATTATGAGATCTAGAGACTAAATGGATTTCTCCAAGTCTCTAAATGAAACCATGGTTAAGGAAATAATTCAGAGACTTAGAGATTAATGTAGTCTCTAGATGTCCAGATGGACTTGGGTTAAAAGTGAGTTTGTCCGAGCATCCAATAAAATGGTGACAAGTGGCAAGTTCTGGTGGCATGTGCAGATTTTAAAGTTATAAAAGATTTAAAAGTCATAAAGTTGAAACATTTGAGAAATTTTAAAATTTTTTAATGACAAAGTTGCTCACGGGAAAATATCTGGGAGATTCATTTTTTATCAGAATATGACAGTATAATATGTTTTCAGAAATGCCAGAAGATCACGGATGCAATGATAGTAGTTAGAATCAGATCAGATCAAGTTGCTGAGAGCAATAAGGGTTTTTAATCCATGACCAGATTTTGGGGAGATTTTTCTTCTTCCAAAATTGATTGATTTTGCAAATTCGGCAGGGGAATGAATCAGAATTGCATGGTGATGGGAAAAGAGGGTTCAGAGGACTAAATCATATTTCAAGGAAGAGTAAAGGACAAAGAAATCAGATTTCTAGTAGAAAAACAATTTTTATGCAAAAAAGGACAAAGTAGATCAGATTTTTAGAGAAGAGAAAAGGCTATGAGATTAGATTGCAGAATGGACAAGTGTTGGTCAAGTACAGATTTTAGGTTTTCTCTCTCAGTCTATTTATTCTTTTCTCTTCTCAATTGTAAGGGTTCATGTTCCTATTTCTTCTTTTGTTTTGTTGAAGGTTTTCAGACTGGTTCTACCCTCTCACTCAGAAGATTTTATAGCAGGCTTCCAGATGGTTTTTTGAATGTATTTCTGCAAGACAAATTTCTCAATCTTGTCTATGCTTTGAGTTTTCTGTTATTAATGTATTGAAGCAAGAATATTTCAATAAAATACAGTGCAGTCCCTATTCTCTGTTGTTATGTCTCTTTACATTTTGTTGATCTGCTCTTGTATGTTTTATTTGTAAGTCATCTGAAAACATACCAACTACAAGGTAGTTTGTTCAATTATTTGTGAGTTTCTCTCAAGGAGAGAATTAAATTTCATAAATGGTTTTAGAGAGCAAACATTATTGAAGGATTTGATGCAACAATTTGGAAGTGAGAGGATAGTTTGTAAGGCACTCTGTCTGGATTGCATACAGTCTGTTAGGCATTCTGTAGTATTTTACCTGTGAATTACATGTTTTGACTCCTTGCCCAAGAATAGGCACTGGCTGGCTATTTGTGATGCAGTTATCTTTAAGTCATCAAACACAAATTAATCATTACCAGTTCTTGTATTTATTTTTTAAGTTTATGCATATTGTGAAAGGACTGTATCCTAGTGATATAGTTCAGATTGTTGATTCCTTGGAGAGAGAATAAGAGGTTAACCTTCCTTGAGTTGTACTCATTAAAAGAAGAAGGATCCATATCCTTATCCCATTGTTCATGCTATTACATTTGTAGTTTCATTTGTCATATTCTGTATCAGGATGTTCTCAGCTATTTACATAATCATCTTTCATTGAAGCAATTTGGAATAACACAATAGCATGACAATGAAGACTTAATCCACTAATCAAAAGCTTACTTAAAATATAGTAACCTATTTATAGGCAATACCCACCTGAGTCTTGTGGAGCTCAAAGCAAAAAGAGGATCTTTTCCAATCCTCATCAATTAGACTTTTCTTGCAAACTTGGAGCCCCTTTTAACTGAGAATCAAGCCCATACCTTTGCCAAGTTTGACCCTACAAGAAAAATCCCTAACAGACTTCTCTAGAAGAAAGACTTCTCTCCCTGCATATTGCTTTTGCACAAATAAGACAATTAGGATACAAAAGATCAGAATATGGCTTAAATGGCACAATTATCAATGTGCCCGTAGACTTTGACAAGGTGCAACAAGCATTACCCAAACAAATAGATGAGACTAGAACAATAGCAGTCAAATTGAAATGAAAACTAGAGTATGAAAATGCATATGCACAAGGAAATGTTAGACCTGCTTGTGTAATGGCTGCTTTGACAAGTTTATCAAATACACCATTGTATAAAAAAGAGAATATCTCTATAAAAAAAGATTGGGAAGCTCTAGTTTCAACAAAAAAACAACCCTTCAATACAGATATTAAACCAAAAATAGAAATCAATGATGATATGATTGGACTTGACGAAGTGCCAATAGCTGAATCACTCATTCATTGGTTCAATGACCCACATTCAATCAAAGACCTTGATACAACTATAATTGAAATTGCACCCTCTGAAGCATTTAAGCCTCTTGGCATATTTCAAGACACCTACTCAGAAGAAATGAACTTTCCAACTCTATTTTATGGATTTGCATGAGCAATTGACATTACAAATAGTTTATCCTATCAAAAAATAGCAAAATGGGAGCTCATGCATAAAGATAATGACTTTGCAACACACATAACAAATATTTTCTTCAAAGTCATTAAAGTTATTATTCAACAAATATCATCACTTGCATGGGTCTGCATAAGAAAAGCTAAACTAAAAGGTAAAAAGTTGCTCGCAAAAGATGTTCGTAGTCCTGCAAAATTGGAGAAAATATTAAGATCTCCATTAGGCTTTAGATCACTAAGGAGCATACATACATCTCCAGACTATTTAGAAAACACAAGGAAAAATAGTTTTGCTATGATAAGACAATTAGGACCTCCAACTTTCTTCATGATATTGACAAGTGTTGAGCACTTTTGGCAGCCATTATGCAAAGCATTACAAGACATATCTTCTATACAAGAACCCAAGCACAATGAAACTATAGAAGATTGGGATTTAGACTTTGAAATTAGGAAAAACCCAGTTCTTTGCAGTCATTACTTCAATCATAGGATCGACGCATTCCGTAAAATGATGCTAAAAAATAGTCAGCTATTTGGCAAAGTGTTGGACTACTACTTTGTCACTGAATTCCAAAATTGAGGAAATGAGCATGTGCATTTCATGTTATGGGTACAAGATGCACCAATATATGGAAATTGCAATAATACTGATATAGAAAAGTTTGTACAGACAAGTATATTTCATGTGACTCTTCTTTGCTTGATAAAAACCTTCTGAAGATGCAGACGCACCATGATACAAAGACATGTAAAAAATATAAAAACTCCAACTGTCGATTTAGCTTTCCTATGCCTCCCATGAGAAGAACAATAGTACTAGAGCCTTTGACAACTGTTAATGCTACAATGAGAGATAGAGAAAAAACCTTCTTCAAGGAATTGGAAAAGAAATGTTATACAAAGGAAATTACATTTGATGATTTCTTGGATGAATTCCAAATAAATGAAACTGATTACATTGTCATGCTACAATCCACATTATCTAGGAGAATTGTTATGCTGAAAAGGCATCCAAACAACATTTGGGTAAATGCATTTGCAAAGAAAGTGTCATCTTTATGGTATGCAAATACAAATGCACAATACATATTAGATGCATATGCTGCCGCATCATATTGTAGCTCATATATGACAAAACAAGATAGGACAATGTCTCTTGCATTTCACCAACTGCGAAAATAATGCACTCATGCTTACGATGACAAGACATAGTTCATATGTAAGCTAGGAAATGCACTGCTCAACTATCAACAAATGTCTACTCGTCAAGCTATTCACATCATCTTGTCGCTCCCACTACGCAAATCTTCAAGGAAAACTGTTTTCATTAATACTGCCCCTTTAGAGAGTAGAATCTTTATGTTAAAAAGCCCTAAGCTATTAGAAAAAGAAGAGGATAATTCATAAAACATAATGTATGCATCTGCAATAGAAAAGTACACACAACGACCAAAAGCTTTTGAAAAACTATCACTAGTTGAATACAATTCTTTATACAACATCAACCTAGTAAAGATACAAAAAAGAAAAAAGCCACAAATTATACGGTATGTAAAATACAACCCACATATTGATCATGAAAATTATTGTAGAGAAAAACTTATGCTTTATGTACCTTTTAAAATTAACGAACAAACATTGTTAGTTGGTCATAAAACATGGAATGAAGCATACAATGCAAACAAAACACAAATTAAAAATATTGAGAAAATGTTCAATGCACAGATTGATTATAGGTGGGGTGACATTGAAGAAGCTGCGACAAATGCTGACATTGATAAATACCCAATAATGGACTTCAATCATGAAATTGATCAAAACAAAGAACAAAATGAAATAGAAAAATATGACATCCAAACTGATCTGATGTATGCAACAAATAGAAAGTCAACAAATTCTACTTCCAAGTCATTATTCAAAGAAATAGCTCAACCTTTTTTGCTTAATAACCACGAATACTTCAGTCTACGAAGACAATTAAATAAAGAACAACAAACAATAGTGAAGGATGTGCTAATGACAAAGAGACTTGCACCGTAAAAACCACTATGCTTATTCTTGACAAGAGGAGCAGGCACAGGAAAGACCTTTACAGCTAAAGTGCTCTTTGAAGCTATGAATTGATTCTACGATAAACAACTAGAAAGTGACCCGCTAAAGACTAAAGGCATTATTGTTGCTTCCCCAGGAAAAGCTGCATTTAATGCGGGTGGCAACACTGCACATTCCATCTTCCACTTGCCATGCAATTCTTCAAAAATGTTGCCTTTGGACTCCAACACGCTTGATAGCTTAAGCAAAAAATATGACCAATTACAAATTCTACTAATTGATGAAGTCTCATTGATTGGCTCCACAATGCTATACAACATTGACAAAAGGTTATGGCAAATCAAACACACTCCAACTAAACCCTTCGGCAACCTAGATATCATATTTTGTGGTGACTTATACCAAGCACAACCAATGTGTGATGCTTGGATATTCGAAGAACCAACAATAAATAATGACAAAATACCATACACATTTTGGACTGATAATGTCACATGTTTTGAACTACACACTGTTGTCAGACAAACAAATGAATACTTTATTTCGATACTCAATCGTACCAGAATTTATGAACAAACTGATGAAGATATCTCCTACTTGAATACAACATGATATAAAATTCCACCCAATGACCCATGGCTACCTTACTTGTTCCAAAGAAATTTAACAGTCGATGAGCACAACAAGAAAATGTTAAACTACTTACCTACTAAACTATATATATTAGATGCCATCGACAAAAAGGACACACCCATTGACAATGAATGCTTCCAACTTGAAAAGACATCATTGCCTACGAAAATCTTAGTTAAGCCTAGAATTTTGGTTGAGCTAATAGCAGGAAATCTTGATATTCAAGATGGTCTAGTTAGTGGTGCTAATGGCATTTTCCAATCTCACACAACTGGACAAGAAGACATTGTTTGGATTCAATTTAATGACCCCAGAGTTGGAAAGTTGCACCGTCAACGAATGCAAAGTTTATAAATAACTAATATTATACCTTCTTGGACACCAATAATGAGAATTGCTAGAAAAGTCAAAACAAGTACAAAAATAGTCACACGTGCACAATTCCCATTCCAACTCGCATGTGCAAGAACCATCCATAGAGCACAAGGGCTAACGATGAATGCACTTGCTTTTGACCCTTTCAAGGTCTATCAACATGGCCTTTCTTACACTACTTTGTCACGTGTATGAAACATTCAATCATTGTATTTAATGCACAAATTGGAACACCAAAATTTTAAAGTATCACACAAAGTTAAAAATGAAATGCACCGCCTGCGAACATTAGAACACTAGTCACTACATCACAGTCTCCCTTTTACATCGCCAAACCATTTCATCATATGTTCTTTCAACACACGCAACTTTGTGCTGCATGCACAAGAAATAGAACATGATCAAGATTTGCTTTTCGTAACTGTACTTTGCCTCCAAGAAACAACAAACAAAAATCTGGAATAGCTCACACTCTTAGATGAAAAATTCAATTGCTATCCTTCTTCGACTATACATGGCCTACTAACATGTTGCACAAAAAAAACCACATTGCAAAAAATTGAAACTTTTGCAACAAAACATGTGGAATCAATAACAGTGGACATATTATATCTACAGACTGCTTTCCGCATCACAAACTTATATTCAATGCCAACTGCACCAATTTATGAGTTGTTTAATTTGTTCGAAACCATCATCAACTCACAACCACCAGATTCCAAATTGATTATTTCAGGAGATTTCAACATTAACATGCTAAATTCAACAAAAGAAAAAACAATGCTCCTTGAGTTTATGGAACAACACAAACTATCTTTTGTTGTTGACAAACCAACAACAAATGCCAGAACTATGTTGGATCACTTTTGGATATGCAATATCAATATTTCTCTCATCAACTTCATTGTACTTGATACCTATTGGACATACCACATTGCAATATCCCTACAACTGCAACTATAGTACACAAACAAGCAATTTGCTACTACATCTTACACACCATCTTTACCAAGTGATAGCAATTTCTTACACAATGTACAACCACTTTAAAAACTGACCATTGCTTTAAAAAAAAAATCCGATGTTTATAGGTACAAAATAATTGCTTGCAACAAAACAATTGTACAATCTTACTATTTATAAGGCACCTGCAAAAGACATTATCAGCCTAAGAAATTACTTACAGGTAGCCTTTTCAACATTTGAATCGAACCTAATATTTAGCTCTTCTTTTTGGTAATTCAAGCATTCTTGCATTTCATTTTACAAGTTTACCTCCTTTCAGTTTGCAAATTTTGTGAAACTACATTTACTTATACATTTATTACTTTCTATTTTTTTTGCATTTTAGTTGACTACCATGGCTAGTGAAAAAATCAGAACATAAGACATAATGTTCGAAGATAATTTACAAGAAAAAAAATGTGCATGCCTTGAAAATGAATACTGTTATCTCACACTTCCGTTCTTATTATCATTCCTTAATTATAAATGTTTTGCTCTTATATATTGCATTACTAGTTTGCATACCACACAATCTGATGCCATTCCTTTGTAGTTCAAAAAAAGACCTACATCAATACAATGTCACAGAACATCCATCTAATTTAGACGACGATCAAGAAAAAAATAGGCAAGTGTCTTCTCAAATTTCAAAAATATACTTCCCAAATTTTCGTGAACATGTCAATTGCTTTTCTTTGCAATATTGTACAATCTAAAACAATGTGCCTTGTTGCATATCAAAATTTGAAACATCTCAGCCATCTAGCATAATTGACATCTGCACAACACAATCTACAGTCATCTTTGAAGACAATGTATTAGTAACTTATGGACCTGCTTGCAAAAATAACTCAACAAATGAACAGAAAACGTCAATTGCACATGTAGATCTGATTGACAGAGATGGGAAAATGACTATCACAACAAACATTGCTAATAAATTGATTGATGCATTTTTGCCCCGCCTTTCGCCTGGTGCAAGTGTACGGTTAAACAAGTTTACAGTAAAGAAAAAATCACAATACAAAAGAGGAGATGCTGACTATTACCTACTGGTAAGTTCTCAAACAACAATTCAAAAAATTGACAAAGTTTGCAACCAGCAAAGGCTAACACCTGATACAACCATCTCTCAATTGATGCAGTCAACAAACACCTATCCAATTGGGACCCTAGGCATCTTCGTCACATCTCACGATCAAGAACCAACACAATACCAAGTACAAATAAGAGATGGTGAATTTCCATCTGATGCAGCTACTGTAAGATACTTCTACTAAACATTAACACATTTTATATGTACCTCACATCTTACATTTCATTCTTGACACTAATAAACATATATATTGTTCTTGCAGCTATTAGTGCCAAAAACACACACAATTCCTTATGGAAGCCTCCAAAAAATCCTTACTACAGCAACAATGCCAACATCAACATTTCTTCTTCTGAAGAATGTTATCCGCAGCGGAGCACGAGCTTTGAGTATCATTCGATCTAGCCTTTCCACTTTCATTGACATTCTCCATGACGAATGTAGCATTTCTTCTCTACAAACACTATCTTTGTCAAATATCCAGGTAATTAAATCAACATTTAATGCTATAAACTCTACTATCATTACCATGCACTAAACTCAAAATCCTTCTCATTGGTCAACTAAAATCTTTCTTCCACTTGCAGGTAACAGGAACCTTGAGAACAAAGAATGCACACTTGTTGCCACACCAGCCACACTGTACTGTGTGCCATCAGACAGTTTCCACATCCCACACTCCAACCAGCAATACTGCTCACTGCACCAAGTGCGCAAAAATCGCAAAATTTTCATATGAACCATACTTACAATGCATAATTGAAACTGAAGATGTCGATCTTGATTGTAACTTACACAACAAACTTTTGCAAGAACACTTTCCAGAACTTACAAAAATACCTTTTGAAGATTATAAAAAAAACATGTCTGCAGTTGTTTATCTCATGCAGAAGTTTGAAATACAGGCAAAGTTCACTCTTGCCATGAACAATTCCATAATTTCCATTACAAAAGAAGCCACTAGCGTAAGCTTCTAAACACCATTATATAATAATTGTGCCTCCTCCTAGATAATATGTTTGACTTTAACTTCTATTGTTCATGTCTTTGTGGAAGCTGTGTTCTCTCTGTCTAAAATATTATTATTTCTAACTAACATTCATTGTTCCATGTAATTTGCAGAGCGTCTAAAACAAGATTCTCATTTACAAGAAAAAATTTTGCGACTACATGACAATCTCAAAGGTAATGTCAACTTATTTCACAAGCATTTTATATCTTCAAATTTAAAACATATACACTTATGCTTTTTCCTACCTATGCATTTAATTTCTACAATTACAAAAAAAGTACACATTGTTTCCGTTACAACTAGTCTTTACGCAATCACAGGCTACAAGTTGATAGCTGTAAATTCTTTCAATAGTTCTAATTCACTATTTTTTGTCATTTTATACCTCCCACTCAAAGTCAACCATATGAGTTAAATTTAGTAAAAAAATCCTAACACTTTCCCACCAACATTCTTTCTCCTAGACTTGTCATGGTCCATGATGCCAGCAGATGTGGTCAAGACGATGAAACCAAACTGCACATAAAGAAACAACTATTAATCCAACAAAATATAAATTTGACGAGAAGCAAAAATATGCATTTACCTGTCGAGAAGGAACTAATCTAGCAGTCCATGATTCAATTTCTTTCACCCCAACATAAAATCGAGGACTAATTACACCACACTTGTTGAACCTTCCAAATTTTGTATGCTGTTGAATCATAATTATTATCAATGCATCTCATAGATTACATTTAGCTTTAATTTTTATGTTATGTATAGGATAGAATGGTGATTTTTTATTTTGAAACAATAAGTAACCTATTCTTTTTAGGTTAATGTAAGATAGAATAGAAAAATTTACCGTTAGTATTTCTGAAGATTGTACAATTTAAATAACTCTTAAATATTAGAGAGGTAACTGCTAATTTCAAGGTAGATGTAATGGTTGTCATTTAGGTCAAGACTAGGCATATACCAATTCAGTATTTCAAGACCTCATTGTGGCATCCATTATTGATTTTCTTTTTACATTTACTTTTTGTAGTCTTCAATTTTGTATAGGGTTTGTTCTCATCATTAAGCTTCAGATCTTCCTAGTCCATCTGTATACATGAATCCCTGGATTGTGCAACATTTATCTTAGATGCTAGCCTGAATGAGATTATATGCCCAACAAATAGCTAGGCCTCACAACAAAGACTAGAATGCCTTAACAAAATTTGCTGCAACAAAACTTAAAAATGATGAGAGCCCCCTAAGCCAACATTGCTAAAAGAACATGATTGGAAAATAAAGGGTCCAGATAAATTTGGCAACCTTGCACTATATTCTATTTCAAATGCCAAACAAGTGCAAGTAGAAAAACTCTGATATTACCATTGTATAAATAACAAAGTCCATAGCTTTTTTTGGTTAAGAGAGAACATGATAAATAAAAATCTTTATAACTTTTAAATATGAGCCAAGCCCTGCTATAATAAAATCAATAGCATGATCAAAAGTGACTAAGAATGTCCCTGCCAGATTCTTAGAAGGTATGAGACACAAATGCACCTCTATTCATTACTGCACTCCATTGAGTTGAAACAAAATCCCATTCATGTCCTCCAAATCACCATTTTCAACATTTTTACAGTTTTCTTGCCCTGAATCATCATTTTCAACATTTTTACTGTTCTCAGCAGACTCCCTTTGCCAAGAACCATTGGTATACTCCCTGGTGTGTCCTTGGATCTTCTTTTGTTTGTTGTAGCTTTTCCTCCACCTTCCCTATCTTTGTGCAAACTCAGAAATCATTCCCCTAGTCTCAATCACTACTCTGCACAAAACACTGCAAAAGATTATGCCACTGGGCTTTGCATCTACTAATTGCATTGTCCATTACACACTCATCAAGAATTTGAAGACATTTGTCAGTCGTATATAAATTTACAAACTTCAAATGCAAATCACCAACTCTTATGCATATTACTTTCTAGAATAAATACCAAATGTGCAGCGTACAATAGGTGCAAACTTGAGGATTTCATTCTCCTTCGTAACTGCTCATACTTTGGGCTGTTAATAGCCAACCACATTTGTTGTTCAAGTTGGTAGAAACAAAACATTTACTTCAATTATCTATTAAAATTTGGAGTTCCAATCTACTTTGAAATTAAAAGCTTAACTAACACTGATTCTCGAATTAGTTCCACTTTATGCCTGTTTTATAATGAGGGCATCAAAAGATGTTGCTGCGGACAACTAATGCACAGACATAGCCCATAATCAGATACAAAAAAAACATCAGTAAAATTATTACAAACACTACATTTAGAGCTGAATATAATATAATACCAATTTGAACTTTGTACTTTGCATTTTAATTTCAAATTACTACTGTATAATTTTATTTCTAAGTCTGATTTCTATTAACAAAACACAATCCAACGTTCTAACTTGTCTCAAATTTGTTGTCCTTGCAGATCTCTGGAGGCAGAACCTCATCACAATCAAGAATTTTGCAAACACTAGTTTTCCATACATTCGTAAATAGCAGTTCGGAACAATCAAGAACTAGACAAAAATTCAGATATATGATATAAACATATTCACGCTTTTGTACTTTTCAACGAGCATTTTATAATTTTGTTGTTTTCCATAAATTAGACAAGAAATAACAATATATATGCCTTACAAGATACAATTTAATAATATACAAAAACTTTCAACGTTGTTATGGTTCATAACTTAGATTATCTGCTATGTATGCTTTGTTATGGATGCCATTATTATTATCAATGGTTGTTTTACTTGATTTTCCATGGTTGCTTGTAAAAACCACACTATTTGTAGATCCCACTCTATGACAACCCTCTTCCGTCATAGTGACCTCCGAATATCCCCCCTTTTCCATGTCATATGTGGATAATTGCTATTAATTTTCTCCAACAATCAATTGGCTATCAACAACGAGATCATTTTCGCATGCCTTGTTTAAGCTGCTTTTGTCTTTATAATCTGCCTTACATTTTTCATTGGTGTGTTAACCACTCTTATGTGGTAATTTGTCAAACGGGTCATGCCCCTGTTTCGAGCCTCCCAGGTTCACATAAAAATAATTCATTTGTCAAATGCTTTGCAACTTGATAGACATATCTACAAATGGTGCAATTTGTTGCTAATGATAGCCATAACCACTGTTGTAGTCTGAGAATTGTGTGCCCCTTCCTAAAGAGATGGGTATTCAGCATAGTCGAATTTGTCTTCATAGTCATAAACATCATCCTCTGACTGTCCATTCTTGGGAGGCTTTGTCCCTTCCTTGTAGATGATCATGCTTTCTCTTCACCCCCTTTGACTCTTGTCAGTAGTTGTAGTGATCAGATCGCAAAAATTTAATGGGTTTCCAGCTTCCTGTGCAACAACAACACCACGAATATGAGCCATATCACACAAAACCATAGCTCCACATTTGTCAGCAACATACATCACACTAATATAAACCCATTCCCTGGGATACACACTGACTTCACAGATCATAAGCTTGGGCCTAAAATCCGATACCTTCTCCATTTGAAGCTTGTCACGAGTCGCAATTTACTCTGTCTATGCAAGTTTTCGACTGCAATTTACTATTGTTTCCTTCTATATTTAGTAATGCTTTGAGATAAATATATTGTATTCTGACTTAATATTCATTGACATACCAATTTCTAACAAATATATACCAGATTTGCATAAGTTAATTGTTACTGTATTTTGCCTCAAATAGAATTAGTTTTGTGTATTTTAATTTATTACAATATCTCTGAAAAAGCCTGTGACTGAGTATTTTATATTTAAATAACCACTGTTCACCATTTGTTGGAAAATGTTTTTGCCATTTCCTCAAACATGATTTTTACAACACTACAATGAACACCGAACACATTTGACATTTGCTATATTTACAGCCATGCAACAATTTGGTGTCAATCATATGTGTTCATATACAATGCTTGTCAATGTTCACTGCTTTCTCTTCATTTCAATCAAATATAAATGACAGCCATTGATACATAATTATCGACAGTATTTGCTATCATTTTCTCAACTCAATATTCATAAAAAAAACTACTACTTCCTGTTTCCAGCAATATTCTGCAACACAGATCTGTCTAACTATTTTCTTTCCAATTTTGCTGCTTACTCTTTACAGATAATTCATTATCATCATTTATTTCCTTTACTTACCACAATCGGCAGGGACTCCTGCTCCAACAGAGCTCTTGTTTAATTTTGTTTTTCTTTAAAACAGAAAGTTCAAGTCTTCCTGAAGTCTTTGCAAAAGCGGACTTTAATAGGAAGGTTGTAGCAAACTTCACGTGGCCTATACGTAGAGTAAACCAGTCCTTTTTACTTAGATAGTAAAAATAAGTCCGTAAAAGGTACAGACGTCAAAAGGGTACAGTGTAACCATGGGCACGGAACTAAAATATAAATAAAGCTTGTATAAAATTGAAAGGGCTGTTGTCTTTTCGGCTTTATAATGTAAGTGTAGATCTCGGCTTTATGAGCAAGTACAAGTATGCAATGGGAAGAGAAAAGAAACAATAAATGGTGTAGGTCTCGGCTTTACGAGCAATTACAAGTGTGCAGAGAAAAGATTAAAAAAATATGGAGTAATCTGTGCAATATTAAACATGCAATGCTTATATCTGTGCGTTGATTTTGAATTTAACTATACTAAGTACTGGAAATCATAAATTGTGTCTACTCACGGTGTATTGAGTATTTTAACTTGTAGCCACTCATTTTTTATAATAAATATATACTATCTAAAGAATGTTTTACGATCATAATAAACCATTTTAAAATATCAATGTTTTGTATTACATCCAGTTTTCCTTCTTATCATTAAAATTTCGAAAAATGACTAATTGAAGATATTTAGTAAGTCTATGCTGAGTTTGAAATGGATGAAGTTAAAAAATATAAAAGGACATATGAAATCAAGTTGAAGATATCTGGTCACTGGTGACCACGCATTCCAAAACTCGTACATGCTTTAACTTTCAAATCTACGGCCACCGAACTTGCAATGGTCTTGCAAGCCTCTGCTAAGTTCTGAACCGTCGGATTGCAAATTCGGGACTCGTATCTCAAAAATAAGGCTCATTGGCCTGTGTCAAGCTGACTTTTCAACCGAACACACTTTGCTCTCCTTAAGTTCCATAAGAACCGACCATTTACCATTAATTTCTATGGCTTCAGGAAAAATAATGTCGTTCTGTAAACAGATGCATTGGGAGGTCGTTGCCCTAGTTCTCATGTGTTGCTGTTTGGCCACCCCAGGCGTTGCACAGTGCAATCCTGAATGGTGTGGATCGAAAAATATCACTTTTCCATTTTGGATATCCAATTCAAGTTGTGGGCTCCCCAGATTCCATATCAAGTGCATGCAGAAGGGGACTGGGAAACGGAGTCTATTTCTTGCCACTTATGTGAATTTTACAGAGACGAATCTTGAGATCCTAGAGGTGAGTTATGCGGGCTATCTGATAATAAATTCCACTGATCTGAAAGCCATATCCTGTAGCGGAACAAACGACGCCTCTGTAGATTTCAAGCTACCTGAAGATGGGCCCTTCACCATTGGCTCCTCCAATAAATTCGTGGTCATCGGTTGCAACGCAATAGGTAATTTCAATCTTGAAGGCGGGGGAGGTGCATGTCGATCTGTATGTATAACTCAGTATGATCCAAGGTACTGCAACACCTATGGATGTTGTGAAGCTGGTATTCCAGGAAACGCCAAGGCGATAAATTTCACGGGTGGGGGAAACTGCGGGTTCTCCACAATTCTGGAACCAGGCACTTGGGATTTGCCCCAAGGCGAACTTGGTAGGTATGCGAGGGGTCATTACGGCATGCGCCTCGGGTGGGGCATCGGCAACGGAAATTGTTCGACGGCCAAAGGAACAGCCAACTATTCTTGCGCTGATGCAGCGCGATGTTTAGACGCCACCAAGGGCGGTTGTTGGACGGGCGCCGGTACAGGCGTATGTTTAAACACAACAAAGGGCGCCCATGCATGCAAATGCCTAACGGGCTATGAAGGGAGCGGGTACTCTAAAGGCACCGGTTGCACAGGTATCATCTCCCTACTTAGTTTAAATTCAGTGCACTTATCCCCAGTCATATGGTCTTTTAGATTTCTCTGAGTCTTTGGATGTACAGTTAGGCGTTCCTTCAAGGAATCCAATATTGTAGACAATAAAAGAGTCGATCTTTCGTTTTTGCTTTCCTGATGATGAAAATGAATGTGCAGATGTGGATGAATGCAGTAAAATACAGTTGAATGAGTGTGTTGAACCATCACAGGGCGGTATATGTCATAATCTGAATGGCACTTACAATTGTTCATGCGCAAAGCATTACAGGGGAGATGGATTAAAAAACGGAACAAGATGCCAGTCAACGAGATCAGATAACTCCGTAAGATCTACAGTCATAGGTAATCGTGCCGAATGTCTCCATGTGTTTTTCGTTCGTCTATAGTTTTAAAAGAAAAATTATGTGGAATTTGTGTGTTTATTATGATATTGCAATCAGATTTAATTGTGTAGTTTTTGAGTCAAATTTATTGATCTACATTTTATGAATAATTGGTTTATAATGGCGGCTAAGTTCTTGACAGAATGCACTAAAGACCAAAAAAAAGTCAGTTCTTTTTTTTCAGATTTGCAAAAGCACAATGATTTTTTTGCAATTTTTTTTGTGAGTTTAGACCACAAAATGTGCAGATCATTAAGAACAAGAACACATACTGACAATTTTGCGAAAATCTGTTGTGTTTTCCATTTTTTGAAATTTAGTCAAAGGTGCATTCTTTGTGGAGCTTAGCCGCGAACCCATCTCTCTTGTTAGAATGAATGGTACACTTATTACTCATTGCATCTAGGTGATGCTCACATAGGTAAAATATTGGGCCTTCTCTTGAGGCCACTTAGAATTTCCTCCAAGGTTAAACCCAATTAACTTGTCACCCCATTTGCAAAACCTTCATCAAGTGTTGTACCTTATGAACCATTAATTAGAGAGTCCTTAAACTCGTCAACATCTATTTAACTTGGAAGTTTTTTTTTGAATTAAGCACTCGTAAAGAAAATTAGTTCAAATGTAATTAGAGGTTGTTCTTCATTTAGAAAGGTTGTAGTTTAATTAACAATAAAAAAATAAAATTACAATAGTTTAATTGATTAAATTTGATTAATATGAATAGTGTTATATTCTCTTTTAACACAAAAAATAATCTTCACAAAATTTAGTCTTAAATGATTTATATAGATTGAATTCTCTACTCATGCTCATTTAGTTAAAATAATAATGATTTATATAGATTGAATTCTCTACTCATGCTTATTTAGTTAAAATAATTCTTATTAACAAGTATATTGGACTCAAAATATTTTAAGCTACCTACTCATGTTCATTTAGTTAAAATAATTCTTAATAACAAGTATATTGGACTCAAAATATTTTAATCTACTAGAAAATATAATTATCGAAGAATTTATTGTTTCTTGATTCTACAGGCTCTATTTCTTCATTCGTTGCAGTTTCATTTGTAGCATGTGGATTGTTTCGGTACCTTATAAGGAGGCGTCAGTTGAAATCTGCTGGAGACAAGAATTTCATACAGAATGGGGGTATTGAGATGCAGGATCGCATAGCTTCAATGGGAGGAAGAAAAAGCCTCACAGTGTTTTCTGAAACTGAGTTAAAAATAGCCTCCAATAATTACTCGGTTGAGTTAGGGAGAGGCGGCTTTGCAATTGTGTATAAAGGAGTTCTCTCAGAGGGCATGCCAGTGGCAATCAAAAAGCCCAAATCATTATCCCCTGAGTTCATTAACGAAATTGTGATTTTATCCCACATAAATCACAGAAACATAGTGAAACTGATTGGTTGCTGCCTCCGTACCCAACTTCCCTTGCTTGTCTACGAATTTGTGCCGATTGGAACACTCTTTCAACATCTACAGTCTCCAGAGAACCACTTGTCTTGGGAGAGAAGGCGACAAATTGCTATAGAGAACGCAGAGGGTATAGCATACGTGCACCGTGAAGCTTCTCAGCCCATTTTCCATCGGGACATAAAGTCATCAAACATTCTCCTAGATGACACATTTACTCCTAAAGTGGCAGACTTTGGCATTTCTCGTTTGCGGCTTTCTGATGATATGCATCTCAGCACCCTTTGTCCCTCGGGTACTCCAGGATATATAGATCCCGAGTTCGTAAGAAACAGGCAGTTTACAGAGAAGAGTGATGTTTATAGTTTTGGTGGAGCTTCTCACTGGTCTAAAACCCTTGTTGTCTCGACAAGGTGAGACGTACACTTTATATGACCATTTCTTATCTGCAATTAATGGAGGCTACTTAATCCGAATCTTAGATTCCAAAGTAGTGGATGAAAATCAAGGGCAGATGGAAAATATGGCAAAACTTGCCAAGGCATGTTTGCACTTGGAGGGAATAAAAAGGCCATCTATGAAAGAAGTAGTGGAGGAGCTTATATGGATAAGAGCTGCTTCGAAAAAGACAGAACCTCTAAATAGGGACGTGACTCTCCCTGCACAGAATGCTACTTCCACACAAGCAGCGCTTGAATATTACAACAGGCTAGTCCACGATGAGACAAGTTCATGGTATTCCGACACTACTCTCACTCAAAATACTTCGGAGGACCCTTCCAGTTCGTTGATTCAGATGTCAAATACGGATGGAGGATAATCAAGATATCAATTCCAAATTGAGTATTCATCTTTTTAGAATAGACTTGGGTATTTTATAGTGGATACGGGTAAGAGTTTTAGGTTCAAGCATCTTTTTTTAATTGGGTGTACATTTTTATTTATCTTAGTGCAGTATGTTCATTTATAGCTCAACATGAATACGTAATTTATGCAATGTCATATTTCAATCTTGAGCCAACTATAGCAGCTCTCGAAGTGATATTTTATGTAATGATAATATGCAAGGCTGAAACCGTGAAATAAGACAGATGCTTGACTGTAAGCATTTATATACCGATTACCAGGATCTAGGAAACTAGAGATAGGATAAAGTTGTGTTGTGGATCTGTGACTGAACTATATTAGACATCTACTATGTCATTTGTTTACTTGTATGACTGTTGCAACTGAGCAAACTCCTAAAGATATGTGATTAATTAGGGAAAAGATCTACTACTTAAACCTATTTTAATGGTTGTGATAGTAGTTGTCGATTTAATATCTATATTTATTGATTTAATACTCACACATATTGATTTAATGTTCAATAATTTTTACAGCATTGCACTAATAGTTGTTTCTTTAAAGTTGTTATTGCTGATGATGACTACCCATAATTGAGAAATGTATCCATTTTTTAAAAAGCAACCAATCATGTGATGCCATATCAGCTACACAAGTATGTGTCTCTCTTTTGCACGACCATTGGTCTATGTTTTTTGAGGGATTTTGGACACCTTGGTGAAAAGAATGCTGATGTGGCATCATATTTGATGATGTGGACCTAAAACCTTAGTTATAAGCAACGGACTTACCAAGTAAGTTATAAAAAGTTGGGAGTGATTTGAAATTTCCATGCAGAATTTTGAGAAGTGCTAAGTTAGGGTGTTAAACTACTTGGACCTTTCACCTAATTTAAAACTTCATTTAAGTCCTCTCAGTGAAGAGGGAAAGAGTGGCCAATAAGGGCATGGTGCCTAGTACAATGTTACAACATTGTTACATAAACCCTAGTACCAAGACTAATTCTAATGTGGAAAATATTAATTTAATTTTGATATCAACCCAACATGACCATTGATAATAGTGTTAGACCTCATACTAGCATGGATGTTAATATTAATGAAAATAATTATATTAAAAAGAATAATATGAATATTAACGTCAAGACCAATAGGACATATACTAGTAAGGTTGTCAATAGAAACATTATTATTCAACCAGTTGGGCGTTATGTGATGCATGCAACGATTTGTTGATAGGAGGTATTTAGTGAGGGAGGAAGTTGAAGGTGCAAATGCATAGGGGGAGGTGTTATATTGGAAGGTGGTTGATTTTGTGAGGCTTTGAATAGTTTTGTAGCTATCTTTTTCCGAAACAAATTTGAATTTTCTTGAAAGTGCAAAAGCTTTGCACTATGATTTATCAGTAGATTATTGTTTTTATTTTGAGTTGTTTATTTTAATTGTTTTGATTAGTGTTATTTTTTGTTAACATTTAATTTTTATTTGTGAGTTTTTGAATTGCTTATAGTTATTTTTTGGGCAAAATATTGTTGTTTTCATAATTATAAACATATTTTTTTTGCCTATCATCATAGTTTTATTTTGAAATAACAATGCTAGTTTTGTTGAAGTATTTTTTATTTGATGTGGTTATAAATTATATAAATTTGATATTATTTTTTCTTTGTTTTTTAATCTAAAATGGTTTAATCATTGTGATTTTACCAAAACTAATTGAATATTCTAAAATTAATAGAATTTTTTCAGAATTGTTCGATGAATTGACACAAGACTATGTTTCGTGGCAATAATCATATGAAAGTATTAGGTAGTGATATGTATTTTGTGATGCGTAATATCATGTCTTAGAAAATTTAAATGAAAACTTTAAAATATCAACATGCTCTTGCCTCAATTCCTTGCACAACTGATTTTGTTATATGGGAGTTTCAGATTGAATGGAATATTATCTATTTTTTGAAAGTGTGATTTAAATACACAGTGTGTGTATAAACATATATACATATTCACATTATGTTTACACATACATTGGTGATGCGGCAAGTAACACTCAAGATATATCGAAGGCACTTGAAATATTATTTATCTGTGAAAGTAATGACTTGATTTTTTTGGATTTCCTTAGGATTCCTATATTTTAATATCAATTACCAATTGCATAATATATAAAACTATTGATAGAAACATACGTATAATAGTCATGTCCAATGTTGCGGCTCAAATCAACAATTGCACTTATCCATACAATCCTCCTATTTAATGGTGTAAAATGGCGTTGATGAATTTAGTAATATAAACTATGTGAGATGAATTAATTAACTAACCACTTCCACACTAACATTCAAAATACAAGAGAAAGAGGGGTTTCTATGCGTAACTTTCAATATAACCTAAGTTAGATTAGCAAAAATCCAAGAAGATAACGGGATGCTAATACTAAACCCAAATTATACTAAGGAAGTACACAAGCAAGTCCTATTTCATGTAATGTGAGAATTGATTAAGGTTGTGTAAATGTACTCGTAAAATTGAACTAATTGATTTAGCAAAGTAAGAAATAGAGATCTAGGTGCTAAATGTAAGCAATCTGTCCAACTAAGATGTGAAAACATATCTAAACTACTTAGATATGAAATAGATAATGAGGTACTCACCTTGAAATATGAAGAGGAATATGTTTTTCTTCCCTCAAAACTATTACTCTAGACCTGTAGCTGAATTTCTGACTATGGATCTGCGATCATAGCTGAAAACCCAAAAAATGCTGCAAATCTTAGGTTGTCAGGAATAGGTCGACCATGTCATCATGTTTCGAAATAGGTCAACCAAGTCACCGTGTTCTCAAGGTACCTTTCTGAAGTTGACCCATATTTTTCTGGTATATCTCTGTCTACAACTTCTAGATCTATACCTGTAATTCTCATATCCTTCTCTTGCACATAGAAAACTAGGTTTTTGGGGTTGGGGTGGATAAGGGCTTACCTTGGTCAAGCTCTAGATTGAGGAATCAACCTTGAATTGAAATGTAAATGTAATGAAAAAATAAATGCTAACATGTAGTAGGATTGAATATATCAAATGTAAGAAAAAATTACCTTTTTAGATGCAATTGAATTTGATATGTGATCAAGTATGCAAATGTAATAGCCTTGACTCAAAGAAACCAAAAGGAAATCAAAAGAAGTCAAAATGTCATGTATGTGACATGACATGATGAAGGATAGTGATGCAGAAGCAAGTGGTGTGGCAACAAATAAGATCTTCAAAATATTTACAATTTCAAGATCAAGCAAATGACTCTAGGAACCCCTAAATGCCCCACAAGGCTCCAAATGAACAAAATGAGTTAAAGGACCTACCCACTTCCTCTAACACCTTGATCAACTTCAACCATAAAATAAGACTTTTTAAAATGGTTTTCAACCTTCTGCAAAGGTTCCAACTCTCAAATCCATGCCTAACCCCAAATAGGCCTAGTAAGCCTAGTAGACCTCAAATCGGGTAACAGGTCAGATCCATCCCCAAGGCACAGGACCAACATAAAGGGCATGAATCCATTATTTCATGCTAAAAATCAAGAAAAGGAAGTGTTGTTACAAGATAATCATGTCAAAAAAAATCATTTTACATCAATTTTCAAGTCAATTTTATTGGTTTTCCCTTAATAGAAATATTCCAATAAATCAACTAGACATGAAGAATGCACAAGAAATTGTAAGAAATTCAAGTTTTATTGCTTGCAATTGACACAATCCGTACAACTCTTGTACCTTCATGTGTTATGTTGTACAATGGTCTTGAACAAGTTTATATGTGTATTATAAATTCTCCAACCATTTCCAATTGGTTGGAACTCATTATACCTCAAAATAAACACTAAAAACCATTTGCCACCTAATTGTAACTAGACGTTGCAATTCCAAAATGTAAATTTGTAACTCTTTATTTTAATAAAAGAATGAACTTTAAACTTCCCCTAATGATCTTTTATGGATCTAATAAACTTGTCTAAGTGACCTAAATTCCCTCAAGACCCTTGCAAATCCTAGATCTACCAAATCCTCCATTATGTCCTATGGTCCTATTAGGACCATTAGGACACTTTACATCTTTATTAACATCATTACATTGAAATGCCATTATAGGCCCCAAAACATCATATCAAGTCTATTAGACCCATAAGTGACTCCACCATGCCTCCTTGGTGTTTTCATTATCTTCAAGATTTTAGGTGCTCATGCACTAGATAGAAGAACTTGAATGATTTGTAATGATGAATCCTCCTCCTAGACGCTAAACTCCACTACCACCTTGAAGGAAGAAGATTGATTGGAGAAGGAAAAATGCTTGAACTTGAGATGCTTGAAAATTCTTGTTCTTAATCTCCAGTATCTTGATTGATGATTGATTGATGGATGAAAATGAAATGCCCTAGCCTCCTCATATAATACTTTTCAGGGTTGAAAACAAAGTAAGATAACAAAATAAATCAATCGGCAAACTTGAGACACTTTAGGCTACGCACCTGAAATCCCTCAGGGAAGAGGTCAAACAAGTTGACCTGTTTCCTAGAGGGGTCCCAAAATGGGGCACCAGAGGCCTTAGAGGGAGTGCTGAAAGAATCAGGAGATAATAATCCTATCAAAAGATATGGCCAAAAAGGTGATAAAATAACACCTAAAGGACCATGCTAGAAAATGAGAGATGACCCAAAAAGGAGGGAAGGGTTAGAGAGAGAGAGAGAGAGAGAGAGAGAGAGAGACCATGCTAACAAGGGCTAAAAGGTCTCAAAATGAAGTGCATCCTTTTTAAGATGGTACATTTGGCCCCCACTTTAGCAGGAGTGTGAGGCAAGTCATACTCTCGAAAAGGAAAAAGAAGAGAGAGACAATGTCACAATGAGATAAAAGATCAATAATTTTAAGGACATAAGCCCCCAAACCTAGGATCATAACTCCATTCCCATGCATAAGGGCATGAAAACAAAGAAAAATAAAACAAAGGAAAAAGAGAGGAAAATAACAACAAAAACACAATACTCACAATGGGTTAGTACAAAATCCCAAATCAACTAGTGACAGAGACCTCAACTTAAGAAATGTCTCACCCACCAATATCATAATTGGAAGGCTATTTCAAAGCATATGGGATCATATAGGAAAAGGAAAGAGTACCACAAAGGATTACATCCTTCATGATTATATCCTGCTACATAAAAGCATAGAGAGAGAGAGAGAGCATGATTATCTTGCCCAGTAAGGTTTGTGTGCCTTATTGTGAATCATAAATAAGGGAGGATTGAATAGTCTAATAGGTTTGTGTTCCTGATAGTCAATCCTAAAAAAATAAAGAAAAAGGCAAGATCAAATGGTCTAGCGGGTTTGTGTGCCTGGTAGTCAGTCATGTGCGCATGTCGATGGCTTTTGCATGCATGTATGTGTGTTCCCCCATCATGGATCAATTCCTTGGTATAACCACAAATTGAACACGTACTTTTGTGTTATGTGTTTACCTGGGATGGGGAAGTATCACTAATACCCACTAGGGAGTGGAAAATGTAAAAAGGTAAGTAAAATGCATTTCCCTGGGATGGAGAGGTGTCACTAATACCTGCTAGGGAGCACTACATGTAAAATTAAAAGTGCATAAAAAGTAAACTATACTAGCAAAAAGAGGGTGTATGTATGCTTCCCTCCTTATGATGACTATATAGCCATAGATATCATAAGGAAGAGAATCAAGGATAACTACTTCTAGCAACAAGGAGATATCCTTTTTAACAACAATGTATGCCATAAACTTAGCAAAGAGTGTTGACTCTTGTAAGCTAAGAAAATAGATAAATTAATAAAGGATATGTTGCTTATGAGAAGAGACCCTTGAAAGGAATAGATCTTGTTAGAAAGACATCTACCTTCACAAGGTATTTGTCTTTCTGGAAAATGGATAGTCAGGGTTGTTTAAGGAGAAGAACCTTGGAAATATTTGGTTTGAAATCACATTATGTATGTTGATTTCAAAAAGAAACCGTATAATGTTTGATGGGCAATACGATCCTTCTTGCACGTATTTCTATTTGAGAGCATCCTTCCCTCTTCAATCCATTTGGAAAACATGGCAAGTAGTGTACATGTTTTTAAATTGGAAATACTATTCTTTACAACATGGGTTTACCTTCGCTTCTTTTCCATCTTGTGGAACATGCTAATATTGTACCATGATCAACCCCTTGTTGATGCATTTCCTAGAAATGCACACCACCTTTTTCAAAAGGGAGTTAAACACTTTGGTGATATATGGGATTTTAATGCCCTAGACTAGTTCTCTTGGGAACGGTCCAAAAACACTTTTTAGTTAAATATCAAACATAGAAACCATATATATATATGCAGTGCCTACTGAACTAGTTAAATGAAGATTTGTACTCCTCAACAATGCAATATTTGTACAAAGATTGGTTGTGACTTTCCAAGTTTCCTTTCTATTTATTTCCTCTCAAGAAAAGTTATTTAAGACTCCTCTCTAACATATTTTTAAACCCAAGATTAAATTAGAAATGGAGATGTAGATTGAATGAAAAGACATGGATGAGGTTGACTAACCAAATAAGGAAGTCTCCAACTAATGCTAATGCAAAAATGTTGACTTGGAAGATCTTACATTTCAAACTACCTATTGGGGATAGGATGAAATGTATGATGTTTCAACCCATCATTTGCCCATTTTGCCAACACTATGAGAGCTTAAAACATATTTTTTGGGATTGTTTGTTTGCCAAAATAAAATGAAAGGCTATCCTCATTTACTCCCATTTGATATTTGAGCATGGTTTGACATAAAAAATTGCTATTTTGGGGTTTGGTATTCATAATAATATGGTGTCTAATACTATAAGACACTTTGTTTTACTTAATATTTGGAAATACAAGCATATGGTTGGTACTAGCTAAACGGTCGATTATTTGCACCCCAGCGAGTGCGTGTTCTATGCCCCATCTCCATGCCTCATCCATCCCATACGACACTGGCTATAACGCACAATGGTCAATACTGTCAGCATAGATTTGACATGTCATTAATATGTAGGCATCCGATCTTATGTTTTAAAAATATAAGTATAGTTATTTGTAACCAAAAAAATAGATTAGTAAAAATACTATTTCATTTTCATTTAGTATAACAACTTTAGTTTTTTTATTTTAAAATAATATTATAATATTTTATATAAGTTTTTATAATATTTATTTCTATTTTGATATATAAATTACATATTTAGAACAAAAAACAATATATATATACATATACATATATACATACATATATATATATACATACAGATATATATACATATATATATATACATATATATATATATATACATACATATATATATATATATATATATATATATATATATATATATATATATATATATATATATATATATATATATATATATATATATATATACATACATATAATATATATATACATACATATATATATATGTATATATATATATATATATATATACATATATATATATGTATATATATATATACAGATATATATATATATATACATATATATATATATACACACATATACATATATATATATATATATATATATATATATACATATATATATATACATATACATATATATACATATATATATATATATATATATATATATATATATATACATATATATATACATATACATATATATACATACATACATATATATAGATATATACATATATATACATACATACATATATATAGATATATATGTATATATATATATATGTACATATATATATGTATGTATATATGTGTGTGTGTGTGTGTGTGTGTGTGTGTGTGTGTGTGTGACATTTATGAGAAGATTTTTTTAATAATTTAAAGATAATATATTGATTCAAGTAGATTTAATGTTTGAATTTTATAACTGGCATTAACAAATTCTTTCATTAGAAATGATAATCAACGTGTAAATGATGCATACCAAATCTAGACATTTGACAATAATGTTAATAATAGATGAGAGCTCCCTATAACGGTTAATTTTTGCAAATTGAAGGGAGCAATATCAACGATCACAGTCCTTCGTCTATTTAGTTTATTGCTCTTATTACTTAGATAGTCTATGGTTTTTCCACACTTAAAAACTTGCTAATATTCTTAATATTTTAAGTTTTCCTTGTTGGAAACAATTGTCTGAAGGAGATTGTTGGATATAATTGTTTAAATATGTATTATCCTTGATGTCACACAATGTCATATTATATATCAATTCTATGTGTCTACCGAGCTCAGTCGGTCAGCTAAGTATCTACTGAGTTCTCCCGGGTGTCAAAGGAAGTATGACAGAAGTTAGTGTTAACCGAGCTTCCTCGATTATCAAAGAAAAGTTAGTATCTACTGAGTTCACCGAGTGACACTATATCTACCGAGTCTCCAGTATTTACCGAGTTCGAGACTACGACCGAGTGGTTAGTATGGACTGAGCTTCCACTTCTACCGAGTGCATGACGATGCTGAGTAATGTAGTGGACACCGAGTATCAGAAAGTCACCGAGTTAGTTTGCAGTAACCGAGTAACAATATTTGGGTCGACTCAATAATACTTGTGTTTACTTGTTTAAGAGCTGACCGTTGTAATATTTGAAATGATTATTTGTGCCGACTTGACAAACTAAATAATCAATCTGAATGATATATATATAGTCATTCTAGAAGAAAATATTGTGAGCATGGGAAAAATATGAAAATCAATTTAAGGCAGATGTGTGTGAATTGTGAAGGATGATCAGATATCCTTGAGGAGCAGCAAAGATATATTCGATCAGAAAGGATCTAAAGAGGAGTAGAACAGAGATCTATAATCAGCAATTCAGTTGCATCTTGTACAGGTCATTTCACTGTTATTTTCTTATCATTGTAGCAGTGATCTCTAAATCTCTTAACCGAGTTGGTTTAACAACCATATTGTAAATCCTCTAACAAGGTAATAGTTCAGTTGAATTGTTTAAAGACCTCTTACAAGGCCACTCCTAATAGGGTGATTAAATCCTCTAACCAGGTCACACCTAACAGTGTGTTTTGTAACCTTTTACCGAGTTGGCCTCTAACCGGGCATCACTTCAGAAGAGTGAAAAATAGTAACTAGTTACATTGGTGGTTTTTCCCTTATTGGGTTTCCACGTTAAATCTGGTGTCTCTTGTGCTCTTGTTATTTCATTATGCATGTTAATCAGTGATGAATGCTTTAGAACAATTATAATTAATATACACTGCAAAGACCGAGTTTCAGCATTTCTCTGTATGTTTACCGAGTAACAACAATAAATTATTTAATAAGATATCTAAGGGATATGTGGTAATATTTTTGTGGTTAACTGATTCACCCCCCCTTCTTAGTTACTGCATCTATATTTCCATCAATTGGTATCAGAGCTTTTGGTGCTTGCAGGAAGGGTTTCAAGAACCTAAGCTAAAGATCAAAATGTCTTACAAGAGAGAAATTCCAAAGCTTAATAGAGAAAAAATTTCAGCATGGCAAGGTCTCATGAGACTTCATCTGGCTTCCACTGGTGATTCAGGATGCAAATACATTGATGAAGAATATACAGTTCCTACTGGCATATTAACTGTTAAAGACATTGTAGAGAAAAAGAATCATAACACCATGATGATAGACATTGCATCAGCTCTTACCTATGAAGAATTTGATGAGATCAATGACTGCACCACTGCTTATGAAATGTGGAACAAACTGAAGAAAATCTATGGTGGTGATGCCAATGTGAGAAGAGCCAAAGTAGAAAGTCTAAGAGGACAGTTTGATAAGATGAGTATGAAAGAAGATGAGAATATTACAAAATATGTTGAAAGAATCAAGGCAACTGTATGTGCAATCAGAGCTTCTGGAGGAACAATTACTGATGAAACTGTTATAAGTAAGGTTCTCAGAACTTTACTCTCTATCTATGCAATAAGAGTATCTGCTATTCAAGAAAAAAGATGTGAAGCAAATCATAATATAACTTTGGATGGTTTAGTGGGAAGATTGACAACATTTGAGTTAGACAACTATGACAACTATGTTCCAACTTTTAAAAATATTGAATTAGCATTTGAGGCCAAGGTTTCACTTAAGAAGGGCAAGAAAATAAAAGAGGTTCAGTCAGAAAGTGGAGAAGAATCAAAAGAAAGTTCTGATAGTGATCTTGAAATTGTAGAAGCATTACTTGCAAAGAAATACTCTAAAGGCAGAGGAAAATACAAAGGTAAAACTCCCTTAATCTATTTTTCATGTGAAGAAATTGGTCATATTGCAGCTAGGTGCCCAAACAAGCAAAGCAAGGATGAGAAGAAAGGTCACAAGTACTATGACAAAAAGAATTTCAAATCATTCAAGGATAAAGGTAAGAAAACATGTTTTATGGCTAAAGATTCTGATGAAAGTGAAGAAGAAATTGTCTTTATTGCTGTAAAAGATGAATCTGATAATGATGAAGATAAGATGACACTTTTTTCTCATATAAGCAAAGATGATATATGGATAATAGACAGTGGATGTTCACATCACATGACTGGTGACAAAATAAAATTTGAAAACTTTGAAGACTGTGATGATGGTAATGTAAGATTTGGAAACAATGAACCTTGCTGTATAAAAGGAAAAGGAAGAATCTCACTAACCAAAGAACTTAAGTGTGATAATGCTTATTGGGTTGAAGGACTAAAGCATAATCTTCTAAGTGTAGCACAGTTAATCAACATCGGTTTCAAAGTTGAATTCATGACTGACCAAGCAAGATTGCTAGATGACAAAGGAAAGCAAATTGGATCAGGCAAACAAACAAAAGGTAACCTATTTTGTCTTGATCTTGGTGAACACTCATGTTTTATTGCTCAAATTGAAGAAAGTTGGTTATGGCACAAAAGGTTATGTCATGTAAATTTTGATAACATGGTGAAGATAAGAAAATTCAAGAAAGTAAGAGGCATTCCTATTCTAAAGAAACCTGATATTGGTCTATGTAAAAATTGTCAAATTGGTAAAATGGGAAAGACTAGTTTTACAAGTAAAAACTATAATTCTGAAGAGATTTTGGAAATTGTGCATACTGATTTATGTGGACCTATTGGAGTTGAGAGCTATACTGGAGAAAAATTCTTTATTCTCTTTGTTGATGACTATTCTAGAATGATGACTGTTATGTATCTGAGAGAAAAGTCATAAGCATTTGAGAAATTCAAGTGGTATTTGGCAAGAGTAGAAAATGAAACAGGAAAAAGAATAAAATGCTTAAGATCAGACAGAGGCGGTGAATTCATCTCCCATGAATTCAATAATTTTTGCATTGAAAGAGGAATTAAAAGACAAGTATCAGCCCCTAGAACTCCTGAACAAAATGGAATAGCTAAAAAAAGGAATAGATTTATCATGAATTATGCAAGGACTCTAATGATTGAAAAGAACATTGCTATAAAATACTGGAAGGAAGCTATCAGCACTGCAGTTCATACCTTAAACCGAGTACAGTTGAGAAAAGACACATTCAAAACTCCTTATGAGTTATGGTATGACTATAAACCTAATGTGAGCTACCTAAAAGTATTTGGCAGCAAGTGTTATATCTTAAAAGAATCTAGAAAAAGCAAATTTGATGTGAAAAGTGATGAAGGAATATTCTTGGGATATTTTAGCAAAAGCAAGGCATATAAATGTTTGAACTTGTCTACTCACAAAGTCATAGAAAGTATACATGTGAAAGTTGATGAGTTTGCTAGAAAAAGACTGAAGAAGAAAGCAAAAAGGAACCAGAGAATTACAGGAGATTTGTTTACATTGAACCTGATACATTGCCAGATATATCTATCAATAATGAGTTGACTGTATCTACCGAACCCAGTACAGTTACCGAGTCACAAGAAGAAGTTCAAACCGAGTCACAAGGAACCGAGTCTCAGCCTGAAGCTATCGACCAAACATCTACCGAGCCTGGGCAACCTGAACTTGAAGAGGAAATTCTAGAAGATGACAATGTAACTCATTCAAAAGGCAAGGAACCTGTATTGGTCAAATATGTCAGGAGGCATCATACACCAGATCAGATTATTGGAAATAAATCAGATGGTACCATGACTAGAAGTAAACTAAAAGGTACATGTTTACTTGCTGATTTTGAACCTAGAAATGTGAAAGATGCATTGGAAAATGAAAGCTGGATTGAGGCTATGAATGAAGAAATAGAACAAATAGAAAAGAACAAAACATGGACTCTTATACCTAGACCTAAAGACAAAAATGTAATTGGAACAAAATGGGTATTCAGAAATAAGCTGGATGAAGATGGTCAAGTATTAAGAAACAAAGCTAGATTAGTATGTAAAGGCTATTCTCAAGAAGGTATAGATTATGGTGAGACTTTTGCTCCTGTTGCCAGATTAGAAGGTGTAAGAACTCTACTTGCTTATGCAGCACATAAAGAATTTAAGGTATATCAGATGGATATAAAATCTGCATTTCTTAATGGAATTCTTGATGAAGAAGTCTACATTGAACAACTTGAAGGCTTCATTGATCCAGACAAAAGGGATATGGTTTGCAAATTACACAAAGTATTGTATGGTCTGAAACAAGCCCCTAGAGCATGGTATGAAAGATTACATAACTATCTTATTCAGATTAATTTCAAAAGAACCAATGATAACAGTAATTTGTACATCAAAGCTGGGCCAAAGAAAAAAATTATTTTGGCAGAAATATTTGTGGATGATACTGTATTTACAGGGAATGATGATTAGTGAAAAGAATTTTCAGAGCAAATGAACAAAGAATTTGAAATGTCCATGTTTGGTCAGATAAAATTCTTTGTTGGTCTTCAAATTCAACAGAGCAAGAATGGTATCTACATTACTCAGTCTAAATACATTAAGGAAATACTTAAGAAGTTTGGTATAGAAGATTCAAAACTAGTTGGTACACCCATGTGTACTGGACTCAAGCTTACCAAAGATGATGATTCAAAAGAAGTAGATCAGACCTTATATAGATCCAAGATTGGAAAATTGCAATATGTAGTGCATACAAGACCTGATATTGCCTTAGTAGTTGGTATAGTAGCAAGATTCTCAGCAAAACCCACAGAAAATCATATGATGGCAATCAAAAGAATCTTGAGGTACTTGAAAGGAACTGAAGAATATGGTTTGTGGTTTAAATTTGGAGGCAATTTGGACTTAAAAGTATTTATTGATGCTGATTGGGCAGGAAACATTGATGATAGGAAAAGTACAAGTGGTGGAGCTTTTTTTCTTGGCAAAAGATTGATATATTGGACTAATAAAAAGTAAAATTGCACATCCCAATCCATAGCTGAAGCATAATATGTTGCTGCTGCAGTAAATTGCTCTAACATTGTTTGGTTTAAACAGTTATTGGAAGGCATGAAGGTTGAGATCAAAGAACCAGTTGTTATGTTTTGTGATAATACAAGTGCAATTAACATTTCAAAAAATCCAGTAATGCATTCCAAAATCAAGCACATTTCTATTAATTATCACTTTGTCAGAGAATTAGTGCAGGACAAGGAAATCAGATTGGAATATGTTCATACAAAAGAGAAAATTGTAGATATATTCACCAAACCATTACCTAAGGATGCATTTTTGTATCTCCGGGGTAAATTAGGGGTTATTCCCCTATCCGAGGCTCACTAAATAAAGTTTTAGTGATGCATCAGCCAGAGCATGTTGAAAATCAATAAGTTGATGCAGCATATTCAAGCAATCATTGCATATGAATCAGTACTTGAGGTACATTGGTATACACTGGCAGTATGTGAGTTATCTTTGGCATGTGTTGTCAAAGAGGGAGAGTTTGTTGTCATTTCAAGAGAAATTTCTAAGAAGAATTTGAGAAGTTAAGAATGAGAGTTTTCAGTCGAGAAGATAGTTTGCTGACAGAGGGAGATATGAATCAGAATGAAGCTAAGGATATATTCCTTATTCTATGAAATTTCATTGTACTATGACATATTGTGTTGCCATCAATTCCAAAGAGGGAGATTGTTGGAAACAATTGTCTGAAGGAGATTGTTGGATACAATTGTTTAAATATGTATTGTCCTTGATGTCACACAATGTCATATTATATATCAATTCTATGTGACTACCGAGCTCAGTCAGTCAGCTAAGTATCTACCGAGTTCTCCCAGGTGTCAAAGGAAGTATGAAAAAAGTTAGTGTTAACCGAGCTTCCTCGGTTATCAAAGAAAAGTTAGTATCTACCGAGTTCATCGAGTGACACTATATCTACCAAGTCTCCAGTATTTACCGAGTTCGAGACTACAACCTAGTGGTTAGTATGGACCGAGCTTCCACTTCTACCGAGTGCATGACGATGCCGAGTAATGCAGTGGACGCCGAGTATCAGAAAGTCACCAAGTTAGTTTGCAGTAGCCGAGTAACAATATTTGGGCCGACTTAGTAATACTTGTGTTTACTTGTTTAAGAGCTGACTGTTGTAATATTTGAAATGATGATTTGTGCCGACTTGACAAACTAAATAATCAATCTGAATGATATATATATAGTCGTTCTAGAAGAAAAGATTGTGAGCATGGGAAAAATATGAAAATCAATTGAAGGCAGATGTGTGCGAATTGTGAAGGATGATCAGATATCCTTGAGGAGCAGCAAAGATATATTCGATCAGAAAGGATCTAAAGAGGAGCAGAACATAGATCTGTAATCAGCAATTCAGTTGCATCTTGTACAGGTCATTTCACTATTATTTTCTTATCATTGTAGCAGTGATCTCTAAATCTCTTAACCGAGTTGGTTTAACAACCATATTGTAAATCCTCTAACAAGGTAACAGTTCGGTTGAATTTTTTAAAGATCTCTTACAAGGCCACTCCTAACAGGGTGATTAAATCCTCTAACCAGGCCACATCTAACAGTGTGTTTTGTAACCTTTTACCGAGTTGGCCTCTAACCGGGCATCACTTCAGTTGAGTGAAAAATAGTAACTAGTTACATTGGTGGTTTTTCCCTTATTGGGTTTCCACGTTAAATCTGGTGTCTCTTGTGCTCTTGTTATTTCATTATGCATGTTAATCAGTGATGAATGCTTTAGAACAGTTATAATTAATATACACTGTAAAGACTGAGTTTCAACATTTCTCTGTATGTTTACCGAGTAACAACAATAAATTATTTAATAAGATATCTAAGGGATCTGTGGTAATATGTTTGTGGTTAACTGATTCACCCCCCCCTCTCAGTTACTACATCTATATTTCCATCATTCCTATCTTGTAGTTTGGGATTGTATTTTTATTCTACTTAGCAATTTTCTTAAAAATGATATCCCAAATTTACTTTTTAAGATAATATATAATGAAACCTCAAATTCATAAAACATATCTTTTATGGTTATTTACAATCCTTTTATGAAGGATTAAAAATAAACCTCTCAACACACATCAAACAAAATGAAGGAAGTAAAAAATTAAATACATTTTTCTTAATATATAAAATTAAAAAAATTAATATATTTATCTAAATATATTAAATACATTTACAAATTTAATTTTTTTAATTAGATAGAAAAATAAGAAATTTTTACTATTTTAATGATTTGTTATATAAAGAGATATTTCATTACATCTTCTATTATTTACCTTTTTCATATTATATATATTTAAATTTTATTTGTACCATTTTAATTTTACTTTAGTAAAATCTATCCTAATTACTTACATCTAATATTTAATATTTATATTTTAAACCATCGTTGTTATTTAACAAATTCATTACAATAAAAACTCATTGAATATTTTTTCTATAAATTTTTATTATAAAATGAAATGAATAAATTTTCGTCTAATAAACTTCTTTGATATTATCGATGTTGAATCAAAGATAAGTTACATGCATTTTAAGGTTAGATCAAAGAATGTCAAATTTATTACAAAATCTCTTAGATGTTTGTTTACCACCAACATTCAAAATAAGTTTCATACTCTTCTTATTGTGATCTTTATATTTCAAAATTGGCATTGAATTAACCTTCACCTTTAAAATAGTTTTTACTTTTTAAAAATAAATAATTATTTTAATATAATATTTAAAATTAGTTGATGCAAAAAATATATTTAAAAAATTAAAGTATAAACATGAAAATATTACGATATATTATCTCTAAATTATTAAAAATAATTATTCACATTAATGTCAAATTTATATACCAAAATAAAATAAAATTGTAAAAATTAATCTTTCTATTTAATAATATAATGAAATTTTAAAATATTAATGATAATGAAAACAAATATAAAATTTAAATGCAAATAATCAATTTTTAAAATTGAAAATACCAAATGATAGAATTTTTGTAAAGTAAATTTAAGAATGAAATATGAGAATTAAAAATATATATTATCAAAAATTATATAACATATTATAAAATTAAGAATTTTAAAATTGTTTTAAAATATAAAAACTGAAGTTGTTATACTAAATGAAAATGAAATAATTGTTTTACTAATCTGTTTTTTTTTTTTGCTACAAATAACTATACTTATGTTTTTAAAACATAAGTTCGACTGCCTACATATTAATGGCATGTCAAATCTATGTTGACAGTATCAGTCATCATGCGTTATAGCCAGTGGCGTATGGAATGTATGAGACATGATGATGGGGCATGGAACACGTAGTGACCGGGGTGCAAATAATCGACCATTTAGCCAGTGCCCATATGGTTGTCTTCTCTAATCAATTGGTTCACCAAGAGCCAAAGATGCTTAAGTTTTACTTGGACATCTTGTTTCAAGTTGTCTCACTATGTTTTCAAATGGAGGGGGTATCCAAGGAGCAATCAAAGATCAAACATTTGTGCATAGGGTCAAACTTTAATTTCTAAGACAATACAAAAAGGACATGTTTTGTTTTGCCTAACTGCAAAACTACTTTAAATTCAGTGTGTAATTGGCTACTATGTCATGTAATTGTTATGTTTAAAGCTTCTTTTTTTACTAATGTTCGTAGTCGCTATCTCAATTAACAACTTCCTTTCACTAATGTTTTTGTAATAGCTGTTATGACAGCCTTTGGTGCTCTTTATAATTCTTTTATAATTTTACATTATTTCAATATATATATATGAATGATAATAGCATATATATATATGAGAGAACATGTAAATAAAGATGGAATAAGAATAAATAGATATGAGTACAAATAAATAAGATACTAATATAAAAAACGACATGATTATAAGTAAACTATAATATAAGAATATGCCAAATTTATGATATAAATCAAAACTGAACAAGAATTGATAAATTTTAACGCTTACAATATTAATATCTTATCCTTCGGAAATATCATAGAATCATTTTAAAGTTCATATGTTTTTACATAATTTTCAGTCCAAATGAATTCCTTTTTTCACATTCTAGAAACATTGAAGACTCCACACAAAATATATTGAAAATTTCAAATCCATCCTATATAAATTGTCGAATTTATTTTTTTAAGAACACGAAAAGTTCAATTCCGTTCGTTGCAAGTCTTCCTGAATTCTTTGCAAAAGCCGACTTCAATAGGAAAGTAGTAGCAAATTTCATGTGCTAGGTAGATTAAACCCATCGTTTTGCTCGGGTTTATAGAGATTTATTTCACTTCTTATATTGTTGGCCTTATTCATTACTTTCTCTCACAAATATAGATATAATAGTTGTCGAACATTAATTTCGTAATATTCAATGAATGCTACAAATATTTTGTTCACTCGAGAGAATCATCGTGAAGACCAAGTCCAAATTGAAGTTTACGAATTGACATGATGTTGTCCAATCAAGCCTTATTTGACCGCAACTCACAGGCATGTGTTTTGACCCGTAACGCTCTAAGGGGCCTGCCCCTCACATAAGCATTCACCTTATTAGTCCCTGCCTTATAGGCAGGAGACTAATGTTTTCATTTCCTCATTTTCAATTAGTCACTGCTTTGAAAACTGTGCAATTATTTTATTCTATAGTTTGATCTATAGTTTATAACAATTTTTTTATTAAAATGTTTTTTCTTGATTTTTGCAATTTTCTTATTGGCTGCTGAAAATTTTGCTGGGGATTTAATTCTTTTTATTTACCAATTTAAAAATTAGGTTTACTTGACCAATCACAAATGAGCATAAATATTTTTAATAAGTTTCTAATGTTTTATCTGAAGCTTCTGGAAGCCCTGCGTGAAGAAATACGTTTGGATTCTCCCGAGGCGAGTCCGTTGTTGTTGAACACGGGTGTGCTCAGAGCTGCTGTGTTACTAGATGTTAGCGTCCACAAATTGAGCCTCCTCAAAAGGGTATGCATACACACATTTTCAGTCATTTAATCGTTAGTTCATCTCAACTATTTGGGGTCTTCAGGCATTGCATGCGTTATTTCATCTTCTTGAATTTGTGGATGTTTTATGTTTATTTTGTTTTCAAGTTTTTAATGATATTTTTCAGCGGTGTACTCTTTTTTAGAACCATTGATCATTTTTTGGGTGCCTGTAGACATTAATAGTTGAATGAAACAAAAATAAATTAGCCCCTGTTTGAGCCATTATATGGGTTATGGGCATTTATGGATATGGCGAGTGGCAGGTACACCATCGTGTCCTGCGCTTGTTATTTTGTTTGTAGGGTACTTGAAATATTTTTCATTGTGTTTGTTTGCAGAGAGCATTGTTCCTCTTGCAGTGAAAAACCTTTTGAAATAACTGAAGGGAAATATCATGATCGCAATTTCTGGAAGGTATTTGTTTCAATCATGATAATTGTTGTTGGGAAGTTTTAATTTTCATTCTTTTCTTTGTAATAGTTTGGGCATTTCAATATTTTTGGCTGATGAGTTTTCATTTCTAGAAAAATGTGGCTTCATATTTAGGGCTTCAAGTTCATTTTTGTTTCAACTTCAAATTTAGGGATTTCTTGGAGGCAAGAGCTTCCATTAACCCAACGAGATAAAAGTAGGACCTGTTACTAAAGGGTTTAATCCTGGATCAACACAAGAAATTTTTTGCACGTGTGTGAGTAAAATTTTTCCATTTTTTTTCCCGCATTTGTAAGTAAATTTATTTTGAGCAAATCCTTGGTCACGACAACCCAAGAGAAATTGGCAGGAGATATATACTGCAATTTTGACAGAAACATGTATTTAAATAGCTGCATTAGGATACTTCAAAATATTCAACGCTACAAAATATAATGTGAGTGCAGAACAAGCAACAGGGTAGGACCATTTCTTGTAGGAACGACAGATTTGGTGTTGGCAATACCTAGGAAATTGTTATTTGTCTAGCTACAATACACATTTCATTTTGCAAGTATACGAGAGTCATTGTCCACAACAATCCCATTCGAACAATATTTCTTGGGCACATTACCATAGATAACTAGTTTTGCATCGGACCCAAACTCAACATGATCTTCCCCATCCTTGACAACCTCAATGCAAGTGGTTGCCCTCACATTCACTGCTAAATTTCTGTTAATTCTGTGCAGAGAAAACCCAGCCTTCGTTCCAGCTGTAAGATGCCTAATTTTTTCTTCACCCCTACACAACACTTCCAAAACTGATGTGGGTTATCCACCCCAAGAACAATTAGTTTTAAGTTTATTTTCCAATAACAAACAGATTATTTCTCTCACAGTTTCGTTCACAGTCAGCTTCCAAAAAAATTGAACAGAGTGTGGATGAGAATATACTTACAATAGCAGTAGAAGATTGAGGCAGGCAATAATCGCTATGGGTAAATGCAAATATGTTTTTAGTGATTTGTACCCCATCATCGTCCTCCATTATATTTTCCTATGGGAAGTATTTTTGGTTTCCAGTCTCTGTAATATTGAAAATTATTGTATTCAATGAAGGTTCCATAATTTACATGGGGACCATACCATATGTCAAGTCCTACCAACATTTCCATAAAATAATACATGAGATCTGTTCGAGCAAGAGTCCCTGCACTTTGAATACTGATAAGAAATATAATGATAATGAATATGTTTTGCACATTCTTATCTTTGTTTTTTATTCATGGTAAATAATAAATATAGATATTGATCTAATGGTCAAAGATAAATAAGTTTTATTAAAAACTATATTGAAAATTATTCATAAAAACCACAGCTTTTGAAACAGCAATTAGTACAAGACTAGGAACTAGCAGTCGCCACCAAAATGAAACACAAAATTAACTTATTCAGTGTTCAGAACCATCTGGAGATAGTACCATCTTTTCTCAAAATCAAAAGACCCAAAACTCTGGAATCACAACATAATGTTATTCCTAGTAGCATTTATATTTTTGTTATTGTGATACATATCAAATTCACAGAAACCTATGTCAAGATCGGCTTTGTTTTCTGAATCCTAAATCATAGGTTCACATGTACATTCTTAACAATATTAGCTCTCTGTCTTGTGAGAAATGCCAATATTATTCTGTCTTATACACTCATGTTAAAATTGAAGTTCTTTTTCATTCAACTTGCTCCTGCCTTGAGGCCATAAGTAAGATGGAATACTTATCTTTGGGGATTTCTAATATCATCGAAACCTGCATCAAAATATGTAAAATGGTAAGAGGAAAATATTGTTTGAATCTTCTTGTCATGTTGGAAGCATGAATGCAAAGAGTTTAGAACAAATAGGATTATGATCTATCTATGTTATAAGCACTGGAAAATACTTTATCATATTGATGGCGATCAACGGATTTGAACCAACACTTTGTCTGCGGATTAGATGAGGAACTCTTAGATGACATTTGTAGCTGTAGAACCCTTGCAACTATTATTAACAAGAGAAGGTACCTTAGTAGCAAAAATCACCACTAACTTTCAATCATTTCTCGACTTTCACCTATTACCATCAAGAAAATCTCTAACTTGAGGTATTGTCATTCTCTTTTGGTCATATTTTGCTCTTGTAGTTACACGATAGCTTCTTTCCCTCCTTATCTGTCAACTATTATTCTCAAAACTCCCACTAATCCTAGGATGCACATGTCATCCAAGACGACCTGATTTGCCACTAGGTTTATTCTATTTCTGAGTTCCTGCACTCATATTTCAGGGAAATTTCACATTTTTAATCTTCTTACATGGTCCATCTCATTAAATTATCTTTATACAAGACCAGGAAGCGCTTCCATCCAAAATTTATTCATTTCATGAACGCTGAAAAGGCATATTAATCCTCATGCCTTTGAGTGGAAATAAGTAGACACTTTATATTGTCTCATGCTATAATTATTCCCCCTTTACTGTTTCAGTCATTTTGCTTGTACTCCTTTCACTTGCCAAGATCAACCACTCTTTACTGGCTACAGGCTGCTTTGCTTCCTACCTCACCTCTATCTCTACAAAGTCGTAACTCCTTATATTTTATATGGAAAATACTCAATTTACAAACATTTTTCAGCTAAAGCATATATAACCATTTTTATTCGCATAACGAGCACATTATTATGTTGTTAATTAAACTCGATTTCTATTCACAAACTGTAATCTACAGTACTAACTTGTTTCAAATTTTTAACTTTCCAGATTTTTGGAAGCATAACAATGCTAAATTTTGCAACTTAGCGTTGACGGAAAAGATCAAGACAATAAAAATATTGAAAAAAAAAAATATTTTGTTTTGATATTATGAAAAACATGTAATTGATCTCAACTACTGTGATAATCAAAAACTATATTGGAAGGGTGAAACTTAATATTAACTCTTTCATGCTTAATAGTGGCTTTATTGATAATTCCCAATTATTCCCAATTATTGCCAGAACTTCGTTGAGTTCTCAAATGAAATATCATCTATAGATGACTACTTCAGTTTTTGTTGTAGATGTACTGCTTTGAAAATGGGCAGAACTTCAAGAGAGTTGTGCATGCAAAACACCTCAAGTTATTACACTAACCATGGCTAATTGAATTGAGTGTCGTCCAACTCAATACAAAAAATGCAAAGCATGGTGCTTTTAGTGAAGATATTTGTAAATATGAGTGTCACTGTGTGATTTCAGTGGAATTGAGCCTATTATTATGTACACATTATTTAAAATTGTCTCTTTGCTTATTTTCTAAATACTAATATTTCTAAATACTAATGCTAATGTATGGAGTGTCGTATAAGTTTATAATTGATGTTACTGATGATGAAGTAGTGGTGCGAATAGGTGGGCACTCTTACCTTAGTAGTCTTCACAGTCGTCTAAATATCAGCTCTTTCATTTTAAATTTAATCAATTTTGGTTTCAGACATATGACTAAAATGGACCCCTGATCAAGAAACAGTACTTATATTTTTATGCTCTAAGGGTGCCTTGTTGCTTGGACCTACATAGGTAGAGTTGAGTTAAAATTTATAGGCTATTCACAATGAGATCTCCAACAATCTTTAGATAGAAGGCTGAGAACTTGAAATTACAACTCAGATACTAGATATATATATTTTCTTATGAGGTGCACAAGTTTAAATTTTTAAACATCTCAAGTGCATAATTACAGTTAAATCAAGAATAACATGATTAATGGGGGATTAGTATTCATCATATAATGACGAATAATTATAGATTAAGCTAAGTATAAATGAAATTGGAATACTTAGCTTATTTGATAATGAAATCGTATATATCAACATTTTTCAGATGGCATACTCTAGTCAATAAGATAAAGGCACAAACTGTCACCTTTCCTAAAAATTTAAACAACCAAAAGTTTACTAATTCTTTGAAGCTTCTCATAGCACTGATTCCTTGTTCAAGATCAAACTGAATTTGATTCTCACACTCATCCCTTGGAGCAAATGACATTGTTTTTATATCCAACTCAAGAAGATAAGCTGCAAAACACCACAGACAACATCTAGAGCTTGAACCACCTCAAAATCTTGTAGATCCCTTGTGCCATTGTTTACATAGCTTTAAAAACTAGAAATGAACTTCATTAATATAACTTATTCTTTTGATGTGGTTTTCTCAATGTTGAAATGCATCTCTCTAGTCTACATTCTCATTTGCTTTCTTGAAGAAAGTACAAAATATAGTAGGAATATGTGGTAATATTATCCAAAAACAAGCACCAAAATTATCTCTTTGATTAGTCCAAAAATAATATCAATTATCAATTTATATCTTCTACCAACATAGAACAAATTGAACAAATTTTCTATTTTTTTGGCAAAAGGCAGGGACTATAGCTGCATCACAGCTCTTGTTTGTTTAGTTATTTCCTTCATTGTTTATGAATTGTGGATTCATGGTCCTTTGCCTATTGTATGACAAATGAAGCCTCTATCCTAGTTATGTTTAAGGTATTTTCCAATGAGGGTGGTGATTTGCTTTAATTATTAAGATAATTAAATTTATTTGAGTTGTTTAAGTTTGTAAAATGTATGTAATTGATTTGTGTTATTGTGACTATATTAATTATATTTTATGAATATTGTTATCTATAGAAATGATAATAAGAAAGACTTGCCTTTAAAATTCTTATGTGATTAATTTATGAGGAAATTTAATTGTTTTATACACTACAATAATCATATTTCATGGGGTTCACCACTTAGTGTGTTAGTTAAGTGGTGGTGGTGTTGTCGTCCCTATCAGGTTCAAACTTTCGTTGGGCCATTGTGATTGTGGGCTTGTGCCTTTGCTGATCCAATGTGGTCATAGGATTGGGCCTCAACTGTGTAATAAGGGGATGAGGTCCCCCATTTGTGGTCTCACTCGTTCATAGCTCCAGATCAAAAGCATTTCATGTGGATTTGGAGGGCGTGTCGTATCAGCATCACCAATCATATTAAAAAGTTTACGAGACACTTTGAAAAAATAAAAATAAAATAATCATATTTCATAAAACATTATCTCATTATTTCATATGATCAAACACTTAAATAACATGTGGATCTGGAGGGCGTGTCGTATCAGCATCACCAATCATATTAAAAAGTTTACGAAACACTTTGAAAAAATAAAAATAAAATAATTATATTTCATAAAACATTATCTCATTATTTCATATGATCAAACACTTAAATAACAATAACATCTAAAATTTTACATTTAGAAGACATATTAGTAAACTTGTATATATATATATATATATATATATATTCTATCACATTCATTTTAGTTTTTTTTTAATGTATCTGTAGGGGGGAAATTTTAAAAGATAAAGAAATGAAAGTAACATTATTTCAAATCATCTTTTTTATAATCTTTTAATTAATAAAATAACACGTACTCTTTCATGTTCAATTATAAAAGCCTATCTATTGATAATAATTGATTATATGTTACATTCTATGTAGATTGATTATTAGATATAAATATAATATAGTATATTTTTAAACATTATGTTATTTAAACTAATTTATAATTAAAGTTTTATATGTAACATTTAATTATATTTATTTTATATAAAAAATTTGAAAGTTCAATAGTTGTAATGAATTTTCTACATTTTAAAATATGCATGTTTTTTAATGGATGTTTTTTATGATATTCACTAATTGATCATCATGAAAAAAAGAAATTTCAATTAAGCAAGTGTTTGAAAAAGTTTACTATTATATCATAAACTTTGTATTTATAAAATAATTTATTTTAAAGTACAATACGAAGGTTTTACAAATAAAACAACAAACTAAATAAATTTGATCTTAAGAAAAGCTCTAAAATTAAATCTATAAAATTTTGATGTTTCACTCCTATGAACATCAAATAATTACAATCTGTAATATCTATTCTCATGAAATATAAATTCTTATAAACATTGGTGAATATAAAATTTTAATAATAAATTTAGACAATTGAGTTTTGACACCAGTATAAAAGAAATCAGTTTTTTAGGAAGCTACTTGTAAACTTCGTTTGATACCGTGGACTGCACATTTGTACGGTTTCGAAGAAATACATTTTTCCTAGGCCTTGTTCACATGGCCCATATTCCGACTTTTCCTCAGGGGGATGATAAAATGATAGTTACGTTAATTTCCGCTAATTTACGTTTATTACGAATACATTATAAATTTTGTTTTCACTATAGAAAATCACTGTGAAGACATGTCACTATCGAGGGGTCTAGTCAATAATGCAGTCTGCTATTTCGTTCACGCGGGTTTTCATTCTTTTAAGATCCGCCTCTTCTGTTGTTTCGATGATTGAGCAGCCGATTTTGCTCAAAATGAGTTTCGGAGTTGTTCTTCGCTCTGTAATTAGTCTCTGTTTGGTGGGTTTTACTGTTGCAAAATGCGCTCCTGAAAAGTGTGGTTCCATGAATGTGAGCTACCCTTTTTGGATTAAAAAGTCTGATTGTGGATACCCTGGTTTTCAGATAACATGCAACAGGAGCAAATCTACTGGGAAGTTCACTCCATTCTTCACGGCCTATCTTGGTAAATTTACACAGAAGCAACTTCCACCGTTCGTTTGCAAGATTATGGACATCGATTACACGGGTCGTCTCACCATAAATTCAACTTCTTTGAAAGTCCAGTCGTGTGAGGCAAACACCAGTGCATCAAGCTTCTTTCAACCACCTAACGGTGGTCCATTTACTATTTCCAAGTCCAATAAGTTCGTGGTTATTGGCTGCAATAGCTTCGGTACCTATGAATTTGGTGGTCAAAGGGGAGACGCTAGATGTGTATCACCATGTGTCTTTCAGAGTGATCCACCATACTGTCGCTATGGCTGCTGTGAAATTACCCTTCCAGATAATTATAGGTGGCTAAATTTGACAGGTGGAGGTGTGTTTGGTTTGCGTAACTCTACAACCCACGAATTTGATGCAAAATGTGGCTTCTCAACCATAATGGAGCCGTCTACTTTCAGAGTATTGGATAACAAAACAAACCTCTTTTGGGATGGCATAAAGGCTGATTATGGTCTCCGCCTTAACTGGGGTATCGGCCTTCAGAATTGCTCTATGGCTAAAGCAACTGTCAATTATTCTTGTGCTACCAATGCAGAATGCATTGAATCACCTTCCGGAAAGGGGCATGTATGCAGATGCCTTCCTGGGTAAGAAGGAAGTGGCTACTTGAATGACACAGATTGCACAGGTTTACCTCCGCATTTTCCATTATTAGAACTCTCATTGGTATCTTATTTTCTTGTTTCATTATCCTGTTACTCTCAATTATCAAAACTGTCAACAATCCTAATCGTAGTGATGATAACTGTTCAGACATAGAGGAATGCGGTGATAAGAAGTTGAATATGTGCGTTGGAGTAGATGGAGGAGGAATATGCCATAATTTGGCAGGTTCCTACGAATGTTCATGTGCGAAGGGTTATAAAGGAAATGGTTACTCCAATGGGACTGGTTGCAGAGGTACAATCTTCCCCACTTTTTCATAATTTTAACCACAGTTTCTCCATTACAATAATTCCTCTTCAAAATCATGAAGGTCGTAACGTTAATGATGATGAATGCAGACATAGACGAATGTAGTCCTTAAAATAGAAGCATGTGCGTTGACGAGGAATAAGGTGGAATATGCCATAATTCGGAAGGTTTCTACAGTTGTTCCTGCGCAAAGGGTTATAAGGGAGATGGCTTCAAAAATGGGTCAAGATGCGAGTCGGAAAGCTCAAACAGAACAGTCATGGCTGCAGCTATAGGTGACTATGTGCCCCATCTAATATCTTTTATGCAGTTTTTTAGTTTCAAATATTTGTCAGTGCATAGTTAATATGACCCCTTGTTTGCCCTGTTGGGTGTGTTTGCAGGCTCTGTTTCTGCATTTGTTGGAGTTTTTTTAGCAGCGTGTGGATTAGTCTGGTGGCTAAGAATGCGTTACCTGAAACACGCGAGGGACGAGTACTTCCGATCCAATGGAGGGTTTTTGCTTGAGAAAATCCTGGCAGAAAAGGGAAAACAGAGGGAGGGAAAAAACTTCAGGATTTTTTCTGAAAATGAGCTTAAAAGGGCCTCCCAAGATTTTTCAGATGAGATGAAGCTTGGTACCGGTGGTTCAAGCACGATATACAAAGGCGTCCTTTCAAATGGTACAGCTGTGGCCATTAAAAAGTTCAAGGAATTTCCTATTGGTGTAGAAAGCGAGGAAGCCATGAACCAGTTTATCAATGAAATTGTGATTCTGTCTGGTCTTCATCACAAAAACGTGGTGAGCTTGGTTGGCTGTTGCCTGCAAACACAATCTCCTATTCTAGTATACGAATTTGTCGACAGGGGAACAATTTCTCATCAGCTGCGTTTCGGTCGTTTGTCTTGGCAGAGTCGCCTGCAGATTGCGATGGATAGTGCAGATGCTTTGGCATATCTGCATTCAGAATTAGATCGCCCCATCATTCACAAAGACGTGAAATGAACTAATATTCTTCTGGACAACACCGTCACTCCAAAAGTTGCAAATTTTGGGATATCTCAGATTCTGTGTGGGAATGATATGCATCTCATCACCAATGTAATAGGTGTTGGGATTGGAAGGCCAACGGACTTTTGTCTGTTTTAGTCTTGTCTTTTCAGCTGCTCAGTATGAGCTTATAAATAAGACTCTTCCTGTCATTTGTAAACATTCTGTTTCAGAAATTAATATAATTTTTCTGCTCTCAGTGTGGATGTAGTCACTATTGTGGCGAACCATGATAAATTGTGTGTTCTGCGTTTATTTGTATTCTGCTCTTTAATTTTGTATTTCTGATTTTATTTTCGAATTCATTAATTCTACAATTGGTATCACAGCGAGGTTAATCGCTGGTTGACATTTCGGTTTTAGAATTATGGAAGATATAAGAGTTCATAAATTTTCTAGGAAGAACTATGGGATATGGAAGATTCAAATGAGGTCTATGTTAGTTAACAAAGAGCTTTCGCTAGCACTTGAAGGAAAAACAAAGAAACCCTCAGCCATGTCGGATGAAGATTGGGGAAAGCTTGATGAGAAAGCCATGGCAACAATCTTTCTTGCATTAGGTGATAATGTATTGTATAATGTTTCCGACAAAAATATAGCCAAAGACATATGGGATAAATTAGTTTCAACATATGCACAAGCATCCGTTGTGAACAAAGTCGTCATCATGAAGAAGTTATACAAACTTAAGATGAGGGAAGGTGAAGCCATGACAAATAATCTCAACAAATTTAACACTTTGATCAGCCACGCAAATTCAGTTGGCATGACACAAGATGATGAGAATAAGGCTATTCTATTGCTATGTTCTCTTCCTAATAGTTGGGATGGACTTGTGACAGCCATAAGCACTTCAGCATCAACTACCAAGAAGCTAGTTTTTGATGAAGTTTTAGCCACCCTGCTTTTTGAAGATTTGAGGAGAAAGAATGATGAGTCCTCTTCCGGTAATGCTCTCACAATGGTGAGCACCGAAATAGAGGAAGAAGCCAATATAGAGGCTGATTTAATAACAATTGAACGTCCCAATCTGCAAGAAGATCACAGTCAAGAGGGAGACAAAACAATTGTTGGTTTTGTGGGAGGCTGGGCATGTTAAGAAGGATTGAAGAAAATATAAGAAAGCACAAGAACAAGTATTGGATAGTCAAGAAAACACAATTTGTGAAAAGGATTCGGGTATCCTAATTTTATCAAGTGATACAAAAGCTGATTTGTGGGTAATTGATTCGGGAGCTTCCTTTCATGCTTCCTCTCTCATGAATGCATTTACAAATTATCAAGAAGGAGAATTCGGAGAGGTATATTTGGGTGATAATAAAGTATGTAAAATAATTGGGAAAGGAGATGTTGTCTTGCATCTTGAAGGTGGAGCAAAATTTCTTCTTAAAGATGTTAGACATGTTCCTCAATTAAAGAGGAATCTGATTTCTGTCAGCCAATTATACACCCAAGGATTTAAAACTGAACTCACGGATACATGAAAAATAGTCAAAGGTTCATTAGCTATTGCTAAAGGAGACAAAACTGGTAGTCTTTATATTTTGAAACCTATTGATAAGATGGGAGCTGCTTTGACACTTGTGGACAGCGATGTTGCACTTGGGTATCAAAGGCTAGGCCATATGAGCAAGAAAAGTCTTAAGGTAATGCTGAATCATGATCAACTATTGGGTCTCAAATCTGCAAATTTAGAATTTTGTGAGCATTGTCTTCATGGGAAACAAAAGTGGGTTAGTTTCTTGAAGGATGGACATGACAAAAGGACAACACCTTTGGAGTTAGTGCATTTGGATGTCTTTGGACCTACGGAGGTAACCTCTTATGGAGGCGCACAATATTTTGTCACCTTTCTTGATGATAGCACCTGAAAGGTATGAGTTTATATGCTTTCTAGAAAATCTGAGCTATTCTCTAAATTCAAAGTTTTTAAAGCTCTTGTGGAAAATCAGAGTGGTCATAAAATTAAGTGTTTGAAAATGGATAATGGAGGTGAATTTTGTTCATTGGAGTTTGATAACTTTTGTCTAGATCATGGTAAATGACAAATTAAGGTTGTTCCTTATTTCCCTCAAGAAAATGGGGCACCAAAACGGTTAAATAGAACCATTCTTGAGAAAGCACGATGTATGCTTTCCAATGCCAATTTGGGCAAATAATTTTGGGCGGAAGCCTGCAATACAACATTCTATTTAATCAATAGAACTCCTTCATCTCCTCTAGAGTTTGGCATTCCGAAAGAGGAATGGTTGGGAAAAAAGATTTCGTACTCACACATCAAAGTTTTTGGGTGTGAAGCTCATGTACATGTCCCAAAAGAAAGAAGGACAAAGATGGATTTCAAATCACAAAAGGGCATATTTGTTGGCTATGGTGAAGATCAGTTTGGGTACAGAATTTGGGATCCGATTGAGAAGAAGATAATTCAGAGCAAAGATGTAGTCTTTAATGAGAAGGTATTTCCTGCTTCTAATATGGAAGGAAAATCAGTGAGTGAATTTGTTCCCTTCTCTATTTTTTATAACAATAACAGGGCCGATAGAGATATATAGAATATAATGTTTCACAAAATATTGTTTCTCCTACATCAGTTTTAGTCCCAGCTCCTGTATCTTCTTCCTCTACCAGCATGTGGAATCAAAGTGATAATCACACAAGAGATTCTATGTCTTATTTTGAAATAGATCAAAATGATTGTAATAGTCACTCTCTTTTTGAAAAATCCCCTATCTCTCAAAATCAGTTTGTGGCTGCTAATTGTCACTCACCTCACCCACAAGGAATTTCCCCCTTTTCACATGATATTCATGGTGAATCAGCTAGACACCACATAGTAGAATCTACTCAATGTGGTGAATTTTCTCACCACATTACCCACCCCAACTCTCACGACACTCATGACAGAGGAATAGGCACTGGTATTGATAACAGAGGCATGAACGTTGATCCCTGCCCGTGTCATCCCTCTACATGTTTTCACGTGGATGAGGTGGACTCCACCATAGTATATTACTCACAGACTACTCCCCTTCAAACGCAAGTAGCTCACGATAATCTGTAGACAACTCAACCTCTCGGCAACCTCCAGCAGTCATGAGACTAGACCACCCATCGCAGGGAAATTTCTCTTGGCAGGGATCAACATGAACACAGGTTTGAAAGCCACGATAGGGATCAAACTATTCATGGCAGAAATGACAAAGCTGGAGCAACTCACGGTAAAGAAGAAATAACTCACAACAGAGGAGAAGACACTCACGATGGTTTCCAGCATCTCCATGATAGGGCAACTTCTCACACAAGTGATCATAGGAGAACTATTGGAGAAGAGCTCGGTAGAGCTGCTGATAAAAGGCACAGAAGAACTATTGGAGATGTGCCAATGCAAATGCCGGAAATGCCAAGTCCTAGGAATATACATAATTTGGGGAATAAAAGAGGGAATGAAACAGAGAGGCTAAAAATTAAACATTCAAGAGCTACAACTTTTGGCTCTTCATTTGAGTTAATTCAGGATCAAATGGAAGGTGTTGAACCTCAATTAAGAAGATCAACCAGACAAAGGAAAATGCCAGCTAAATACTCTGATTATGAGTTATTATTTGCTGAAGAGGCAAAGCCAGAACTATTATTTCCAAGCAAATTGAACTTGCAAATTATAAAGAGGCATGTATAAGCAGTGACGAGAACAATTGGTTTGTTGCTATGACAGATGAAATGAGTTCGCTTGTTGCTATTCATGTTTGCTGGAGCTACTATTAGTTGGGCCTCAAGGCTGTAACATTCTATTGCTCTTTCTTCCGCTAAAGCTGAGTATTTGGAGCTTTCCGAAGGTGCTCAGGAAATAATCTGGTTGCAGCGATTACTTGGTGAAATGAAGTATCAACAAAATGATTATGTTCTTTTCAGTGACAGTCGCAACGCCATATTTATGGCTCATAATTATACCTCTTAGTGACGTTCAAAACACATTGACATCCATGCTCACTTTGTTCGACACATGGTTGAAGAGGGCAAGTTGAAGGTTGAAAAGATTGATACTAAAATCAATCCGACAGATATATTCACAAAAGTTGTAACCAAAGAGAAGTTCAAATGTGCAAGAACTTTTCTTGGACTTGTTAAGCTGAAGTAGGTAAGCATGTAGAGCAGGGGAATGCCTAATCAACTGAATTATCCATTGACTTCCGGTGGGAGTTTGTTGGGATTGGAAGGCCAACGGACTTTTGTCTGTTGTAGCTTTGTCTTTTCAGCTACTCAGTATGAGCTTATAAATAAGACTCTTCCTGTCATTTGTAAACATTTTGTTTTAGAGATCAATATAATTCTTCTTCTCTCAGTGTGGATGTAGCCACTATTGTGGTGAACCACGATAAATTGTATTTTCTGCGTTTATTTGTATTCTACTCTTTAATTCTGTATTTCTGGTTTTATTTCTGAATTCGTTAATTCTACAATGGGCACATGTGGTTACATGGATCCCGAATACTTCGACATGAGCATGCTCATTGACAAAAGCGATGTCTACAACTTTGGCGTATTTCTAGTAGAGCTTCTAACTGGTCGAGAACCCCTATCTCCTGGAAAACCTCCTCACGAAATCATGTTATCCAAGTTTTTTCTTTTCAAATGTAAGGACAACTGCTTGACTAAAATCTTAGATCCAAGAGAGAAGAATGCAGAGAACCCGAATCAGATGACTGCTGTGGAAAATGTAGGTAGCGAATGTCTTAAAGCCGAAGGAAGTGAAAGACCATCCATGAGAGAGGTGAAGATGAAGCTTGAGGAGATTGGAGGTTCTACAAGGCTCACCACATCAATTCCATGTTTAAACACCCTCGACCACCAAATGTCAAGTGCGGCTCAAAGTGGGTCAATGAATTCACTGTTTTAGCTCACATAGATGTCGAGGATTCATGGACGCTGATCTACATCTGGTATTATAATGTTTATGGGACACTTCAAACAGTACAAGCTGGAGGTAGTTGAAATCTGCATGTATTTCTAGTTCTTTTCCCCACCTTGGGTTAGGTGTTTATCTCAGTGGTTCGTTTGTTAACTATTATGTGGGTTCACTGTTGGCAAACATTTAGTTGTTAATAAGCTTATGGGTTTATTTTCAGATATTATATTCGACCTTGTTCTTGTTGGTGTATTAAGAGGTGTTTTGTTTTTCATGAGACTACGATGATGGATTGCTTTTTCTATTATTGAAGACAGTCTCTTCATTCATTCCTTTGTATAATTTGTTTTTTTTTTATGAATTATTTCTATTGAAGAAAGTTATTTGGTTTTTTATTTGTTGAATTAGTGTTTGTCATAAAAGATTTGATGTTTCTTTTAAAATTTGTTTTAATCTAGTATTATATTGTTTGTAAGATGTTTCTATCAAGGAACATAAGGTAGATGAAATTTTTAAATATTGGTAGTTTGGGAGTTTTTGTTTTTTGGTGGGGTTTTGTAGATCTTTATCTTAGTGATCATTTCTTTTTGGGTGTTCTTGTAGTGGTTTACTGGTGAGACATTTAATTGTTTCTTTGTTGAATTAGTCTTTATTTGAAAGGGTTTCAAGTTTTCTTTAAAACTTATATTTTCTTCTTACATTTATAAGAAGATAAAAAATGATTAATAGATTTATTTTATGTTGATATTTTTTTTGTTGGGATTGTGATGATTTTTATATGTTTGAGATTTAAAGTTTTATATATAATAAAAAAGTTAAATTATAGGTTAAAATAAAATTTAATGAAATTTTAAGATGATTGAATTTATTGGTTTCTATAAAACAATTTTGTAATTAATGTAATCAGATTCACACAATCTATTAGAATATAAATATAAACTTATGGTTTTGATTGTGTGAGTGTTTTTAGTTTCAACTTTTCACATCAAATTCCATGATACATCGTTAGGATGAAAGAGAGTGCAAGAGATATAAAAAAATGTAAGTAGCAGATTAAGACCAACTCAAGACATATAAGAAAAGGTACGGAAAAGGGGGACACATAGCTAGGAGGAGGGAGGATAAAAAAGAATTAAAATTAAATTAAATTAAAATTTTCCAATCCACTCAAAATAAATTGTTGAATTTTATTTTTGGAGAACACGAAAAGTTCAAGTCCGTTTGTTGCAAGTCTTCCTGAAGTCTTTGCAAATGCCGACTTTAATAAGAAAGTTGTAGAAAACTTCATATCGTAGGTAGAATATACAAATCCTTTTGCCCAGGTTAATAGAAATTTATTTGTCTTCTTTTATTGCTGGCCTTATTCATTACTTTTTCTCTCAAGTCTCGATAGGGTAGTTGTGGAACATTAATTTTGTAATATTCTCTGAATGCTACGTAGATTTTGTTCAGTGGAGAGAATCATTGTGAAGACTAAGTCCAAACTGATGTTTACGGATTTCAGATGCTGTCCAGTCAAGCCGTGTTTGACCGTAACTCACAGACTTCATTACATGGGCCGTATGAGAAATGAAGCCTCCCTCCTAATTATGTTTAAGCTATTTTTCAATGAGGGGGAGTGATTTGGTCTAATGATTAAGATAATTAAATTTATTTTAACCATTGAAGTTTGGAAAATGCATGTAATTGACTTATTTATTACTGTAATTATATTAACTAGTAATTGTAACTTGGTTTGTAATTTTTACGTCGAATAAAGATTATGTTATTTAATTTTTTACTTTTATCCTTTTTTTTTAGACACGTTTGTTCATGAATAATTATCAAATAGAAGTAAATTATTATTTGATTAGAAAGAAGGATTTGAGAAAATTGATTCTTGTTATGACCATCTACTAAATGATGATTTCCTATATTAGATACATGTCTTATTTGAATTGATAAGGAATTTTTTTTATTTTACTATTTTATACTTAATGTTTTATAGAGATTATTAAATAATTAAAACAAAATAATAATAAAATTTGGAACAATTATATTCTCAATTATATTTTCATAACTTAAATTGTCATGTATTTTCACATTAATTTTTTGTTTTAATTTTTATAAAAAGTTAGCACATTTGTAAACGAGTTAAAAAATTTATAGATAGTTCAAATTTTAAAATCATGGTGTAGGATTTTCTAACAATAATGCTTTTTGGATTCACTTGTTAAAATTGTTCAAAAATACAAACAAAAGTATAATATTAGTATAATATAAATAAAATTTAAACAATAATAAATAAATTTATATTATATTATTATTAGTATATAAATAATTTTTAATATTATAAATTTATATCAAGAACATGTATTCAATGCTATGATTGCAACGCCAAGACACTAAAGTAATTGAAATGCAATTATTTCACACTAAAATAATTGAAATGCAATTACTAAATAATTGTCTCCTAAAATAATTGAAATGTAATTACTAAATAATTGTCTGTGGACACGCATATCAAGGCCATCAGATTGGTTAATTACTAAATAATTGACTAAATAATTGATTGTGGAGACGCATATCAAGGCCATCAGATTGGTTAGTTATCAGTGCCAGCTTACAAACTCACTGCCACATGTCATTTTGTCGCGTGTTCGCACTGGGCAACTCCGCTCATTGTGAAGATCTGACCACCGTCAGATCCTCGTGCACGCATCTCAAAGATACGACCACTGTCGGATACTCATGCATGCATCTCAAGACATGAAACCTGCAGACCGCATACTCTCAAAACTAATTTTAACTATGTGTGGGACCCACCTTCCACGTACGTCATCTTGAATTTTGGATTCACTGCCAAATGCCATGCATGAGACTCTCTTCCTTTCTTAATTCTTTTTTACTCTTTTGAGCACTGTGGTTTTTAAATACCTCTAACTAACAACGGTTGGCGAATGTGGGATAATACTTTTGCTCGTAGTCTAGAGTCCTGTAGGATGTTTGAGATCTTCACATCTCTGTGAACATTTTTTGGTGTGCAGCTTACATGCAGATACTCCAGTTGTTATATTCGGTTTGAAGAAAATTCTGAGGCAGATTATGTGATCCTCGACACTGAGCAATGGATGGAGTTCTGCAAGTGGTACAATGGAGGCCCAGTGCTCAAACCTAAATACATCCAAGGCATGAATTTTTAGTACGATGGGGGAAGAATTCTCTTCAATGGCCAATTGGATGACTCAAGTTTCAAGCATACGAGTGACCAATTTCATCTCTGGGAAGGCGGCGGTACTCGATGCAAAGAAATCTTGAGAAAATTATATGAGAGCAGTGTTGGTGAAATTGTGCCAATGAAGGTTTGCACAGACGGAATATGGCCTGATGATATTGACAATGCTTTGCCGAATGCGTGTGATTTTGAATACGAGGAGAGTATGGATGATGTAAAGAGGGGGAGTGCTGGCGGCGACCGGTGGCGGCGCAGGTGGAAATGGGAGGCGGGGAAGGAAAGTTTTAGCGGTGCAAAAATAGCATCGGGGATAGAAAATTTAGGTGACACGGATTTATCAGCAATGATGGAAAATTTTGGCGACAAGGAATTAGCAATAGGAATAGAAAGTTTTGGCGGCTTGGATTTTCCAGTGGGGATGAAGAATCTGGGCGCCACTTGTTACATGAATGCTTCGTTTCAGTTTCTTCTTCACCCTCTGACGGAGAGGCATTATCATCGGGTGAGAATGTTTGCTAAAAGCTCTCGTGGAGCAGTAATACTAAAACATTTTAATGTCTATCGACACACCGTAGAGGTGGTCTTTAAGTGATCCGCTGGGCATGTGCTCATAAACAAGCATAAGTTGTTTGAAGTCACTGCAATAGCCAAGCAGGGACACCGAGCTCCTGTGATTCAAATGAGACAGCAGATCGATCTGCTAAAAATGAAAGTTATGAGCTTTAATTCTCCAGCATGTCGAACTCATTAACAGGCTTTGAGTTGTGGTCCCACGCACCCATTATAGCCTTCATACACCCTCCATTACTTCTTCCCCTTGCATCCCTGCTAAATTACAGTTGCATGTTCCACGTTTCTTAATATTCTTCGTTTACTAATCCTTTTGTGAAAGATTACTGCGAGTCCTACCATGAAATTCCCAACATGTAGCAGAGATGATTTATTGTTCATGCCCGAAACCAGGAAGATGATTTATTGTCATGTTCTCAGATCTTCTCGGCATGGATGACCGACACTGCACTTCAACCAACAAGTTTGGCACCCAGTTTGACTGTGGGTTTAATGATTTTTTGATTTTGTTATAGTCAGTTTCGAAGGAAGTACCTTGCGTGTCCAAGGAAGTACTTTTCTTGTCTCTTAAACTGCAGAGCTAACCTCGGGTTGATCAGGAGTTAATAAATCTTGCTTTTTCAAACTGCAGTGGTGTTCACATTTAGTAATTTTTCAAAATCAGGGTTTTTGCAAATGTTGTGTATGATTCGGATCAGTTCAATCGTCTTGCATGCGTACAGCATGCAAGATGGCCATCCATCATCTTAACCCAGCCGAATGTGTTTCATATAAGAAATGCCTTCGGCGTAATTATATTTTATAAATATTATTTATGAAAATGATGGAAAGGCTTGTTATCAAAATTTCTATGTGATTAATTTATGAGGAACTTAATTTTTCTATATGCTACAATAATTACATTTCATAAAACATTATCTCATCGTTTCATATGATCAATCACTTAATCAACAATAACATCCACTAAAATTTTATCTTTATAAGACATATTAACAAACTTAGAGTTATATATAGGATATTATATATTATATTTATATATTTTAAATATATTATCACATTAGATTTAAATTATATATAAATGATAATACATTCTAATACATTCATTTTAGTGTTTTTCTAATCCATGTATGACTAGAAATGAAAATTTTAAAAGATAAAGAAATGAGAGTAACATTAGTTTATATCATCTTCTCTATAATCTTCTAGTTAATAAAATTACACATATTTTTTTGTATTCAATTGTAAATGTCTATCTATTGATAATTAATTATATATTACATTCTACATAAATAGATTATTGAATATAAATATAATATAACATATTTTTAAGTTGCATGGGCTATCATATGAGAAATGAAGCCTCTCCCCTAATTATGTTTAAGGTATTTTTCAATGAGACGGAGTGATTTGGTTTAATGGTTAAGAAAATTGAATGTTTTTTAATTGTTGAAGTTTGTAAAACATATATAATTGATTTATATGTTAATGTGATTATATTAATTATATTTTATTAATATTATTTTCCATAGAAATGATGGTAAGAAAGGCTTGAGTTCAAATTTTTTGGGGAATTAATTTTTGAAGAAACAAATTTCTTTATACACTACAATAATTGCATTTCATAAAACATTATTTCAGATTTCAAATGATCAAACAACTAATTGAAAATATAATTTGAACTAAAATTTTACATTTATACTGTTGAAAATATATGTTTAGTATATGTCTAGTTGTCATTGATGTCAAACATTGTGGTCTAAATGTATTTTCTCTATTTGCTCAAATGCTACGGTCCATAGTTATTTGCTGAAGTTTTATGTTTAGGTATATATGTTTGTTTGGAAGAAGTATAGTTACATGTTGGACATGTTAGTGCTCCACGACAATGGAAGACAAATATGTTTTCTAGTGATCATATGAGAATAATGGTTCTCAGTATTTTAATATTATATTCTTTGGTTTGGAAGTCAATGGTTCAGTATCAAAGTTATACAAATATATACCGTTGAAGATGACAATTGTTCAATTGCACTTTCTGAAAGGTTTTTGCTCCAAAAATAAAGGTTGAAGTTGTGTGGATGTGATTTGTATTATATCTACGTTTTGGTCTTAGTTGTAGTCTTTAGGATTGGTGATCCACAAACTATTCCTGGTAATCTTGAAGCAGTGTTACCAAGTGTCTCAATTATGATCAGTTTATGTTTTGGTCTAGAGATGTATCGTGATGGCTTCTAATGTGGGTAGTTGGTTAGTGATATGGCATCTAAAATGGAGTTTAGATCTCACCTTGGCATGTCGAAGTCTGGATACAACTGACAAGTGTTGTGGTTCTTAGCGAAGTGTGGGTTATATGTTTGAGATGACTATAGAAATTTTTGGACAATTGTGGATCTTGTATTGGCCAATGTGTAACATGTTCATGGTCCATCTATCTCCTAGAGTGGATCATATTTTACTTTTTTTGGTCTGGGTAGTGCATTTAATATTTATCTCTTATCTGGATGGGTTCATGTTATGTGTGACCTATATTTTGGTCTAGATGCTCTTGGCATTGGACCTTACTATAATTTTTTGTTGAGATGGCTGACTTGTAATTTGTTTGTAATTTTCTTTTGGAATGAGTGACCTTGTAATAATTTTGATGACCAATCATGTATATAAGCACATTGTGTGCTTTGGAGAAAAAGGTAATAAGTACAAGAAAGTGAAGCAGGTTTTTAGAAGAGTAGAGTCTAGATTATGTGCAAAAGAAATGTGTTTCGGAGGTTGATAGAGTTTTTGTAGGACAATTGCATTATCAAGCTAATTTCTCTTTAGATATATTATGTAAATTTAAATGTACCTTGTCCCTAGGACAACGAGTCTTGGGTGAACAAGTTATTTTATGTATCTTTCTACTTTTGGTAGTGAGCCCTTGTTTCCAAGTCTAGAGTAGTGAGCTCCTATCTAAATCAAAATCAAAATCTGAGATCATTCATATTATTAACTACTTGCACAATCGACCTTCAATCATCGTAGAAATCTAGAATTCAACTTAACTGATTATCTTCCATCAAACTATTAAAATTTCAACTTGGTCAACTATGGTCAACTCATGGTTTAACCTAGTCAAACTTGGTCTTCAGGACCTCTAAACGATGCAGAATGCATTCTGGGACGTGTATAACCACTTCTCAGCTCAATTAACATGATTCTAAACTTTAACGCTAACTTTTCTTGTCAGATTTCCATTTTAATCTTGAAGGGGGCATGGTATTACACATCATTCAAGTCTGTAAATCAATTTTTGTCTATCAAATCTTTCCTCAGTGATCAGGACAACAATCACATCTAGTCGCTGATTCATCAAAAGTCCTCATCGCTTGGGGACAATCTATCATTGCTTGGGGCATATCAGATTCATCGAGATCCATATCAATCTGGTATTCTCTTAATCTTGTAAACTATATTAGCTTTTCACAACCATCGGTTTGTTAGAGTTCTTTCCTTGGTTCTTCGGTGACTGAAGGGTTCATATGTGATACCAACGTGGTTCTGCTAAGACAAACGAGTCTAGAATCATGGTTCTACTAAGACAATCGAGTCTAGAATCGGTCACTCACTTCTTGGCAATCCATAGGTTCGGAATTAGGCATTTTGACACTCTTTCGCAATCATCAGTTTATCGCTACTATAGTGAACATTATCTTTGGTCATTCAGGACCTAATATATCAATATCTTTCAATCAATTTCTATCTTGGAATCGGTTTATCTTTTAAATCAATTTCATATCTTTAAAATACATAGACTATCTTTGAACCACTGCGCTTCGCACAGTAATTCAAAGAGGGGCAAAATGTAATACCTCAAAAATGGGCTATAGGTTCATTAACCTCCTACATCTTCAAATCAAATGAAATCGACATCAAAGTCCTAACCTAAAGCACATCTAAACATTATCAAATCCTAATTGATCACCCTAAATTCTGCATCAGGGAATATTCCTAGTAATATTCCTAATTATCCAATTATCTTTAATTTAATGATTATTTGGTGATAAATCTAATTTATCCTAAAGTTTGATTAATTGAATATTTTCATATTTAATTAATTATATTTAATTCTGCCACTTAATTATTTAATTGAATTTAATTATATTTATTCCTAAGTATTATTATTTAAATTTGACAATAAATCATATTTCCTATCATTAATTGATTAAATTCTTATTTAATTTATTAAAGCAAGTTGTCATATTAATGATATCATTTTTGAATAAAAGTTTGATTAAATAGTTAATTAACCCATAGATTAATTATTTATTTTCAAAAATCAGTTGAGTTGAGGATAAATCATTTTATTTATTTATTTAATTCTTAATTATTATGCACATTCAAAAGAAACAGTTAAACTCCAAATCAAAAAATCAATGCAAAGTGTTGACTTTTTGGAGCTCAACATCCTTTTGGAGTTCAAAAAGCTGATCTAAACTCTAATTTGAGTTAAAAAGCTGTTTTTGCATGCTTTTGCATAATTTTGAGAATTAATTATCTTTCATGATCAGATAACTCAAAAATCAGGATGAGTTAATTTGAGTGATTTATGGTTTCTTCCATGCAGCTCCAAAGCCCTGGATTTCTATAAAATCAAGGCTCAGCTCTTCACAATTCATCTCTCATATCTTAGGAATTCGCATACTTATGCTGCCAAGATCAATTCAAGAGTTGCACAATCACGCTGGAGAATTGGAATTGGAGGATCAAAAGCTTATTGTGAATCAAGGCTATTGTGAGATCAATCTTTTTTTTGCATTCATATTTCATATCATTGTTAGATAGATCAATTCATAGCATATCAATTTCATCTAGCATAATTTCATATCAAATTCATATCATTCTTATTGCATCATAAAATAAAAAAATAAAAAGATTAATTGCATTCAATTTCATATCTAGATCAATTGCATTCAAATCCTTCATTTAGGTGTTGTCTAGGTCACTGATCTTGATTACAATCTGAGAACATCAATCTCGCACCTATTAGAAGGCAGTAAATCGCCTGGTTAGTTTAGAATCGATTACTTGAAAATTTTTGATTATAGCTAACCTCTAATGTTTTACTAAAGTGTTGTGTCTATAGATCAAGTACAATTTTCACACACACAATAGCCTGTGGACCCATTTTTCTTGATGTGTGGACCCTACCTATCTATTTCTTTCCAATCACCGCGTTATGACTCATCTTTTCTCCCATTTCTTTCATGAGATTGATTGTCAAACTCGATGAAAAAAAAAATATAAAACAAAAAAATCAATTCAATAATTTTTGTCCATCAATCTCTCGAGGGGGCATGCATAGGTTGTCTGGACATTGCCTAGGGAAAGGGAAAAAATGCTTGAATAAATCTTTGAAACAATGTGACTAGCACATTATTTCAAAGAGGGGCAAAATTTATACACTAAAAAGTGACCTCATTAATTAATTAAATATTTATTATTTAATTAAATATTGACTTGATGAATTAATTAAATATTTACTATTTAATTAATATTTATTCCTCTATTTATTAGATAAATTATTGAATTTATCTAATAGATTCACTATAGTCTAATCCTCTATCCTAAGTCTTCTAAATAGTCTATTAAAGTGATTAAATTAAATATACAATCACCTAAATATGACTAAGTCCACCTCACCTACCTAGTCATCTCACACATCACTTTGGCTAAGATAAATAATTATTATTAATTATTTATTAATCATTATCCTCACCCACACATGTCCTATCTTTAAAGGCTATGTGGCCTCATAAGACTTGGTCTCATGACCATATGTCTTCTCTCAAACCAAGTCAAGAGACAATCCCTATTCCTAAGGGGCTTCTCAAGCCACCTCTAAGGATAAAAAATGACTCATAGGACACTTGTATAAAGAGTCATCATGAGGAAGAAGTCATTCCTTCTTCCCCTCTTTGGTCTTTGTGAGACACTTGACATGTGTTTTTGCCTTCCACCTTCTTGTCTTCCATGTCAATGTGAGAGGAAAATCATCCCTCTTCTTCCTCTCACATTCCAACTACATCCCCTTTTCTCTCAACTCCTTCAACCAAGTCAATCCTAGCCCTAGGATCTTCCACCTTTCATTCTCCACCGTAGGATTGTGCCACCTAGGCTTGGGTCCTCCAAAAATCTATAAAAGGCTCACCTCATTTTCCCTTTGTGAGTTAATAGTGAATAGGCAATCAAGAAATCGCACATTCTAGAGATCAAAAGCATTCAAGCATTCAAGAGCATTCAAGCATAATCAAGACATTTTCATATCACTTGTATCTCATTCACCATATTTGCATAATTAAGCCTTAGTTTTGCATATAATTCACTCAATCTCCACACTTTGGTGTCATTTTGGGCAAGGAGCTTCAAATTGGAAATCTAAGAGCTCAACACATCTAAGAAATCAAAGCTAGGAGGGCAATGGAGACAAGCTACATGGTAGGTGAAGGTAAAACCTTGTTTTAGCTTCATTTTTAGTGTATTCTTCATTGTTGTTTGCTAATTAGTTTGATTTATTAATCTTAGAATAGTTAATATATAATTTAGATTAGTTAGACATCTAATTTACATACAACTATCAATAGTAAAAAAAGTCAAGGACATTTAACTATCACACGTCTCCTCGTTAATTTTGTGGTTGGGCTTATATTGCAAGTCGATGAAGTACTTCCATCAATGTCTTAAAGTAGGTAGACACTTTCTTTCAGTCCAAAATAATCTGAATTTTACATAGTTGCCATAAGATATTTATAGATGATCTCTCTCTCAATGACTCTAAGGACCTCAACTACTCAATGCAGTACCAAACTAACGAAAACTCTTCTGCAATGAAATGGAACTCTCAATAACTCTAAGGACCTCAACTATTCAATGCAGTACCAAACTGATAGAGACTCTTCTGCAATGAAATGGGACTCTCAATCACTCTAAGGACCTCAACTATTTAATGCAGTACCAAACTGACAGAGACTCTTCTGCAATGAAACTAAACTCTTAGTGACTCTAAGGACCTCAACTATTCAATGCAGTACCAAACTAACAGAGACTCTTCTGCAATGAAACAAAACTTTCCATTTCATTGCAGAAGAGTCTCTGTTAGTTTGGTACTACATTGAATAGTTGAGTTCATTAGAGTCATTGAGAGAGAGATCATCTATAAATATCCTCTCATCTATTTCCACATGGGGGGCCACTCATTGTTGAAGTCGTCATAAGTATCTAGATCATACATTCAATGCTTTACAAGCCTCAGTGGAAACCGTGTAGAAGGGAGATATTTGTGGACTGAAAGCAAGTGGCTATGTGCATGAGACATTGGTGGAAGTCCTTCATTGACTTGGAATATAAACACCAACCATAGAAGGAATGATGACACATGGAATAGGGTTTAATGACTTTATAATGACAATATCAATAGTATTGAGAGAAAGTGAATAGAATGCAGTGTTTTTAAAACAAGATTAAAAATTTGCACAAAAAAGTTGAGACCAAATTTATGGAAACAATATTCCTTGATGGGTTTCTAGTACTATCAGCGACCTATTCAGGCATAAATTATAGTGAAATGAAAAGTTCGGTTTGCAGAAGAAAAGTAATGACATACGTAGGAGAAAAGAGAGAAGTGGTCTCTAGTTTGTGGAATAGTCAGTTAGTCTGACTAGAAATTATAGATCCTCCATTCAATTGTTCCTACTTTTAATGAAGTATTGGTGAGGTTGGTCGAGTACCAATCCATAAATTAATCTCCACAATTCAAAAATAATTGATATTATCTTTCTTTTAAATGCCCAATATGTCATGCTATTATTTTCAGGCCTTTCTTTTAAAAGGCCAATGGTCATTACTGATTTGGGCTAAGTCACAAACTTAGCATCAAGGCATCACCCAATTTTCTTAACTTTGTAGTACTTAACAGTCTGTTTGGTTGCTGGAATTAAACAACACTAGAATTGTCAAATTCTAGTATTTGACAATTTTGGAAGTTTAAATCCGAAAAATAGTTTTTGGAATATGGATGGAACTATTTGGTTCACTTGGAATTCACTTGGAATTCATAATGAGAAGATGGAAAATGTTGTTCACATGGATTTACAAATATAATAAATTTGGCTTCACCCCCAATTCCCATTTAAGTGGAATTGCAATTGATTTTCCAATTTATCCTATTTAGATGGAAGATTCAAATGCTAGTTTTTGGGGGTAAATGGGAATTAAAAATCCCTATTCCAGTTTCATGTTTTGAATAGAAGCATCGAAAATGTCAATTCTAGGATTTGAAAATCCCAATTCCAATCTAATTCTAGCAAACAAATGAGCCCTAAAGGTTCTTTCTTCATTAGGTTGTTGGGATTTTAAGCATAGTTTCTAGGTTTGATTTAAATATTGATGGAGCTTATATTTGGGGATATTAGTTGCTTAAGTTAGTTTTAAAACTATAATGAAATAATAATAGAGAAGGTGTAGGAATGTGTTAAAAAATTCAATTTTTTGAAGTGTCGATTATTTTATTATGAATTTGGTTGAATTGTCAACAATCCTTAGATTTGGATCTATTAGTAGATTGAATTGGTTTTGAAATTGTAATTAATTAATGATAATGACAAAGAAAGGTATAGGTGTAGGAATGTGTGAAAATTTTTAGTTACTTTAAGCCTCAAGTATCTTAATGTTTTCAAAGTAAGGGGTATTGAATAATGCATGTTACGTGCTCTATTATCCTATACACTACATTTCATGCCAAAATGTTGTAGACGACTTCTCCATCTACCACATGTTCTAGTTTTTAATACTTCATGGTCATCTTGGGCACAAGTAATTATAAGGCCTTGATAAATGTCTTCTATAGTGCTTAGTTGTTAGACTTACTGGTATTACTTATTCAGGTATTCTATCCTTGATGGTTATTATTTTGTAAGACAATTTTTTGGGTAGGAAAGTCTACACATAGATTTGAAGGAATAAAATACTAAAGGTTTGAGCTAAATAAATGAGATAATCCAACTAATAAAGAATATGGATTTCTCATAATGATAGTCATTGAAAATTATATGCTTCTATGGCTATTTATAGTGATTTAGATAAATACATAACCACAATTAGATGGCTTCTCTTGACATATATTTTTGCATGAATTTAATTTTAGTGCATGTGTTTGATGAAGGGTGCTCCCCTTAATACCACAAACACATAACAGAAACAGAGAAACAACAACAATTTGCAAAAATAGAAAATGGGATTTTTATTATCTCCACAAGTGTGGAATTCCAAATTTTAGAATTACAATATGCAAAGCCACATGGGCATTCCCTTTACAATATTATGTAGGACAAAGCCTCGAATCATTACCCAGATCTACCCAGAACTACTCCAAACTACCCTGAACTACCTAAGACAACACTACGGGCCTTCTTTATATAGGCAATTTCCACCACCCGAGAAGGTTCCAAAATTTTAGCCCATAGGGCCGACCAAACTTAGAATTATTTTACTTTACAATTTATTACATCAAAGTCAGCTCAAAATAACTTTTGAAACCCAAACATAAATTTTGAAGGAAAATTATTTTATGCCATTTCAAGTGACCCAACTTTCGAAGACCATAAGTCATCGCCAATTGACCCGATAGACTATTATGACCCCATTCTGAAAAGGCCATGAAGAACTCTACAAGCCTGACACCCAAATTCTTGACCTCTATAGCCTTCAAAACTAAGTTCAAAGTTTTTGTACCTTGCTGCCAATACCAAATTTTTTTCAATATCTTCAAAACTAGACTTGATCTAGCCACAAAACTTTACTGGCAGGTTGATATGATTGAGATGAACCTCCACATGTGAAATAAAAACATTCTAAGATTTATGACCAACTTACTAAAAATAGCAAGTTTCCATAAATAGTAGCTCTACACAAGATAGCCCTTATTGAATACAAAAAGAGAAATATTTTTGGGTGATGCAAGATTGCTCTTACATCTAGGGTAATTTGAGAAGTGACCCTGTCAGGACTCAGGTATGTAGAGGGAAACCAAGATGGTTAACCTCCTCCTTTTTCATCCATGATGAATCTTCAATAGGTCATCCTTTCCACTTGACTAGATATTCTTCATATGTCCTATTCCTAGTACTTCTACCAACATGACTATCGAGTATGTCCTCAATCTCCTTGGTATCTGAACTAGTTGTTGGAATACTCCATTGTGTCGTTGTGATCTCATCTTCAATTTGAAATTTCTTATGCCTCCTTTTCTGATCTTCCTTAGCCTTATACCGTGCATTCATCTTGGTAATATGCTTCCTCACCTCCTCATGGATGTTCTTCAAATGTCCTACAAAATCCTCAGCTTTAGCACTACTTATTTCTCCTTTATCTATCTTTCTCAATTCAGATGCATTTATGGAACTACTTCCATATACAATCTGTGGATGATGTGATGAAATAAATTTCAAATCTTTCTTCAACTCTTCACTTTCTGCTAGTGTCATTCTGTGTGCTACCTTATTTGGAAAATTGGCTCCTAGAATCAAGTCCATCTGATGACTGATCTTTCTTACTGGTGGTAATCCATCGGGCACACTATTGGATACAATATCCTGAAACTCATTCAATAATTCTGCAACTTCTACATGCACATCTTCTACTTCCTCTTTCCTAGCCTTTGGAATTAAGGTGAAACACATGTGCTCATGCCGCATATCATCTAAGAAATTTATTCTATCAACAAAAGTTATTCTTGCATTACCACATACCTTTTCTTCAGTCTCCTTCAATGGCTTTAGCTTATGTCGCACTCCATCCTTTTTCAAGGAATAGGTATTCACATGACCATCATGTACAACACATCTGTCAAACTGCCATAGTCTACCCAACAACATATGACATGCATCCATAGATATGATATCACATAGTACCTCATCTTGGTACCCACCAATCTTGAGCTTCACTAGGCACTGCTCACTGACCATGACCTTGTGGTCATCTTGCACCCATGCAACCTTATATGGATGTGGATATTTCTACCTCTTGAGCTTCAACTTTTTCACCATTTCTTCTGACACCAAATTATCAGTACTACCACAATCAATAATCACATCACAACATTTACCTTCACACTTGCATCTAGTGTGAAATAGGCTTATTCTTTGCTCAGGTTCGTTCTCACCACTCAAAAAGACTCTTTTGTTAATCAACATCTCTCTTCTCTCAGCATCTTTAGAATATGATGATCTGACATCTTCATCTACATATGCAACTCTGGCCTAGCCTTCATTCCTCCTATCTTTCCTTCCTTGGTGCTGAAGACATTCAAATTCTCTATGACCTTCTTCTCCACAGGGAAAACATGTTCCATGGAAGCCTCCTCTTCCAGATCCTTGTCCTCTTCCTCTTCCTCTCTGATCTCTATTACTTTGATCCTGGAAATGATTGAAATTGTCTCCTCTCTGATTCTAACTATTATTGGCCTCATCCTGCTTTTTCAAATCTTCATTTTGATCTCCATATGACCATCCACTAGATCTTCTATCATGACCTCTTTCGCTTTGTCTTCTCTCAAACTTCTTGTTCAACTTTTCCTCTACTTTTAGGGAAAACTGGTATGCCTCTTCAATACTGTTTATTCGAACTAGATTCAATTCTTCCTGAATTCTTGGCCTCAACCCATTAAGGTAACAGGAAACTTTCTCCTTATCAGCTTTTGGATGGCCTATTCTAATGAGGAGTCGATAGAACTCCTCCGTATACTCCTGAACAGATCTTCCTGCTTTCTTCAAACTTTGCATCTTCTTCAGTAGGTCAAGCTCATAATCAAGAGGAATGAACTGTCACTTCAATTTATCCACCATCTGATCCCATCTTGTGATTTTATCTTTCCCTCTTCTATTTCACTCCAATTGAATCTCTTGCCACCAGATCTTCACATGACCTTTCAGTTTGGCCTTCACAAATTTGACCCTATCAGGATCCTCAATATCTTCATACTCAAAATATTCTTCACATTCATTGATCCAGTCGATCAACTTGTCTAGGTTAAGATTTCCTGAAAAATGCGGGAACCTCAATCTTAGGTCTTTTCCCAATCTTGGAAATGGCCCAAAAAAGTCTTTCTTCCTCTTGGTTCAAAATTTTGCCTTCTTCTTGATCAGAATTTCCTTCTCCCTTGGCTTCATCCTCACTTTCATCTCTGACATTAAGATTCATTCCTCTATGAATCTCCTCTTGCAATGCTCACACTTGTCTCTATAGTTCCCTAACCTCAGGTATTACAACACTAGCTCTTCTGCGATGTTCTCTTTGTGGAGGCATTTTCACGCATATCGCTGAAACCCTAACCATGATTCTAGTGAAAACTACCTCACAGTCGGTGATTTGTTTACACAGAAACCCTAACCCACAGTCCTAGTGCAAACTGCCTCACAATCGGTGATCTGTTTACACACTCAGGAACTCCTACTCTGATACCACTTGATGAAGGGTGCTCCCCTTAATACCACAAACACATAACATAAATAGAGAAACAACAACAATTTGCAAGAACAAATAATGGGCTTATTATCTCCACAAGTGTGGAACTCCAAATTTTAGAATTACAATATGCAAAGCCACATGGGCATTCCCTTTACAACATTATGTAGGAAAAAGCCTCGAATCATTACCTAGATCTACCTAGAACTGCCTAAGACAACACTATGGGTCTTCTTTATATAGGTAATTTCCACCGCCCGAGAAAGTTCCAAAATTTTAGCCCATAGGACCGACCAAACTTAGAATTATTTTACTTTACAATTTATTACATCAAAGTCAACTCAAAATAAATTTTGAAACCCAAACATAAATTTTGAAGGAAAATTATTTTCCTCTATTTCAGGTGACCCAACTTTCAAAGACCATAAGTCATCGCTAGTTGACCCGATAGACTATTATGACCCCATTCCAAAAAGGCCACGAAGTGCTCTACAAGCTTGACTTGTGCAAGCACCCGTCACCCAAATTCTCAACCTCATCCAGGACCTCTATAGCCTTCAAAACTGAGTTCAAAGTTTCTGTACCTTGCTACCAATACCAAAAATCTTCAATATCTACAAAACTAGACTTGATCTAGCCACGAAACTTTATTGGTAGGTTAATACGACTGAGATGAACCTCCACATGTGAAATTAGAACATTTTGAGAGTTATGACCAACTTACTAAAAATAGCAAGTTTTCATAAATAACAGCTCTACACAAGATAGCCCTTATTGAATACAAAAACAGAAATATTTTTGGGTAATGCAAGATTTCTCTTACACTTAGGATGCTCCTACATTAGTGTTAAAGCACTTAATGTATTGAGAATGCTTTGTAATAATCTACCTTTATTCCATATTGGTCACTTGTACACTCACCATGTAATTTGTTTTAGGGTTAACTCCTCAAGATTATTTGAGTTGAATCATCAAGTATTTCCCTAGGTTGACTCATCAAGTATTTTTTTAGGGTTAACTTGCTAACCAACATAAATCTTGTTAAAATGACTTAGGGTTAGGGTTTTTTTCAATATGATAATTTTGTAGCTTCTCGTAGTGGTATTGAGTTGCAAGGGATTGCAGATTATAACAAGTTAAAACTACTAGATAATAAGATTAGACTCTTTGTTTGGTGGACGTAGTCCGGGATTGGGTGAACCATGTTAAATCTTTGTGTATTCTTGTTCTACTTCTGTGTGCTTTATTCCTTTGTATTATTTGTTATATTTGCATGTAACTATTAGAAATTGTTGGAATGGAGAGATAGGGTACTGAGAGGAGAGGGGTGAATCAGTTCCCACAAAAAATTTCAACTTGAAACTCAATCTGCAAACAATAGTTTACTGATCTACCCAATTGAATATATTCATTCAATTAACTTGACAATTTAAATTGCATGAAATCAAATAACAATATTGTCACTTAAGACAAGTATTTAGTTATGCAGAAACCCTTGTTAGAGGGTAAAAACTATTGTGGGGATGACACCCACAAATTCTTCACTACTGCAGATAATAAAGTTTGCATGTTAGTGCTACAAGTTGTGATCACTTCTAATGATCTTACCCTGTTATGAGTAACAATTAGATCAGCTAGATCTACCTAGTTATAGGATTTAAACAACACTACTTGAGTGTGTACTCGGTTAAGAGATTTACAACAGACTCTTAGGTCTACTATGTTAAGAGATTTTTGCTAACTCTGTTACAATGATTAGAGAATAAAAAGATGTATCTCCAAATGAAAACTTAACCTTGTCTGAAACATATCTATGAAGTATTAAATAAATATCACCTTGATATGTGAAAATCTTATTTCTAAACTGCTCAATAGCCTTGTCTGATTCTACCTAATCTGAATGTCTTTGTATTCTTCTCTTCTCTATCTGATTATTGATGTCTTGAAGTTGTCTTCTTGCTTCAAGATCTCCTTTGATTTTTCATACCAAACATATCATGCATATCATCAAAAAGACATAAAATACAAATATATAGCATACTGCTATTGTTGCTTAACAATATTAGGTTACAATGTCTTAGGAAAACCCCTAAGATCTACGATGTAAAAAAATAACTTATATCTAGCAATTACATAGAGATCATCATCACAATTAATGATTACATATAAAATAAATGATCTTCGATCTTGGTAAAATATTTTATGATTATGTTGTAACCATCTCCATAGATAAATGTGCCAAAGCTGATTACTATGTCATTTCCTGGATTTCTCGGTAAACATTGTCAATGTTTCTTGGTAGTTATACTGGTGCTCTGTATCCAGTATGTTCGGTGTTTACTGACGCTCGGTATTGGTATGCATTGATGCTCAATATCGGTATACACTGATGCTTGGTAAAACTATTTTGGTGCTCACTTAGAACTGTTATCTTATTTTCTCGGTACTTCCTTGAGATAACTTGGTGTGAAGGCTTATGTAGTTAACCGACTAGTATGTATAGCTTGTATTGCTTCCTTTTATCGACTATATAGCATAGATAACTGTCTGAATAATATTTTATACTAATGACAATATTTAATGCTCAATTTGAGATAACAATCTTCCTCTTTGGCATTAGTATCAAAACCTTGAATGTATTTAGACCCGATGTCTCAAAAAATTATTCTAACTTTTCCTTATATACATAAATACCATGACTTTTATAAAATTTCAAAATTTCTCCCCCTTGGTGCATGCTTCTGATAGTATGTAGTACACTTAGCATATATTCACATAGTTTGGCATATACATTAGTTTTCTATATACATTAGTTTTCCCCCTTTTTGATATTAATGCCAAACTCAAAAAATGTGTACATACAATTTATCAAAAATATGCAGGTGGGTTTTCTTCAAAGAATCCAAGAGGTTTGCCCATTCCTCTTTTAAGTTGGTTAGAGCAATGTGCTCAAGACCAACTTGTGCATGCATGTCAAAGATGTTGTACAACACAAAAAAATTTGGTGTTACAACAAGTTTTTGCGCTTTGACAATGCGTTTCTCAAAAATTTTCAAATAAGGAAGCAACTCGGTTTGTAGCTCAATGACCTGGTCACTTATCCTTTCTTCCTGCTTCCTTAGATCTACTCTTAACCACCTAAGCTCTTGAACCTTTAGTATATGCTTAGCAAAAGCATCTAGCTTGGTTAAGGTTGCTTGTACAATGGGTTGGATTTCGGTATCTAGTTGTTTAATTTTCTCATTGATCTCAGCAGTGAAGGTCTCCATAGTGAAAAGCTTAATCAATATCTAACTAATTAACTAAGTAATAGATTGTATGTGGGTTATTACCTTGGATAATTTAACCTTGTTTATTGCCACTTGCTAGCTGATTTTCTCTGTAAGTTTTTCCGAAATCTTTGACTCTTCCCTTTCTTCATTTCTTTTCTATGCTTCAATGTTAGGGGCATTGATTTCTTCTGCAAGGGTAGCAAGTTGGTCCATTATAGGTGTGTCCTTATTAATCTGTACCTTGGGTATGACCTATTGTAAGATGTCTCTTACATTTTCCAATATCTCCTTGCTCTTGCATTCCATTCTTAGCTTTTCTTTTTCTACTTTCCTTGTGTTGGAAATATTCAGGAATTAACCGAGTTACTGAGAGGGGAGGGGTGAATCAGTAACTCTAAATTTTCTTTCAATTTAACATGTAATTTACTTTTAACCTTTGCATATGAAACTTAAGAGAATTCACAATAATGACACATAGATTTGGTTACCCAGAAACCTTCCAAAAAGAAAGTAAAACTGGGGTGGGGATGAAACCCACAAAGCTTTAATACTGCAGAATAAAGTTGGCCGGTTAAGGCTTACAATTTGATCACTTCTGATGATCTGCCCTATTAGGAGCAATAAGGATTGCTAAATCCACCCTGTTAGAGGATTTACAAAACATACAATGAAGTATGCACTCGGTAAAGAGATTTTACAAAAGGCTGTTAAGTCTACCCGGTTAAAGGATTTAGTACTGATTCACCTGTTAGGATGAAACAGTAGATCTCTAGCTTTGCAACTGGATTGCTGATTGAGATTCACTGATGTACTGATCACCTTCTGTGATGAATTTGTCTTTGCTGTTCCTTATACTTCTGAAGCCCTTTGTAATTCGCTTCTCTGCCTTTCTTTCTTTTTCACATATATGCTTCTTACATTTTTTTGACATTTTTACAACATTGTTTATATACAAGTCTTAAACAATTAATTACAATTACAATTACAAAGTCGGCTTGATAAATAAACATAAGTGCTACTAAGTCGGCCCAAGTATGGTTACATGGTTCCTGCAAACTAACTCGGTGACTTTCTGATACTCGGCGTCCACTGCATTATTCGGCATCATCATGCACTCGGTAGAAGTGAAGGCACAGTTCATACTGATCACTCGGTAGGTTTTGAACTCGGTAAATACTAGTGACTCGGTAGACATGATGTTACTCGGTTTACACTGTCCTGTTCGGTTTGTACTAACTTGCTCGGTTTGCACTGTCTGCTCGGTTTGCACTATCTGCTCGGTTTGCACTGTCTGCTCGGTTTGCACTGTCTACTTGGTTTGCACTGTTTGCTTAGTTTGCACTGTCTGCTCGATTTGCACTGTCTGCTCGGTTTGCACCCAGAATGCAAATAAGTGTTGTCACTAGTGGCAATTCTGTTTAATGCCAACAATCTCCCCCTTTGGCATTAGTGACAAAAAAACTTATTGGCCAAAACTTATATACATGAATCATGCTGAGTTTTATTTTGATTTTTCAAAATTTGTCTTTGTTATAGAGCTTTATACATTGTCTCCCCCTTTCAATGTGCTAACTGTTTCTATACAAATCTTCTTCTATACATATATCTCCCTCTATACATATCTCCCCCTTTTTGACGATAATGCCAAAGGTGTATATACAAGTTATTTACAGAGAGAATCCAAAATTTGATAGAAAATCAGAATGTACCTTCATTATTAGTGCCAGGGTTCTGTCCCAACTTTCTTGCAGAATCTTACATGTTTGGATTGCAATTTGGACTTCTGCAGAGAGTTCAATCATGTGATCTGCTATAGAGAACTGATTGTCATGAATCAATGTTTTGGAATGTTCAATGTGCTTATACATTGTATTCATGATGGGAAGGATCAAGTGTTGGATGTCTAGTAGTGTGGACCGGATCCTTGTGTCTTCTTTCAGTAGATCAGACTGTATGTTTGATAGGTGTGAGATTTTCATGTGATGAGCAGAGCTTGAACTTGGTTCAAGTTGTAGCTTCTGCTAATTGTAGCAAAACATGTTGGGAGGAGTCTACTTTAATACCTAATGCATCAGACAAAATGTCCTTAGCATCCTTGATGATTTGATATTCCTTATCTCTCTCTTCTTTAAGCTTCTTTTGTTTTGCTTTCCTTTGGAGGATCTCACCTATATTTTGCATTTGGTCTGCTGATAGATTTGCAAAATCCAATGTTGAAATTTCTATCTCTTCATCTAAGTCTATATCCTCTACTACATTCTTACCCAAAAATTTTATACTCGGTAGAGCCTTAGGCTTATCTGTACTTAATGCCTTGGTAGTAGTGACAGTAGATATAGTAGGGCTAGCTATAGAGACTGGTATACTTTCTACTGGAGAACTTAAAATATTTACACTTGAAGATTCAAAAACTGGAAAACTTACTGTTGGAAAACTTGATGATGCGGGAGACTGCAACTCGGTAGAAGAAATGATAGTTGCTTCTGTTGTTGTTAAAGATGATTGGACAAATGTTGAAGTTGTCACAACCATGCTTGAAGGTGTCTCCGGGCTGGATGTAGAAACTTTTACTGGAGAGGTAGGAAGGGATGCAATGACTTCTGCTGCTATCCTCACGGTATCATCTACCTCAGTGGCTTCTTCTTGTTCATCACTGTCATCTTCAATGTCTTTTATTATGACTGTTTCAATACTCGGTTGGTGAAGGTGGTATATGTTCTTCCATGTGGCATTTGCAGCCTTCACAACTGATTCAATATTGTTGATCAAAATCAAACAAGTATTGAACTTTAATGTCATCTTACTTTCATTTTCTTTTAATGCCTTCTTTACTTCATCATTTTTCAAGCTCGGCATTAACTGTCTCAGGGTTTGATCAAATATGTCTATCACAGTTTGCTTTGCATTGCTCCATCTCATTTTTATTGGATTTAATAGAACTGCTGGAACCTGTGGGGCTATTTCTTCAGGAGAGTATTTCCACTGTCCCATCTTTTCAATAACAACATCTTCTATTTCCTTCTGTTCTGTTTCCGATCTGGTTTCATATTTAAAGGATTTTATGTTACTTACTCCAGATCCTGATCCGTCTCTAAAGAGTTTGATCTTTTCTTGAAAGTTTAGAGGAGGCCTTTTGAATACTATGTCTTTATCTGCCTTGTCTGCCTTGCCTCTTGCATTTCTCCTTGTAAATACAGCAGTGGGAGGCTTAGGTGCCTTAGTGATGAATACCTTTCCTTTCTTCTTTGCAGGTTCTGGTTCCTCTGTTTTCTCATCCTTTTCCTCTTCTTCTTCATCTTTTTCTTCTTTGTCCTCGGTTATCATTTGCATTTTGGCTATCCTCTTCTTTCCTTTGTTTACCGCCTGTGGAAGCTTTATGCTTAGTTCAATTCTCACCTTAGCTTCATCATATGTTCCAAAATATGGAGCTTTGGGATTGACAGGCTGATTAAGAAGAGCTTCAATGATATTCTTGGTTTCATCAATATTTACCTCATAAGGAAGAGGTTTTACATATACAGTCCTTGGTTTAGCTGCTTGAATATATACATTATCACAATCCACCATAAAACAAATGTCATCCTTGTAATCTTCCACCAACTTCTATGGAATCTGGAATCTGTCATTCATTTTCTCTTTGAAAGACTCAAAATAATTATCCATGATGCTTTCAAAATTTTCACCCATTTCTGAGATGTATTCATTTATTTCATAAAGGGCTGGCACATCTTTTCTCCATACAACTTTTCCTTTAGAAGGGAAGAATTTCTGAACATAGAAGAATAAACAGACCAATAAGGATCCAAACTTACATGGATTGTTTTTGGAAGTTTGAATGCTTTCCATGTTTTTGTTAAACTGCTTTAACAATAAGTCTGCTAGGTCAAATGTTAAGTTATTCTTGACCACTTTGTATGCTAGGTCGATAGCTTCACAGGAGACACTATTCTGTCGACTAGAACTGTAAATCTTATGGGCAATAATGTGTGTACCAAACTTCAGTTCAGCATCGGTAATGCTGCTAACTTTCATGCCTCTACCGTCCCACTCGGCTAGGGTTTTCTTCTCTAGTTTCATCTGACCTAGGGTTTTGGTAGTTTTTGCTTTGTTCAACATGGGAAGATCAGTGATTTGATGAATCATCTTCTTTGTGATCTCTATGGGTTGCTCAAGCCAAATCTTGCCATCATGTACACAACTGAGAATGTATCTAACCCATTTATCTCGAAAGTTTCGAGGTAGATGTGCAATGTGAACTAAACCTTTATCTTCTAGATGTTTGTGCTCGGGTTTCAGAATACCATCCACACACAGTTCTTCACGCACAGTATCTAATTCTAGGTTCCCCATTTCATGAATTGAACAGTTGAAATGATTGCGGATATCGTTAATAAGTAGTACCTTAGGAGGAATCTGAGATTGAGCTCCGTTCGGATCTAGGGCTGCTGCAATTGCGGGCACGATCTTGAAATCTGGTGCTTTCCATTCCCCTTGGACTAACATATCAGATCCTTTCTTCGCTGAAGTGCTGGATGATGCCATGGTAGCTCACAGAAAATTCCTTTCGCAAAAGTGTTGAATCGCTAGGTTGCTCTTGAAATTTTCTGCTCTCAAAGTGCTAAAGGTTCGCGGTGAAGAATGAGTTCGATTACTTGCTTTTTGTTTACAACTCTGTCATTAATGCTTAGTACAAATTAGGGTATGAATTCTGACAGACTGTCACCCACTAAGAATTAATTGCTCGGTAAAGACTTCGCAACTCGGTGAACTTGAGAATTCATATTGCTCCGACCTCGCTCGGTAAAGACGGGTACTGACCTTGCTCGGTAAAGACTGATACCGACCTCCCTGTGATCTTACTGCATCTTGTATGCTGATTTAGATCTTTCTTTTAATTCAGTTCTGGAACTGCTTGAGATTGGTCTATGAGAATACAGTTCTAGTGCTTTCTTGGAAATTTAGTTTGAGTCGGTAGAGCCATCCATTCCATTACTTGGACTGGATTGCTCGGTAGATTTAGGAATCCATTTTTGTCTCACCTGTTTCCTGACCTTAGTTGCTTCATTCTTCTTTCCATCTTCAACTTCACTAGCATTCATGCAGTTTCTGGCTATGTGACCTAGTTTAGTGCATTTGAAGCATCTTACGGTAGTATCTCTTTTCCTTAGATGATGTTTTATGCAATTCATGCCAATGTGTCCATATTCTCCACAGTAATGACATCTATACCAGGTGTTGTAGTCCCATCCAAACATTGCTTTCATAATTTGTTCTGTTGGATTAAATGTCTTGGATCTGCACTCGGATGCCTTGTGACCTTGTTTGTTGCACTTGTGACAATTACCTCTGAATCTTGGTTTTTCCCTGCATTTATTTGCTTTGTGACCAGGTTGATTGCAGCTGTAACATTTTCCATTGAATTCTGCTTTTTCATTGTTCCAACATTTATTTGAAGTATGTCCTATTTTACCACAGTGATTACAAGTAGGTTTTTAATTTCTTTGAGTACCTTGCTTAGAGGATTCGCCTTCTCCTTTGTATCCAAGTCCTGCTTTTCCTTTTTGCCTATGAAGATTTCGCTCATACAACTGATTCAAGTCTTCTTGACTTTTCAGCATTCCTTCATTGATTTGTTTTTCATCGTTTAGGTCATCCACCAATCTTAGATTGATTTCCTTTTTAGATCTTAGTTCTTCTCTTGTGCTTTCTATTTCTGATCTTAGATTCAGAATTTCCTCATTTGTATGAGAGATCTGATCAATTAGGTTTTCTAGCTGAAGGGTTTTATTTTGGACTTCAATGTTCCTTCCATCTAATTCATCTTTTAACTTGTTTCTTTGTTCCAAGATCTCACAGAATCTTGTAGAGTGTAGCTCTTGTTCTCTTTTTAATTTTCTCACTTCTTCCTGCAGAGACCCATTCTTTTCTAGGAGTTCTTTGACAGCATTGTTTGCTTCATCTGAGTTATTTGAGGGAAAAAGATCTTCAATCTTTTCTTCAATGTAATTCTGATCATTCATCTGATTTGCAAGTTCCTTCCTTCTTCTTAGGGATTGGGAAAGATGTTCTTTTGCTTCCTTGAGTTTAGCTATGGCCATTTCCAGATCTAGCTTCTCATTTTCAATCACCTTGTTCAGTTTGAATACCTCCATTGTCCTGGATCTTTGCTCAAGCTAGTTAAGCTTTATCTTGAGAACCAATGCTGCTCTGATACCAATTGTTAGAAATATTCAGGAATTAACCGAGTTACTGAGAGGGGAGGGGTGAATCAGTAACTCCAAATTTTTTTTCAATTTAACATGTAATTTACTTTTAACCTTTGCATATGAAACTTAAGAGCATTCACAATAATGACACATAGATTTGGTTACCTAGAAACCTTCCAAAAAGAAAGTAAAACTGGGGTGGGGATGAAACCCACAAAAGCTTTAATACTACAGAATAAAGTTGGCCGGTTAAGGCTTACAATTTGATCACTTCTGATGATCTGCCCTGTTAGGAGCAATAAGGATTGCTAAATCCACCCTGTTAGAGGATTTACAAAACATACAATGAAGTATGCACTCGGTAAAGAGATTTTACAAAAGACTGTTAAGTCTACCCGGTTAAAGGATTTAGTACTGATTCACTTGTTAGGATGAAACAGTAGATCTCTGGCTTTGCAACTAGATTGCTGATTGAGATTCGCTGATGTACTGATCACCTTCTGTGATGAATTTGTCTTTGCTGTTCCTTATACTTCTGAAGCCCTTTGTAATTCGCTTATCTCTGCCTTTCTTTCTTTTTCACATATATGCTTCTTACATTTTTTTGACATTTTTACAACATTGTTTATATACAAGTCTTAAACAATTAATTACAATTACAATTACAAAGTCGGTTTGACAAATAAACATAAGTGCTACTAAGTCGGCCCAAGTATGGTTACACGGTTCCTGCAAACTAACTCGGTGACTTTCTGATACTCGACGTCCACTGCATTACTCAGCATCATCATGCACTCTATAGAAGTGAAGGCACGGTTCATACTGATCACTCGGTAGGTTTTGAACTCGATAAATACTGGTGACTCGGTAGACATGATGTTACTCGGTTTACACTATCCTGTTCAGTTTGTACTAACTTGCTCGGTTTGCACTGTCTGCTCGGTTTGCACTGTCTGCTCGGTTTGCACTGTCTACTCGGTTTGCACCCAGAATGCAAATAAGTGTTGTCACTAGTGGAAATTTTGTTTAATGCCAACACCTTGTACATAACTCCCCATATTTTTTAAGTTCTTCGGGGCTTAGGTTCCTCAGGTCACAATCAGGTATAAAAATTATTTCATCTAGTGTGACTGGTCCTTTTCCTTATTTCTTCTTCTTCTACTTCATCGTCTCTGACTTGTGAGGTGAGCACTTTACTAATTGAACCATTACTTTATCCTCAACCTTATGTGTATCTTTCCCAGTTGACACAATATCTTCCTTTTTTTGCTCCTTGGTAACCTATGTGTCTATTGAATGAGATAGAGCCTCTAATGTTGTGTCAGGTGGGGTAGCCTTAGTTGATTTGGGCTCATCTTGGCCCTTTGTATCCTCTTTTGTTGTCTATTTTCCTTTAGAATTATTTGTTTCTATCGTTGTTCCAGTGCCTTGTTCCCCTGATGTATCCATTGATTCCTTAGGGATTGAGCCTTTAGGTTGATCCTTGGTCACAATTTCAATAGCTTCCATCAGAATAGAAAATTCACCCAATAATGATGTGATTGCAAGCTCGGTAAAAATACCTTCTTCTTGTGTTGTGCCTCCAACAATAATCACATACTCATTATTATCTCTATCATTAGGATCACCATTTGTGATGTCCTCGATGAGTACATCTAATGCATTGTTATCTATAATTTAGATCTCAACCCGATCTAGTGCATCCTGTGAAATGTTTAAGTCTTCAGTGGCAACTGTGGTATCAGGTACCTTGGTATCTAATATATTTAATTTTTATTGGTTCAGTGCCAATTTTGCATCTTCAATATGTATGCCTTTACCTTTTGAATTCTGTCTCTTCTTAGACAAGTTGATAAATGCCATCTTCTCAGCTTGCTCTCAGGCTACAACTATTGAGGTCCATATGAGTTGACTTGAATCATCTATAAGTCCTAGGTTCTCATCTAGTATCGATAGTGCCTAACTTTTTACTCTGAATCTCCTAGAGTATGTTTTCATGTATTCCTCAATCTCAGTGATAGACAAATTAGGAACTGCTAAGAATAAGGATTATTCTCTCATTTTCTTCTTGGTTTCTAAGGCATAGGACCATTTCTAATTTATTCTTTCCTCTAAAGCCTTGGGTAATTGCTTGGAAAATTCAAGTGGAACTCTCTTAAATTTAATCATCATCTAGATGACTGCCTCTTCTATTGTGTTATGATCCTCAGTTGACATGTGCTCAAACTGACTGAGTGTAGGATCAATGATTTAACCATTCTCAATGATATCTTCAGAAACATTATCAATTGTTCTATTTTTATTTCTGACCACTTTGAATTGATTGTTATCATTTTCTTCATCTTCTAAATATTCCATACTTCTTATCAGTTTTCTTCTTTCCTTCAGTGCCTCTATAGTAGCTTTTGTTCCTCTCTTTGTATATTTTTTGTCAATGATGTTGCCTTTGGTTTAGTAACTTTCACAACTCCCTTTTTTAATGGTGGTGAAGTTGTAGTTTTTGACCTTGTTCATGCCCTGATTGCACCTCTAACTGCTTCTTTTTTAGAGTTGGTGAAAGCAAAACTAGTGTAGAATTTGTCACTTTATCATACTCAATTTCTTCACTATCATGTGGTTTATGAGTTAACATTAACTGACGTTTGGTTACTGCTTCAACTGGTATACTATCTGATGATCAAGAATCATCTCCAAACTTCTCAACTAAATTTTTCATCATCTTTCTTGATTTCTTAGTTATCTTGCCAATGCCCAGACCTATTTTTATTCTTGACTTGGCCTCCTCAAATGTTCCAAACCTCTCTACATTTTTATCTTTAGGTGTAGCTAGTAGAGCCTTGATTGATTTTGAAGAAAAATCAATATTCATTTCATAACCCATGGGGGCTAGCCATCTAATCTTGGCCTCCACAGCCTTTATCAGTGTATGGTCGGTGTCCACAAGAAAACAAATATCTATCTCACATTCCTGAACCAATTTACTAGGAATTCTACTCCCAGATTCATTCTGATCTTAAACTCCTTAAAATAATCATCAAGAACTTTGTTCATATTGTTTCCCAAATCATTCATTATATCAAAAATTTGCACAATGACTGGTTTTTCGGTAGACCACTCTGCATTACTGATAGAATGGAAAAATCATTGTAAGTACAAAAATATGCACACTAGAAGTGATCTAAATTTTCAAGTATTTGACTTTGCTGATCAAATAGTCTTCATATTTTCTTCAATTTGCTTCAGAAGAAGCTCAACAAGGTCTAACTAAAAAATTTTCTTTACCATTTTAAATGCAATGTCAACAACTCCACATGGTACACTGTTTAGTCTACTCAACTAATAGATCTTATAACCAATGACATGTACTACAAACTTAACCTTTGGGTCCCCAATTATAGCAATTTTCAGTGTTCGGCCATCCCATGTTGCGCCTTTGTTATTTTCAATGTCGACCCTTGAAGCACTGCAAAAAGCCTTGACCTTGTCAGTTGTTGGGTATCTGGTACCTCTGTGAATCATATTCTTTATTACTTTTACTGGTTCATCCAACCAAAATGTCCCATCATGATACTGACTGAGTACAACCCTAACCCATTCATTTTTAAAAGTTTTCAGGAAATTTAGGGCATTTGTAAGACCAATCTTCTTCACCTATTTGAATTATGGTTTCAATTTTTGTTAGAATAACTGAGAGGGGGGTGAATTAGTTATCCAGTGTCCCAAAACAAAATGTATAATTCAAAACAATTTCTTCAATCCCTACTACTCTGTAAACAATAAATACTTTAACTGTTTGTGCATTTACCACTTATCAAACTAATACTTATAGCTGTTACTGATCAAATCTAACATGTATTATGGAAAAACAAATATTGTAATCAATACATAACACAAGATATTTAACATGGAAACCCTGTAAAGGGAAAAAGCACCTAGGACCGGCAACCCAAAATTGTTCACTCTTCTGAAGTGAGGCCGGTGAAGACCCAACCCTATTAAAGGTTACAAACACACTGTCAGGTGTGACCTTGTTAGAGGATTTTATACTATAAGTTATCGTCCAACCAGCATTCACTATGGGGTTGACAGGATAACAATGTTCACTCTAATGAATGATACATCATAAGACTTTCTAAGTCCACTCGATTAAGATATTTGACTGTGTACAATGGTTAAATATGTAACAATAGTTGATCTACCTTATTACAACTTCAATTGTAGATTACAGATCAATATTATGCTTATACAAATCCTTCTGATCAATATATCACTTCAGATTCAATACTGTGTTAACTTACTATCCATTGGTAATAGCTCTTTGTAGCTCGGTAACTATTCTACAGCTCAGTTCTCACTAACCAGTATGATCAGAATGCATGAAAACTTCATGCAAAATTTTTGCAACATCTACTTCTTCCGGCATCTTTTTCATAATGAAACCTTAGTCTCTTATATAGACATGTAAAATGTTTTCTTTCTATCCATCAGATTTTGTCGCTTAATCATCTCCATTGATTTTGCCACTTCAAGCTTCCTCAGCTGATGTGTCAATAACTCATTTCAATCTACTTCGTTAGATCCTTTTGATTTATGTTAGCTATCCATCATCATAACAAACTTTATCTGTTAACTCAGAATCATACACTTGCCAGCTCATCAATCTTATTAGCTAAACTGATCATTTAATTCATTATGTTCTCGTCAGTTAACAAAGAAATGTGTCGGTGAACACAAGCTCGGTTAACACTATGCTCAGTATACACTACACTCCGTCAGTGTAATTGAAATGCTTTAGTGTACCGACAACACTGCTTTGTAGCTTTCATCTCTATTCTTCATTATAGATGAATGCAACATAATGAAGTCAATTCCATCAAGTCATAAACTCATCAACAAGTTACTCAGTGTATTCTATATCCTCATCTGACATGTACATCTTCCTCATGTTGATTTCTCTGTTCTTCCTTTCTTTCCACCTTTCTTCAGATGTGTCAATATAGTAACTTACAAGATAAGTATTGTCAAGCTAGTTGACATCAATGACAACATAAAAATGATTTAATCATCTTGCATTATCTAAACATCAACTTCTTAGTAATCTTGAATTATAGATTCTTTATTTTTGTTCCAAATCAGTTGTAGTTCATCAATCTCTCCCTTTGGCATTGATGGCAACTCAAGTAATATGAAATGTACCATACACATACCAAACCTGTATTATACAACTCTGTAAACAAATGTTGTAAGTTGAATAGACTTAATATGTTTAATTACTACATTACTCAACATTTTTAAAATTGTAATGCTTGTCATCAGATGTGCTCTTTTTAGTTCCCCTATTTCTTCTTATGTTCTCAGTAACTGATCTTCAATGCTCTATTCCATTCAAATTGTCTCTCCCTTAGATAGTTCTCATCGGTGTTGTTTCTCTTCCTTTATTTATTTCTCCTTTTCATATTATTTATCTCTCCCTCTAACAATAATGCCAAAGAAACAAATAAACAAATAGCTCTATCGGTAGCCAAGTAACTCTTTATTATTCATCATCTTCTCTATATCTCTGAATACTGATATCTCAATCTATTCTAGTTCTCCAAACTTAATCACAACCTTAAACATGAGTCAAAGTGTGAACTATGCTACATCAACATGAATGATCTTCTAACAAAAGTAGGCTGATGCAACATCCAGATCACATCAGTGACCGATAGATAAGGGATGGACCCCAAGTCTAGTCCTCAAGTATTCAAATGTGTCCTTTTGTAGGGGCTTTGTAAAAATATCTGCAAGTTGTTCCTTAGATGTAACAAATTATAACTCACTTGCTTCTCCTACACTTGTTCTCTTAAGTAATGATACTTAATATATATATGATTTGTCTTCAAGTGCATCATAGGATGCTTTGAAATGTTAATAGCATTGGTGTTGTCACAGTATATAATCACTGGATGAGTGATTACCTCATTCATTCCTTCCAACACTTGCTTGATGTATGCAATGTTTGAGCAATTTGTAGTAGTAGCAACATACTCTGCTTTAGTTGTTGACTGAGAAATGCAAGCTTTCTTTTTACTTGTCTAGGTTACAAGTCTTTCACCAAAGAAAAATTCTCCTCCGGTGGTGCTTTTCCTATCATCTACATTTCCAGCCCAATCAACATCGGTATAAACCTTCAGTTCAAACTTTCCTTCCTTTGGATACCAAATGCCATAATCTTCTATCTTTTTCAGATATCTAAGGATTCTTTTAGTAGCTATCATGTGAGATTCTCTAGGGTTAGTAGAAAACCTAGCAACAATCCCCATAGCATGTGTTATATCTGGTCTACTGTGAACTACATACATTAGTTTACCAATCATGGATCGGTAAAGTGTCTAATTTACCTCTATAGTTTCATCCTCCTTTGTCAATTTGCATCCAGTAGCCATCAGTGTTCCCAGAGGTTTAGCATCTTCCATGCCAAATGTCTTTAAGACTTCCTTAATGTATTTAGATTGTGTGATGAATATCCCATCACTCTACTGAATCACTTTTAGTCCTAGAAAGAATTTAATCTCTCCAAACATAGACATTTCAAATTCTTTTTGCATCTCATCAGCAAAGGCTTTGCATATATGATCTCATCCTCCAAAAATAATATCATCCACAAATATTTTAGCAATAATAATAGTGTCATTAGTATTACCTTTCATATACAGATTATTGTTTTCACTTGTTCTAACAAATCCAATACTTAGCAAGTAAGTATGCGGTCTTTCATACCATGCTCTCAGTGCTTGCTTCAATCCATATAAAGCTTTATGTAATCTACATACCATGTTTCTATTTTCAGGATCAACAAATCCTTCTGGTTGTTCTATGTAGACTTCTTCTTCAAGTATACCATTCAGAAATGTTGACTTCACATCCATTTAATAAACTTTGAACTTCTTGTGTGTAGCATAAGCAAGTCGCATTCTAACTCCTTCTAATCTAGCAACAGGTGCAAATGTTTCACCATAATCAATACCTTCTTCCTATGCATATCCCTTGCATACTAATCTAGCTTTATTTCTTGTAACTTCACCATTTTTATTTAGCTTATTCCTGAATATCCACTTAGTACCGATAACATTCTTGTCTTTTGGTCGAGGTACTAAGGACCAAGTTTTGTTCTTCTCTATTTTCTCTATCTCCTCGATCATTGCATTAATCCATTCCTCATTCTCTAGTGCTACTTTCACATTTTTAGGTTCAAATTCACAAAGTAAGCATGTACCTTCTCTTATTTTACATCTAGTTTGCATTCTAGCTTGTCTGTCTCCAATAATCTATGTCTCAAGATGATGTCTTCTGACAAATCTAGCTAGTATTCTATCTCTTCTTTCTTGTTCATCCTATTCAGGTTCATTAGCTTGCTCAGCAGCTACATTTTGTTCGTCAGTTTCCTCTTCCTGCTATTGTGCATTGTTTCCCTAATGTTGTGTATTGTTTCCCTACTATTGTGTATTGTTTCCCTATTGTTGTGTATTGCTTCTCTCCTGACCAGTTGTCACAGCTTGTTGTTTTAGTAGGTACTCTGGATATTCAATGTAAGTGAATCTACCATAATCTTTTGGTTCCTTCCTACTTTCCTCTGTGTTCTTGTCATCAAACTCATCAACATGAATCTGAGTACTTTCAATAATCTTATTTGTAACCTTATTTAGACATTTGTATGCTATACTTGTAGTGTAATATCCAAGAAATATCCCTTCATCTCCTTTAGAATCAAATTTTCCATTTCTCTCATCTTTAAAAATAAAGCATTTGCTTCCAAAAATTTTGAAATAACTTACAGTAGATTTGTGTCCAAACCATAGCTCATAAGATGTTCAGTTGGTGTCCTTCTTCAATTGTACATGGTTAAGCACATATACAGTTGTACTGACAGCTTCCCTCCAATATGTCTGAGCAACATTCTTCTGTATCATCAGTGTTCTGGCATAGTCAATTATAGATCTGTTCCTCCTTTCAGCAATGCCATTTTGCTGAGGTGTCCTCGGTGCAGATACCCATCTCTTAATTCCATACTCATTATAGAAATTAGTAAATTCATCATAGATAAATTCACCTCCTCTATCAGATCTTAAGCATTTTATTTATTTTCCAGTCTCTTTCTCTACCTTAGCTTTATACCGCTTAAACATTTTAAGAGCTTCATATTTCTCTTTCTGAAACATAAGAGTCATCAATCTAGTATAGTCATCAAGAAAAAGAATAAAGTATCTATCACCATAATAACTATGAGTTCTCATAGGAGCACATGGGTCAGTATGAACCAAATCAAGTATCTTCTTTATTGAGTAGTCTTTACTTTTGAAACTAGATTTAGTCATCTTACCTTTTTGACATTCATGGCACATAGCATGATCAGCTTTTTACAGGTTAGGCAATCCTCTAACTCTTCTCTTTTTGCTAATCTTGATCATGTTATCAAAATTCACATGACATAATCTTTTGTGCCACAACCATGCATCTTCATCTTTCAGTAACAAACAAGAAGACTGATCTATATCAAGATAAAATAGGTTACCTTTGGATTATGTACCAATTGCAACAAGTCTTCCTCCATCATCATAGATTTTCACCTTTTTTCTCTCAAAAGCAAGTCGATGGCCTGAATTGTTCAGCTGAGTCACACTTAACAAATTGTAATTCAGTCCATCTACCCAGTATGCATTTTCACATTTAATTATATCATTAATCATCAATGTACCTTTACCTCTTACCATACAAGGTGCATCATTTCCCATTCTTATAGATCCTCCATTGTATTCAACAAGTTGATCAAATTTTTCTACATCACCGGTCATATGATGTGTGTAGCCACTGTCTATGATCCATGTATCATTTTTGTCAACTCTAGAGATCAGTTCTATCTCTTCATGTTTTTCTTCTTCCTCTGAATCATCTTTCATAGCAACAAATACTACTTCTACATCATCATCAGTGTTAGATTTGGATTCAATATCTTCGGCAATGTAACATACATTTTTCCCTTTGTCATAACTATCTCAGTTATCTCTTTTTTTGTATCGGTAGCCTCTGTTGACTCTTCTCCCATAGCTTCCTTCTGATCGGTCTTTGGATCTATCATCATCTTTCTTCTGTGGACATCTAGAAGCAATGTGGCCAACCTCTTTAAAATTAAAACATGCCAAATGTAGCTTACCTCTATATCTTCCTTTTCCTTTGGGCAATCTTCTGGCCATAAGAGCTTCAAGCTCATCAAGTTCATCATCGGTGTCGCTGTCACTATCATCATTCTTATTTTTTCTACTAGACTTACTAATCTTCAAAGAAGACATGAAAGCTGACTCAACAAGAGCAATAATAGTGTTGTCAAAGTTGTTTAATTCAAAGGTTGTAAGCTTACTGATCAATGTGTCAAGGGTAAGATTGGATATGGCCCTTGTTTCATGAATTGCAGAGATCCTAATCACATAAACTGGTAACAAAGTTCTGAGAATCTTGCTTATGATTGTTTCATCATCAATTAGTCCATCAGATGCTCTAATAGCATGTACTACCTCTTTTAGTCTGTTTGAATATTGCACGATGTTCTCACCTTCTTTCATTCTCATATCATCAAAATGACCTCTTAGACTTTCTGGTATGGCTCTCTTAACATTCAAATCTCCACTATATATCAAATTTAGCTTGTCCCACATCTATTTGGCAGTAGTGCATCCCTTAATGTCTTCAAATTCAACGTCGGTATAGGTAGCAGAAAATTCCATCATAGTGATATTGTGTTCATGCTTGTCTTTTAGTTGATCAAGGGTTAAGGGACCAGTGGGCGGAACCATGTAGCCATTCTTCATCAGGTCTATAGGTGAGTTCCCAATTCCAGATATGTGCAACAACATTCAGCTTTGTCATACTGCGAAATTCTCTTTGTTCAGTTTCGGTACTTCCCTCTTATACATCTTGAGACATTTGTGCTGAAGTCCTTAAAACTTTGTTCTAAGGAACCGAAGCTCTGATACCAATTGTTAGAATAACTGAGAGGGGGGTGAATCAATTATCTAGTGTCCCAAAACAAAATGTGTAATTCAAAACAATTTCTTCAATTCCCACTGCTCGGTAAACAATAAATACTTTAACTATCTGTGCATTTACTGATTATCAAACTAATACTTATAACTATTACTGATCAAATCTAACATGTATTATGCAAAAACAAATATTGTAATCAACACATAACATAAGAGATTTAACGTGGAAACCCTGTAAAGGGAAAAACCACCTGGGACTGGCAACCCAAAATTATTCACTCTTCTGAAGTGAGGTCAGTGAAGACCCAACCCTATTAAAGGTTACAAACACACTATCAGGTGTGACCTTGTTAGAGGATTTTATATTAGAAGTCATCGTCCAACCAGCATTCACTATGGGGTTGACAGGATAATAATGTTCACTCTAATGAATGATACATCATAATACTTTCTAAGTCCACTCAGTTAAGAGATTTGACTATGTACAATGGTTAAATATGTAACAGTAGTTGATCTGCCTTATTACAACTTCAATTGTAGATTACAGATCAATATTATGCTTATACAAATCCTTCTGATCAATATATCACTTCAGATTCAATACTATGTTAACTTACTATCCATCGGTAATAGCTCTTTGTAGCTCGGTAACTGTTCTGCAGCTCGGTTCTCACTAACTAGTATGATCAGAATGCATGAAAACTTCTTCACGCAAAATTTATATAGCATCTACTTCTTTCGGCATCTTTTTCATAATGAAACCTTAATCTCTTATATAGACATGTAAAATTTCTATCCATCAGATTTTGCAACTTAATCATCTACATTGATTTTGCCGCTTCAAACTTCCTCAGCTAATCTGTCAATAACTCATTTCAATATTCTTTGTTAGATCCTTTTTATTTATGTTAGCCATCAATCATCATAACAAACTTTATTTGTTACCTCAAAATCATACACTTGCCAGCTCATCAATCTTATCAGCTAAACTGATCATTAAATTCATTTTGTTCTCATCGGTTAACAAAGAAATGTGTCAGTGAACACAAGCTCGGTTAACACTATGCTCAGTATACACTACACTCCATCGGTGTATAATAAAATGCTTTAGTGTACCAACAACACTGCTTTGTAGCTTTCAGCTCTATTCTTCATTATAGATGAATGCAACATAATGAAGTCAATTCCATCAAGTCATAGACTCATCAACAAGTTACTCAGTGTATTCTTTATCCTCATCTAACATGTACATCTTCCTCATGTATATTTCTCTGTTCTTCCTTTCTTTCCACCTTTCTTCAGATGTGTCAGTATAGTAACTTACAAGATAAGTACTGTCAAGCTAGTTGACATCAATGACAACATAAAACTGATTTAATCATCTTGCATTATCTAAACATCAAATGTTGGAAATATTCAAGACTAACCGAGTTACTGAGAGGGGAGGGGTGAATCAGTAACTACAAATTTTCTTACCAATTTCAAATCAAGATGTTATATACTTTTACTAATCTAATTTCATACATGAGAAACTCAAACATAAAAGCATTCATATCAATTTGACACACAGATTTGGTAACCTAGAAACCTTCCAAATAGAAAGTAAAACTAGGGTGGGGATGATACCCAAAAGACTTTAATGTTGTAGTATAAATTTGGCTGGTTAAGGCTTACAATGATCACTTCTGATGATCTGCCCTGTTAGGAGCAATAAGGACTTCTAAGTCCACCTTGTTAGAGGATTTACAAACATACAATGAAGTATGCACTCGGTTAAGAGATTTTACAAAAGACTGTTAAGTCTACCCTGTTAGAGGATTTAGTACTGATTCACTTGTTAGAATGAAATAGTAGATCTCTTACTTGCAACTATATTTGTTGAATGAGATTCGCTGATGTACTGATCACCTTCTGTGATGGATTTGTCTCTGCTGCTCCTTATACTGCTGTAGCCCTTTGTAATTCACTTACTTCTGTATCTTCGCATACACATACATTTTTTTTTTAATTCTTCTTCTAATGTGGATATGATATAAACATTGCTTATATATCAATCCAAATTGATTACAAAACAATTACAAAGTCGACTCTTAAATAAATAAACACAAGTATTACTGAGTCGGCCCAGATATTGTTACTCAGTTCCTGCAAACTAACTCGGTGACTTTCTGATACTCGGCGTCCACTGTGTTACTCGACATCGTCATGCACTTGGTAGAAGTGGAGACTCAGTCCATACTAATCACTTGGTCATAGTTTTGAACTCGATAAATATGGGAGACTCGGTAGATATAGTGTTACTCGGTAGAAACTAAATTTCCTATTTAACCGTGCAGCACTCAGTAGATACTGTTCAACTCAGTAAGCTTTGTTCTGCTCGGTAAGCTCTGAGAATCTGAATAAGTGTTGTCACTAGATGACAATCATGCTTAATGCCAACATCAACTTCTTAGTAATCTTGAATTACAGATTCTTCATTTTTGTTCCAAATCAGTTGTAGTTCATCAAGTATTTGTCATCACTGAAAAGCTTCTAATAAGATAGAATTATCTCAAAGTCTCAAATCTCTCCTATTTTGCAGTGGATGTAGGATTTGACATCTTCAACTAACAAAACCCTAGGTGGGATGCTTGAGAAAGCTCCCACTAAATCACTTTTAGATGCAACTTCTGGATGAAGTTTGTACTTAGGTTCATCATAGTTAGCTAAAACTATTAGGTTCACTTCCTATCCTACAAACTTAGATTCATTTGCCTTCGATGTGGATGCCATTATAATCAATTTAGGGTTTCAGCAAAATATGTTGAATGTGCTCGGTAGCAGTTGTACTTACTAGGAGATGATGTAGAATACTCTCAGTTTGATCTAAAACTAACTTGAATACTTCTAAAAATTCTCAACTTGAATTCACTCTATGAATATTATCACTCTTCAAAATCTCTTTGTGAGGAATGAACTAACTCTTTCGTATATATATATAGCCTTTTTCAAATTCCCTCTCAAAATACTTGTCATTAATGTATGACCTACTTCCAGTACGATCACAAATGTCAACTTGGTGATTACCACAAAACATCAATAGCCCAGTTAACATAGAACTTTCTACTCAGTTGACATTGATACTTAGTTAAACTTTCATAATAGTCACCAACGGGTAACTCTCTACTCGGTCTTGCTTGTACTGACTGTATGACTTTGTTAACTCAAAACTTTGTAAACCATAATGTGTCTTAATTCATGCAGATTTGGTATGTGCACATCAAATATAAGGAGTTGTTTTAAGATAAGATCAATTTGGAATATCATTTATATGTATACCTATTTCACCTTAGGTGGAGGTACTGATGTCACCCAATCCAGTGGATGAGGTTTCATCGATTGCATTTCTTGACTCAACATTCTCATTTGATGCCTATCTCCACATAGTATTTCTAATCCTCAAGATATCTGCAATAGTGTGGCTAGCCTCAAATATATGTCCTTCTAGTGCTCGATCTTTGCAATCCTTTCTTAAGTGACTGACCTTATGACAATGTAAGCATGCCATACTAGTTCTTGTGCATCTTCAATATTTTTTAGCCCATCTCTTCCTCATACAATTTGCTGCAATATGTCCATACCTTCCACATACTATGCAGTTAACCTATGTGTTGTAATCCCAAGTGTCTGCACTATTTTTTATCTTCGGTTGATAAGGTTTGTTCCTTTGTTTTTGTGTCCAGACTTGCTTCATCTTTTCCTTAGATTCTTGTGAAGTGTGTCCATGCTTGTTGCAAGTATAACATAGTTTCTCCATGGTAGTATTTTTATTATTCTTATTCATCTTAGCTCTACATTCTTATGCTTGATGTCCAAATTTACCACAATAATAACAATAACCATTAAACTTAGGAGTGACTTGAGGTTTACCTTGTACTTTACTCCTGCAAACATTTGAAGTATGCCATAGTTTTCCACAGTGGTAGCATGTGAGTGTCTTAGGTTTCTGATTTTGATTATTGTTCACTTGTTCAATTTGTTTTGATGATTCTCCTTGTCTAGTGTAGCCTAATCTCTTCCAAACCTTCTTTTATTAATCAAAAAATCATCAATCTTCTTAGAATTGTCTTCATATTTCCTTATCATTTCATTGTGTTGTTGCTGCATCTTTACTTCATTTCTCAGTTTTTCATTTTCTTCCCTAAGTATTCCAATATCTTCAAGTTTACTTGACAACTCACCATTTACTCGGTTGATCTCCTAGTTTACAATCATCATTTGATTGGATATTTCAAAATTATGCTTGATAAGTCTTTGTATTTCAGTTTCTTTTACTTGAAGTTGTTTAGTCATGTGTCTTCAGTCTTCAAGAACTAGATTCCTTTCTTGTTTTTCTTGTATAGCATTGTTCATCACATCAATTATTCTCACCATCTGTGATTCTTGACCGATTTGTAGGGCTTTCACTTATTTAGTTAAGTGAAGATTCTTTTTAGACAAATCAAAGATTGCACTTCACAACCATCACAAAAACTTCTTGAACTAGATCCAATGTTATCAAATAAGTCAACAATCTCTTCTTCATGGTAACTAGTCTCATTTTCTAGAATAGCTAGGTTCTTTCTCTAAACCAGTAACTTCTTCAATGCATCCTTAGCTTGGTTATACTACTCTATGAACATCTGCATCTGAATCTTCTAATTCTCTATTGTCTTATCCAACTTATATCTCTCCATGGATAGATCTTTACTCTTCAGTGATTAAACCATCCAATAAGAGATATGTGCTCTGATACCAATTGTTGGAATGGAGAGATAGGGTACTAGGAGGGGAGGGGTGAATCAGTGCCCACAAAAACTTTCAACTTGAAACTCAATCTATAAAAATTAGTTTACTAATCTACCCAACTGAATCTATTCATTCAATTAACTTGAGAATGTAAAGTATATGAAATCAAATAACAATTCAGTCACATAACACAAGTATTTTGGTTATGCAAAAACCCTTGTTATAAGGTAAAAATTGTGGTGGGGATGACACCCACAAATTCTTCACTACTACAGATAATAAAGTTTGTCTATTAGGGCTACAAGTTGTGATCACTTTTGATGATCTTACCCTGTTAGGAGTAACAATTAGATCGGCTATATCTACCTAGTTATAGGATTTCAACAAAAATACTTGAGTGTGTACTCAGTTAAGAGATTTACAAAATACTGTTAGGTCTACTCTGTTAAGAGATTTTTGCTAACTTTTTTACAATGATTAAATAATAACAGCATGTATCTGTAAATGACAACTTAAGCTTGTCTAAAATAGATCTATGAAATACTGAATAAATATCAGCTTGATATGTGAAAATATTATTTTTGAACCGCTCGGTAGCCTTGTCTAATTCTGCCTAATCTGAATGTCTCTGCATTCTTCTCTTCTATGTCTGATTACTGATGTCTTGGAGTTGGCTTCTTGCTTCAAGATCTCCTTCACTTTTTCATACCAAACATATCCTCCCTTATCATGCATATCATCAAAATGACATAAAATTAAAATATATAACATACTGCTATTGCCGCTTAACAAAATTAGGTTACAATATCTTATGAAAAACCCTAAGATCCATGATGTACAAAAATAACCTTAACTGGTAAGATTGTTGCTACTTAGGAAAGTACTATATCTATTTGAGTGTTGCTAAGGGGATAGGCAAGGTTGGTAACAATAGCACCCAAGGAAAGGTTGAGTTATCTTGATACTGCAAAGTATACTTGACTATGTTGTACAATGATGAGACAATGTATTGTTTATCTTAGTAAGATTGAATACTAAACTAGTAGGCTTCACTAAGCAAAAATGGAGAAATCATGTTCAAACTGAGTAATGTTAGTGTCGACCGAGTCAGTATATGCCGAGCAAAATTCTAGTGTCGACTGAACATCAGTTAATTGCTGAGAATGATAGTATAAGCCGAGTAAATATTTTTCTAGTAATGACCGAGCTTTCTACATGAAGACCGAGTAGTTGATCACAGTATTGACTGAGCATCAGTATTTTTATATTTGAAGAGAATTCAGATTTGGAGCTGACATTGTTGAATTCTTGGATTATGTAAAACATGTTGACTTTATTTATTGATTGTTTGAAAGAATTGAATGCACTAAAAAATGTTTTATTGTAAATCTTTAAGAGATTTGAGATGTTTCTAGAAAAGGAGCCAAAGAACATAAAGTGGGTAGATTCAATGAATCTAAGCTAACCCTAAGATCTACGAAGGAGATTGAGCAGAAAAAGATGAGTTAACCTAATTGAGGAAGTATTAACGGAACCTAAGCATTAGGTATGTGTGTGCATGGGTGAAAAGAGGATGTTGAAAGATCAGTAGATGTTATTGATTGTATAAGCAGAAAAAGTGTGGTGATTACTTGAAGAAAAGTTCCGAGCAGATCAGAGATGGAGATGGAAAAGTTTCAAAGTCAGTAAACTAGCATTTGTGTACAGAATTGGACCTGATATTTGCAAAGTGAGTTGTATGTTTTTCAGTTCAATACTGCTACTACTTTCTAACCATTGTAATAGTCAAAATCCTTTTAACAGAAGTTGACCTAATAGTCATATGTTTAAATCCTTTGAACAAGGATGCATTCTAATGGAATGTATGTAAGTCCTATAACAAGGCTCACTTCTAATAGAGTGATTGAAATCCTTTAACTGGGTCACACCAAATAGTGTGTATTGTAACCTTTGACAAGGTTGGCTTTTAACCGAGCTCACTTCAGAAGAGTGAAAATAATAGTAGCATGTTACAAAGTGGTTTTTCCCTTATTGGGTTTCCAGTATAAATCCTAGTGTCAATGCTTGTGTGAATGTTTTGGTTTGAACATTTCTATTTTTTACAAGTTAGATACAGTTGGGTAGTGGACTTAAATGTTATATGTTCTATTATAGAACCAGTGATGACCGAGTTGGTTTTGGTTGTTAGATTTGATTTAAAGAAAAGTTTTTGAAGTTTATTTTATACATCTGGACCTTAGAAAAACTGATTCACCCCCCCCCCTCTCTCTTTTGTTCTAAATCATATTAACAATTGGTATCAGAGCTATGTTTCTTATTATTGGTGTTTCCAAAAATCAAATTTAAAGGGACTTGAAGAAAATGATCAGGATGTATAAGGAGGTACTGAAGCTGAATAAGAAAAACTTCCCTGCATGGAAAAGCTCGATGAAGCTACACCTGGCTGGTATTGGTGATTCTGCAAAGTACTACATTGAGAATGACTATGTCTCACCTATCGTACCTTTGAATACTGAAGAAATGAGAGCTAAGTAAGAACATAATTAGGTAATGCTAGAAATTGCATCTATCCTAAGCTATCCAGAATTTGAGAACATTAAGGATTGCACAAGTGCTAAGGACATGTGGGACACTCTTGCAAAGATCTATGGTGGTGACATAAATGTACTGAAAGCTAAGGTTGAGAGTCTTAGAGGTAAGTTTGATGAAATGAGAATGCAAGAAGGTGAGAACATTGCACAATATTGTGGTAGAATAAAAGTTGTGAATGCTATTAGAGGAGAAAGTGGGACTATTGATGATGAAACTATAATTCAAAAAGTACTAAGAACTCTGCATCCTATATATGCTATTAAGATCTCAGCTATTTAGGAATCTAGATGTAACTCTACAAATGTGCTTACTTTGGAAAGTTTGGTTGGCAAGCTGACTGCTTTTGAACTCTCTAACTATGATAACTTCATTTTTGGTAGTATTGGTAATGTTGAATATGCTTTTAAGTCACAATTAGTTCTGGACAAGCCAATGAAAGAAAAATAAAGATGCATCAGTGAAAGTGAAAGTGACACTGACACTTCTGATGAATAACTTGAAGATGTAGAAGCTCTTATGGCTAGAAGACTGAGAAGGGGAAAAGAAAAATATAAAGGTAAACTCCCTATTATATGTTTTGCATGTAATAAAGTTGGTCATATAGCTGCTAGATGTCCTGATAGGAATGATAAAGATGAAGAAAGAAAAAGAAAACACAAAGATAGAAGAGATGACAAAAGCTACCAAAGGCACAAAGACTACAAAGGAAAAGGTAAGAAATCTTGTTACATTATTGAAGAAGAAACTGACACTAATAGTGATGATTTTGAAATTGAGGTATTCTATGTTGCAATGAAAGATGAATCTGATGAGGATGTGAAAACTACATTGATCTCCTCTATGAACAAGAGTGGAAAATGGATTATTGATAGTGGTTGTTCACATCACATGACTGGTGACAAGAGTAAGTTCAAGACCTTACATCATTATAGAGGTAAAAGTGTAAAATTTGGTAATGATGCACCATTTCTTGTTAGAGGAAAAGGTTTGATTAAACTGACTGATAAGATCTCTTGTGAAAATGCATATTGGGTTGAAGGTCTAAATTATAATCTACTAAGTGTTGCACAACTCAACATCATTGGTTACCGAGTGGAATTTCATCACAAGAAAGCTAAAATATTTGATGCTACTGGTGAACTGATCAGAAATGGAGAATGGACTAGAGGTAATTTATTCTATCTTGACATATCTGAAGAAGCATGTATGGTTGCACAACTTGATGACATTTGGTTATGGCATAAGAGGCTATGTCATGCTAACTTTGATAATCTAGTAGAAATAAGTAAGAAGAAGAAAGTAAGAGGTCTACCTAGATTGAAGAAACTTGAGAATGTGATGTGCAAGGAATGTCAGTTAGGAAAAATGACAAAGTCAAGTTTTAAGAGAAAATCCTTTACTTCTAAAAACATTTTAGATTTGGTTCATATTGAGCTTTGTGGACCTATGGGTGTACAAAGTTACTATGGTGCTAGATATTTTATCTTGTTTGTTGATGATCACACCAGGATGATGCATGCAATTTTTCTAAAAGAAAAATCTGATGCTTTTCAAATCTTTATGTGGTATTTGGCTAAGGTTGAGAAGGAGACGGTTAGGAACTTGAAATGTCTTAGAACTAACTGAGGTGGCGAATTTACATCAAATGAATTCAATCTATTTTGCAATGAAAGAGGAATCAAAAGATAGATTTCTACACCTAGAACATGTCCACAAAATGGTATAGCAGAGGGAGGAAACAGATCTATCTTGGATTGTGCAAGGACATTGTTGATTTAAAAGAATGTGGCATAGAAATATTGGAAAGAAGCTATAAGTATAGTTGTCTAAACTCTTAACCGAGTACAGATCAAGAAAGGTATAAATCTGACACCCTATGAATTATGGCATGGTCATGCACCGAGTGTTAAATACTTTTGAATCTTTGGAAGCAAGTGCTACATATTAAAAGACAATAGGAATGGAAACTTTGATGCTAAAAGTGATGAAGGCATATTCCTAGGGTATTCCACAAAAAGTAATGCTTATAAGTGTTTGAATTCTAACACTAACAAAATTATGGAAAGTGTGAATGTCAAAGTTGATGAGTATGCAGAACTAAATGAAGTTGATATCAAAAGAGAACTATGAGATTATAGATCTTTTGTGTATATTGAAGAAGAAGAAGAAGAAGAGGCAATTAACAGACTTGCACCTGATGCCGAGTCTTGGGTAAGCAATGCTGAGCGATAGGAAGATGTTGCCAAGCATTAGGAAAATAGTGCTGAAAGAGAACAAGAACATGTCAAGCGACAAGATAATGCTGTCGAGTATCAAGAAGAGGTTGCCGAGTATTTAGAAGCTGAAACTGAAAATTTTGTGGAGGAACCTACTGAAATAGAGGAGAGAAGAGTTGAACCTATTTTGAAAAAATATGTAAGAAGACATCACAATCCTGAACATATAATTAGAGACAAACATACTGGAATTATAACCAAAAGTAAGACTAAGGATCCAACATGTTTACTATGTGAATTTGAACCTAAGTCAACTAGAGAGACATTAGAAAATGAAGACTGGATACAAGCAATGAATGAAGAAATAGACCAGATAAAGAAGAATGATACTTGGACTCTGGTGCCAAGACCTAAAAACAAAAATGTTATAGGAACAAAGTGGGTGTTCCAGAATAAGTTGAACGAAAAAGGTGAAATAACTAGGAACAAAGCTAGGTTGGTATGCAAAGGCTATGCACAAGAAGAAGGAATAGATTATGGGGAGACATTTTCCCCTGTAGCTAGATTGGAAGGAGTAAGAACTCTGCTTGCATATGCTGCTTATAAATATTTCAAGGTACATCAAATGGATGTCAAGTCTACATTTTAAAATGGTATACAAGAAGAAGAAGTTTACATAGAAAAACCAAAAGGTTTTATTGATCCAAACAGAAGACACATGGTATGCAAACTGAACAAAGCACTATATGGATTAAAACAAGCTCCTAGAGAATGGTATGAGAGATTGCATAACTACTTGATACATATTAGATTTTCAAGAACAAATGACACAAGCAATCTTTACATGAAAGATGAAGAAGGTAAAGGTATCCTGTTGGCCAAAAAATTTGTGGATGATATTATTTTTGGTGGGCAAGATGCTTTGTGTAAAACATTTTCAAATGAAATGCAAACTAAATTTGAAATGAGCATGTTTGGTGAGATCAAATAATTTCTTGGTTTACAAGTATATCAGATGAAGAAAGGAATTTTCATTACACAGTCTAAGTATGTTAATGAAATACTGAAAAATTTTTGGATGGAAGATTCTAGACTAGTGAGTACTCCTATGGTTACTGGACAAAAGTTATCTAAGAATGATGATGTTGCATAAGTGAACTAGACTTTGTATAGATCCATGATTGGAAAATTGTAGTATGTTGTACATAGTAGACCAGATATTGTACTAGTTGTTGGGATTGTGGCAAGATTCTCTACCAATCCTAAGGAAATACACATGATGGCTATGAAAATAATTATGAGATACTTGAAAGGGATTGTTGACTATGGGCTATATTACAAGAAGGATGAAAGATTTGAACTAAGAGTATACACAGATGTTTATTGGGAAGGAAATGTAGATGATAGAAAGATTACTAGTGGTGGAGCTTTCTTTCTTGGAAAGAGATCAGTCTCCTGGACAAGCAAGAAACAAAATTGCATTTCCCAATCTACTGCTGAAGCCGAGTATGTTGCTGTTGCAGTGAACTGTTCAGATTTGGTATGGATAAAATAATTGTTGGTAGGCATGAAAGAAGAAATCACTGAACCAGTTGTTATTTTCTATGACAACACAAGTGCTATCAACATTTCTAAGAATCCAGTGATGCATACTAAGACCAAGCACATAGCAATCAAGTATCACTAATTGAGAGAATTGGTACAGGATAAAGAAGTACAAATGGAATATGTGAATACAAAGGAACAATTAGCAAACATATTCACTAAAGATTTACCTAAAGAAGCACATGACTATTTGAGAAGTCAATTAGGGGTCCTTCCCCTAACTGAGGCTGCCAAGTTAAATTAGGATCATTGCATCAAATATTGCTACAACAGAATATTTGACAGATTGATGCAGAAGATTGTCACACTTTAGGATTGGTCTAGACTTGTGAAGAAGAGAAAAGACAAGGAATCAGTCATAAGCAAGATGACAGAGGGAGAAAAAATGAGCTACATAGATAATATCTACATCTGATGGATGTATGTTTTAGTTTCTGCTTTGGCATTTTTTTCAAAGAGGGAGATGAACTGAGATGATATAATAACACATGACATTGAAAATAAAAGTAAGGAGATGATGAACTGATAATGAAGGATTAGGATAGAGGGAGATGTGGATATTTCTAATAGTCACAGAAGTGAGGCTAATAGATTCTGAATCAGAATGAAGCTAAGGATATTACAAATTTTTTTCTTCTGATGGATAGATAAGTTTTTGTATTGGTTGGTAATCCATGTGTTATTCAAGTCATATCATATGGTGTTGTCATCAATGCCAAACAGGGAGATTGTTGGAAACTAAAATTGAAGCAATTGTTGTGTTCCCATTGATGTCAAAACCTTAACTGGTAAGACTGTTGCTACTTAAGAAAGTGCTATATCTATTTGAGTGTTGCTAAGGGGATAGGCAAGGTTGGTAACAATAGCACCTAAGGAAAGGTTGAGTTATCTTGATACTAAAAAGTGTACTTGACTATGTTGTACAATGATGAGATAATGTATTGTTTATCTTAGTAAGATTGAAGACTAAATTGGTTGGCTTGACCGAGAAAAAATGGAGAAATCATGTTCAAGCTAAGTAATGTTAGTGTCGACCGAGTCAGTATATGCTGAACAAAATTCTAGTGTCGACCGAACATCAGTTAATTTTTGAGAAAGACAATATAAGATGAGGAAACATTTTTCGTAATGACCAAGCTTTCTACATGAAGACCGAGTAGTTGATCACAATATTGACTGAGCATCAGTATTTTTATATTTGAAGAGAATTCAGATTTGGAGCCAACATTGTTGAATTCTTGGATTATGTAAAATGTGTTGACTTTATTTATTGATTGTTTGAAAGCATTGAATGGACTAAAAAATGTTTTATTGTAAATCTTTAAGAGATTTTAGATGTTTCTAGAAAAGGAGCCGAAGAACATAAAGCGGGTAGATTCAATGAAACTGAGCTAACCCTAAGATCTACAAAGGAGATTGAGCGGAAAAAGATGAGTTAACCTAATTGAGGAAGTATTAAGGGAACCTAAGCATTAGGTATGTGTGTGCATGGGTGAAAAGAGGATGTTGGAAGATCAGTAAATGTTATTGACTGTATAAGTAGAAAAGGCTGAAAGAGAAGTGTGGTGATTGCTTGAAGAAAAGTTCCAAGCAGATCAGAGATGGAGATGGAAAAGTTTCAAAGTTAGTAAACTAGCATTTGTGTATGGAATTGGATATGATATTTGCAAAGTGAGTTGTATGTTATTTAGATCAATACTGCTGCTACTTTCTAACCATTGTAACAGTCAAAATCCTTTTAACAGAGGTTGACCTAACAGTCATATGTTTGAATCCTTTGAACAAGGTTGAATTCTAATAGAATTTATGTAAGTCCTATAACAAGGCTCACTTCTAATAGAGTGATTGAAATCCTTTAACCGGGTCACACCTAATAGTGTGTATTGTAACCTTTAACAGGGCTGGCTTTTAACCGAGCTCACTTTAGAAGAGTGAAAATAATAGTAGCATGTTACAAAGTGGTTTTTCCTTGATTGTGTTTCCACTATAAATCCTAGTGTGTTTTCATTATGGAAACAAAGTCATATAGTAGTTTGGAGTCAGTGCACTAGTTGGGAAGATCAGAAATCGGCTAAGTGTTGAAGACTGGATAGTGTACAGAGTTCCTAAAGCTCAGAGTATCAGCACACGTGCGTACGACCAAGTTATGGTATGTGCCCTAGAAGATAAGTTTGTTAGACTATATTTATGCTTAGTCTATGTGTGCATGATTAGATATGAAAGTATGACAAAGTTATAGATAGTTGAAGTTACACAGCCAGTGTGTGCTAGAGAAGAACAGAGTAAGCAGCCGACTGTTAGCATTTTGATTTGTGGTTATATTATAATGTTGTAAAGGCTATGTGCCTATTGTAATTAGGTTTCCAACATGTAAATATGTTTTTTTATAAACACGCTTGAGCCAATTCAGTTGTAAGTGTTGTATGTAATCGGTTAAAGGACCGACCTAGTTATTTGTTTTGTATGCACATATAAATATGAGATGCGCCTATTGTAATTAGCACGGAAGTTGTAATAGAGTTGAGATAAGCAGAGAAGAAATGTGTGAAGAGTCTATAAGATGTATTAGATCTTTGCAAGAGGTCAAAGCATTAGCGCATCAAAGGAACTGATCTGACAAGCAGTGTCACAGTGATAGTTCTTCCAGCAGATATAGTGTGTATCTGAGATCAAAAGGTTGTAGCCTTCACCACTTGAGAAGTGAGCTCTAGGATAGTGTGTCCACACCCCTAACAGGGTTTATTGTAAAAGACTCCTAATAGGGTCTGACCCTTGACAAGGTCTACTGTACTTAATACATTGTAAAGCAACTCCTAACATGGTTAAGGATCTTCTAACGAGGATCATAAAACACTAGTACAAAATATTAGTGGGTATCAATTCCCATCGGGGTTTTTACCTATTTGGGTTTCCCCGTAACCATATTGGTGTTATGTGTTGATTTCATGTTTCATGTTTATGTGGATGTTCATTTTAGTACTTAAGCATTTAAGTTCAGTTTAAAGATTAAGTGCAAAGATAAAATAAAGTGAACATTGATTCACCCCCCCTCTCAATGTTCCCATTCGTAACATTTTTTTTCTTCCTGAACATATGCTTCAGGACAATTTGTTTCAAGATGTATTGTATTGAAAGGTACTAGTCAATCTTCTTTTTTCCTAAAAAATTACTACCTACCATCTCTGTTAAGGTACAAATGAATTCTAAGAGATTACAAAGCTATAGTAGTAGTTTTTCTTGTTACACCTTAGTGGCAAGTGGCTTTACATTGTAAGGGACTCATGTAGTGATTCTAAACACAACACATTAGGCTTGAAAATTCAATGGATCTATGTTTTCAATATTAAATTACACTACACAAATCCTCCATATAGCTATAAAATATCAAATTTGGGCCATTCAAATACATGATTCATATTTTCTAGTAGATTTTTGGTCTTTAGTTCAATATTGTTTTATCAAATATGCTCAGAATTCTTTATTTTTTATTTTTTGGTGCATGGTATTTTGCAGAACCAGGTACTCTTTTGCAACTAGGATGTGGAACAATTTCAAGTACTCTTGGAGCAACTTGTGTTTATCCTTTGTAGCTTATAAGGACATGGTAAATCTTAATCGGAGTTGTCAAGTGCATGAACAATGTATAAATGTATTATGTTTTTATTGAAAATTGATGTCATTACTATTAGTGCTTCGATTGTTAGCTAATATTTTAGTGGCTTGTAGGTTTCAATCTCAACCATTGAATTCACCTTAAAGGTATGAAGGCATGTATGATGTGTTTTGGACTAATTGCATTCTATAAGGGACTTAGGCCCAATTTATTGAAGGTGTTTCCAGTAGCTAGTATCACTTATCTTGTGTATGAGAAAATGAAAAAAGTGCTTGAACTAGATTGAGAAAGATATTTGAATCATAACCTCATTTAAGATATTTGAATCATAACCTCAAGAGGACAATATATGGTGACAGTGAATCATTGAATGCAATCAAAGATTGAATGTGATCAACATCTTGTATTTGATCAGAGTTGAATGGATGTTAGTTTGTAGAGGGATGGTGGATCTTGGTGAAGGATGAGACCATTACTAGGCCCTAAATTGAGAAGAGTGTTTGAGTAGGGTCCATCTCCCCTCTATTTACATCATATACACATTAGGAAGTCTTAACTTTACATAGGACTTTAGCAAACTTAGGGGTGGTTCTGTTGTTATACACAATGTCAGATGTAACTTTTTGCAAAGTTTTCATGGGCTTTTGACATGTAGCTACAACTTAGTACATCACTATTCAAAATGGAATCAAAAGGCTTGTGGATCTAATGAAGAAACCAAACAAGGATGGAGTGGACAAAACTTTCATAATATACAGAACTTTGTAATGAAGATTACTATTTGACTGTATTGAGATGGTGACTATTATAGTGACAACCAATATGTTTTCAAATCCATTGGAATAGGGAAGTAAGAAGTTAAAGAGATTATTTTATTGGACATTTAAAAGGTGTGGAGAACCTTCCTCAACCATTTGAAAGAGGTTCTAAATTGTTTCAAGTATTTGATCATAGACAATATAAAACTATCATGACTGTGATAGTGCCAATCATGATAGTTTTTCTATTCAAATATAAATTGATCCCATTCATGTTCATTGTGAGTGTCAAGAAGGTTTCCCCTTGATTGGAGAAAGTCTTTTCCATTAATGGGGCCTCAACTAATGTATTTTCTCTTTATCTTTGTCAAAGGGAATTCTAATCAGATAGTAAGATATGAATATAGTAGATATAAATTCTATGTAATTATGTTAGCTATAGTCAAACTTTTTAAGCATGGAGTACTCAAAAGAGTAAGTATTTGATAATCTATGACTTTCAAACTGTGAATTAGTGGGTTGTTTACAGGAAAATTATAGCATAAACCTGATAAAAAGATAATCTACGACTTTCAAACTACACCTTATGTATGTTCATGCAATAATCACTCCTTGGAATTTAAAATTTAATCAAGGTCTCGAAAATGCTACCCCTGTGACAATAAATAAATTACTAAACTTTTACATGAAGTGTTCAATTATATGCATAAATAGTTCATTTGTCTTACTAAATGCTATGATAAAATCGTGCTTCCAATATGTCCTTACAACATTGTTTTTTTAATTATATTTAAAATTAGCTGAGTGCTAATCTCCTAGATACATTTCTCATAAGCTGACAAAAAAGTAGTTGTATGCCATAATGAATGGTGCATCATTTGATTTACCTTGCATGTTAATAGGTCAATCAACATGCTCATAAGACAACTATATCGGAACCATTCACTTGCCCAACTTGTCATAGGTGCACATGTAATAGAGAGAGACTCTGAGATTATAAAAATAAATAAATTAATATTAGATCTTGTATACAACAACTTAGTTATAGATAAAAACAAATAAATTAATAATAGATCTTGTATACAGTATCTCAACTTCACCAAAAATTTACAACATATTGAAGAATCTTCTCCTACTGATCAATATTTGTGGCCCAAAGTTTAGCTAATTGAGGAAGAATTCTAGTGTGCTCCTAGCCCATAGAATTTGCGAGCTTTAGATATACATTTTTCAGCATTATTACAAGTTGTTGCAATCACCTCTATTTTTTATTTGAACCATTTAAATAGAAATAAGTCAGGTTTTTGTACATATCTTATGTGTAAATAGTTAAACCATCTAACAAAGTTTATCTTTTATTATTAAGTTATTAGCCTTGTCCTAAATTATATTAATATGAATTACATGTTCAGTTGATGCTAAATTCAACACCTTTAATTTCTCAACTTGTGTTTGAAAAAGAAGGCTTGATATTCCTTGTAGAATTTGTTACCTCCTAGATGTTTCTTCCAATTCCATATAAGGAAATATCTTAGATGACAACATTAATGGAAACTCTGGAACATGGCATGAACATATTAGAGATTTGATACCATTCTAGTGCACATAAGACAAAATGAAAATTTGCCAATTGATGGAGTGGTTGTTGTGAATAGAAAAGAAACATAGATTTTCCACTATCCAACAACATGTGATAGTCATGTGATGATAATAGTAGTATAAATATTGTTGAAGTAAAGAGCATGTCAAGAGTGAAGGAGCCAATTAAAAATTAATGACAAAAATAGATGGGTTCAATGAAGTTGTTAAACAAGACACCTAGACTATTTTAGCAGATCCAATGTAAATGATAAGACCTTTCATAGTCAAAACAATAGAAATGGTGATCTCCATTTTTCATTGATAAAATGGTGACAAAGAGAAGAAGAGGTAGGCCCAAAGAAGTGATCAGGGTATGAGTGTTCAAAATAGTATAAAGAAGAATGTTTCATGACAAGTGCCAAATGGTCAAGACAATGAGTACACTTCATAAAGAAAGGGTTTTGACAGAATGATGGAAGGATATAAATTAATGCCATGAAAGACCAAGGGAAAAGAGATAAAGATCTATGAGAATTGAAAAAGGCATACCTTGAGGCAGTGGCCAACTAGTAAGAAGACGTGTAGACCAGCAACCAAGAGGTCTTATCACTTCTTAGGGGGCTTGTAGTCAAATATTATAGATAGCAGTATTGACTGTCCTGTAAGGTTATTTCAAGGTCAAATGAGCATTAAACAAACACATTATTATTTTGCAACATTGGATGAAGTTTTCACCATATCTAAAGACTAGCTTGTTATTTAAAAAAAAAATTAAGATCAAAGGAAAAAAATCACCCAATGAAACCCTCATAGTGCCTGAGATGAAATCATTAAAATATATTCAGGAATATCAAACGTTTTCAACATTTTCTAAAAAAATTGAACATGGAATGCACAAAATTTCAAGAGCCATGAGAAGTCATAACTTTGAGACTATCTGACACTACTTCTCTACACAAGAAATAGAAGCACCAAGGGCATAATCACAAAAGCCTTCCAATAACACTTAACATTGATGGAAATACCATTATGAAAAGTATCATTTTTTGTTTAGACTCACAATGCCCAAACTTGGAACATTAAAAGAAATGCAAGAAAGACTTTTCCATTATTTCCTAACATGAGAGAGCAAGAGCTTACCAAATCTACCTCTTGAAGTCTTGATCTGCACAAAAGAAACCCTCAAAAACCTACACAATAGCTGGAAACCTTGGTTAGCATGGCAGCATGCAGTAGGGAAAAAAAAATGAAATGAGAAAATGAATGGCATTGGATACTTACTGTCAAAAATGAAAGGCTTTTTGCCTCATCTTATATTTCATTTTTTATCTCACAAATACCCAGCGAGTATTATTTTTTTTATAATTATTTTTGAATGTTAATTTTAAAATGTGAAATATATTTATTAAGTGATTTGGTATTTTATCATTCACTTAATAAATGTTATTTGATACAAAATAATTGTATTAATCTTCATTGATCAAGTCCAAAGAGATTTGTAACTATGGGTTTTGGATCTTGTGTTTTTTATTTGAATGTAAAATATGGGCTAAAAGTGAGGTTTTTAAAAAGTCTCTTTAGTTTATATTATTGATAATGCAAATAATTTAGCAATGTAATTATGAGTCAATTAGGAGTAATTGGGAATCAAATATGATTGTAAATATCATAGAGGATAAATGAGAGAGTTCCTATGAGTTATTGAGTAGTTTATATTAGTTAAGGAGCCCTTTTGCGTTTGACCTTAGTCTAGGAGGCCTTTTGAATAATTAACTATTTTTTTTCTAGCTCCACCCACTTTTTACTGGATTTGATCTCATACTTGGACTGAGCCTCTCATTTTTTATTTCTCACTATTTCCTTGCACATTTTTTTCATTAGCATTTCCATTATGACAAAGATAATAATGCGTTGACATGAGGATAGGTCTAAATAAAAAAGAAAAAAATTAATACATAAATAAAAGAAGACTTTGGGGGGTTTGTATAACATTTGTTTCCATTTAAGTACAATTTTAGTTGTTAATTGAAGTACCCTGCAGATCTTTAAATGCTTCCCCCCTTGATAGCTACCGCAATATAGTAACCAATCTACTACCACAAATAACACTTTAAAAAACCTTGATAATGTTTGAATTAAATGCACCTCATAGATATATAAATTCTAATTGCAAAATACTTAGATGAATTCTAAATATAGTTACCATTTAGAGATATAGGCAAATAGTGGTTGGAATAATGTTCTCACAATAAGTCTATTGGCAAATACACATTATTGGTGAAATGCAACTTCTAAGAATATAAGTATATGATATTATCAAATGTTAATGTGTAAAGGAGTATTAATCATTCATTTAGTCATTTTTATTAGGGTAACTAACTATTTAGTCATTTTAGTTGTGATTTTACTCGATGACAAAATTAGTCATTTATATTTGTAGAACATGACCAGTTTTAGTCACCTGGTCATTTATTTCCCAAATTCTACTAGTGTATATTGGAAGGACTCTTTAGAAAACCTGATAGAATGAGAAAATTCAGATTAGAGAATGAGCTCCTAGGTCTAAATCCTAGTGATTTTGATAATATTTATGACTTTTTCTCCAAGTTCAATTCTATTAGATTGGCGCTTTCTACTTGTGGTATTGTTAAAGGGGATGAACAATTGATCTTTTCTATTCTTTCCAAGCTAGGATCTAAATATTCTAGCTTTGTTTCTACATTCTATGCTACTATGGATGCTCTTGGTAGTGCATGCAAATTACCTTCACTTGATGAATTTGCAGCTCCACTCACAAGAGAACAAGCAAAGCTGGCACACATGGGTCAATTGAAGCCTTCCATACATCATGCATTGATTACAAATGAGTCCACATCAAAGGCTTCTAATGAAAAAGAAAAGAAAAAACATAAGGATCCTAAGCCTCATGACAAAGGTAATGAATCTCCTTCACACAATACTTCTAAATCCAAGTCCTCTTAAAGAGAGGAATCATCTAGAAGAAAGAGGGAGAAATGTACATATTGTAAAAATCAAGGACATGAGGAGCATGAATTTTTTCAAAAGAAGATTGATTCAAGCTAACTCACATTATTCAAAAGAACAAAATTAAGTTTCCCTCATCAATGTCTACTCCTTCTACACATTTGGAAGCTTCTACATCTCCATCATCATCCAAAGATAAAGGTAAAGGACAAGCACTTTTGGCTTCCACACATCTTGAGTGGTGTACGATAAACTTCAAGGCTTAGACTTCAACTCCCTCCAAGAGACTTCTCTTGCCTCTTAGTATCCTATCCTTCTATAGGATCTCCTAATAGGCTTAGATCATTAACTAAGACCTATTCAAACTCTACTACAAGAGTCACACCTTGAAAAATTCACCTTGAATGACCCACACCTTGATTTTGATTCACTTTCCCACTATCACTTAGAAGGCTCTAAGCACCAAATCTCCATAAACATGCTCCAACATTACAGGGGTCTTCTCCTTCATGAAAACATCCTTATTCTTTCCCTTTTGATCCATTTTGAAATTTTCTTCAATCATCTTCTAACCGGATTCCATGAATCATCATGAATTGACCTTAAAAATAGGCCTATTCTAGTAGCCCTTACCAATCACCTTTTGCTGTTTCTTGAAAAATTTTTCCAAACAACTTGAAACAATAAGACTTGTTTCGGATACCCTTTTGGAAGTTTTAAAAGATTCAAAAAGTTTCTAGGTCTGAAAGTGACCTTATAGGTGCTTCCTACAAACAAGGACAAGAGGCCTAATAGGCCTAATTTCTAGGACTGATCTGTGGTTTTGATAGAAAACTTGCTCAAACCAAATCCTGAAAAATTTCTATGGCTTCTATCTTCACAAAATGGTTAGATATGATGTTTAACTTCATGAAAAATTCCTGGAGTAGTACAGATCCATACAACCATGCAATTTTTCATCACTCTTTTCACCTCTAAACCTCTAACTAGGCTGCACAAACTTGCCTAGGGCCTAGCATATAAAATAGTCCTTCATGCTTTCATGACTCCTAACTCCTAAAACTATGTACAAAAATGACTCCTTTTCCATTTCCATCTATCATGAATGATTATCCATGGTTAGATGTCATGGAGGAGCCATGACTCTTTAAACTACTCAAAACAAGCTGAAAATAGACTCCCTAGAACTCTAAGAACTCTTGTCAATCTAGATTTGTTTAAGTGTACCATGACAAGATCACCAACATTGAACTCCACTATCCTTCTACTTTAATCCACCTTAGCTTTGTGCTTGTTGGTGTTGTCCACTAATGTCTTCCTCACTGTTTCATGAACTTCTTGCATATAAAATGCAAAGTCATCATCATATGCACTTTCCTTGACTCCATCTTTCAAATCCCTCAATTCATAGACACCCCTTGGATGTAGTCCATAAACTATCTCAAATGGACTCTTCCCTGTGGATCTATTTCTGGTGTCATTGTAGGCATATTCAGCTTGCCTAATCAACTGATCCCATTGATGTTTGTACTCCTTAGTTAGGCATCTTAGAAGGTTTACAAGGCTCCTATTAACAACCTCAGTTTGACCATCGGTTTGGGTATGGCAGGATGACCCAAAAGATAAGTTGGTGCCCAATCTTTTCCAAAGAGTCTTAAAAAAATGACTCATAAATTTTGTGTCTCTGTCTGATACAATGCTGATAGGCAATCCATGGATTCTCACTATCTCTTTGAAGAATAGAGATGCATTTAGACTTGCATCATTTATAGTCTTGCATGGCACAAAGTGAGCCATCTTGCTGAACCTATCAACAAAAATATAAACATTGTCCATCCCTTGTCTTGTCTTGGGTAGCCCAACTACAAAATCCATGCTTAAGCATTCCCATGGCCTAGTAGGAATTGGTAGAGGTTGGTAAAGACTAGCATTTGTAGAAGTGCCCTTGGCCTTTTGACATACTACACAACTCTCCACATACCTCCTAACATCAAGATTCATTCTAGGCCAAAAGTAAAACCTTGAAACAAGGTCTTGAGTCTTAGTGATCCCAAAATGACCACTCAAAGCACCATTATGCTTTTCTTGAATCAAATTCTCTCTAATATAGCCTCTAGGAACACACAATTGATTCCATTTGAACAAGAGATCACTTTGCAAAGTATAATTAGCATATTTACTATGAAAATGATTCTTGTATCGAACACATACCTTGTAGATGTCAGCAAAGTCCTCATCATCTCCATATAGATACTTGAAATGATCTATCCCCATACTTTTCAACTGAATTTCTTGTAGTGTGAAGGCTCTTCTTGACAATGCATCAGCCACCTTGTTTACTACACCCTTCTTGTGCTTGATATTGAAGGTGTAAGCCTATAGGTACTCAACCCACTTCATGTGCTTGTGACTCAACTTCTCTTGTGAATTCAAGAAACTCAGTGCTTGATTGTCTGAATACACAATGAATTCTTTTGGAAGTAAGTAATGCCTCCACTTTCTTAGAGCTTGGACAAATGCATACATCTCTAATTCATATGAGGAGTACTTCCTCTTAGCCTCACATAAATTTTCAAAATGGAAAGCCACCAGTCTGCTCTCTTGCCTTAGAACAGCACCAATTGCTACATTGCTAGCATCACATTCAATGGTGACTAACTTATCAAATCTTGGCAGAACCAAAATAGGTTGGGTAGCTATCCTCTCCTTCAACAACTCAAAGCTCTTGTTAGCATCTTCATTCTACACAAACCTAGTTTTCATTCCTCCTTTGATAGTGTGTAACATAGGAGCACAAATTGCACTAAATTGTCTTATGAAATTTCTATAGTATTGTGCAAGACCATGAAAACTCCTTACCTTAGTTGCTGACCTTGGAGTAGGCCAATTCATGATAGCTTCCACCTTTCTCTTATCCATCTTCAGATTGCCATGAGATAAGACAAACCCAAGGTACACTAATTCTGATTTGATGAACTCACACTTCTCCAAGTTGATCATCAACTTCTCTTCATGCAGCTTCTTGAAGACAATGTCAAGGTGTTCCAAATGCTCACTCTTTGTCTTGCTAAAAATCAGTATATCATCTAGATATACAACTACAAACTTGCCTATGTAGTCTTTAAGTACTTCATTCATGAGCCTCACGAATGTAGAGGGGGAATTTGACAAACCAAATGCCATGAAAAGCCATTCATATAGCCCTTCATTGGTCTTGAAGGTTATCTTCCACTCATCTCCTTCATGGATTCTTATTTGGTGATAGCCACTCTTCAAGTCTATCTTGCTATAGTACCTTGCTTCACCTAAATAGTCCATTAAGTCTTCAATCATAGGGATAGGGAACCTATACCTTATGGTTATCCTATTGATAGCCCTTGAGTTAGTACATAGCCTCCAAGTTCCTCTCTTCTTAGGTGCAAGTATGGTGGGTATAGCACATGGACTACTACTCTTTCTAATTAGGCCTTGGTCTAATAACTCTTCTTATCCACCTTGTCTTCATCTCCTTCTCTTGGTTTCAACACCAATACATAGCCTATGCCTTCACTCTCTTCCATGGTTTGTAGGAACTCTTTTTCACCTACCATAAGAACATTTGGACCTATTGTCTTCACTTCTGCATCCTCCAACAATGACTAAATTTTGAAGGTTACATTTTTTTTCTTAAAAGAATAGGAATTCTTCCCTCCATCATGTATGGCTTGGCGATAAAATTGCCATGGTCTACCTAGGAGAAAATGGCATGCATCCATAGGTAACACATCACACAACACTTTGTCTTTGTACCTTCCAATGGAGAACTCTACCCATGCTTGCTCATTAACTAACACATGTTGTCCCTTATTAAGCCAAGTGACCTTGTAAGTATTGGTACATGATATCCTTTTCAATTTGAGCTTGCTGACTGCTTCCTCTAACACTATGTTATCAGTAGAGCCTGAATCAATGATGACCCTACATACTTTTCCCATTATCTTTCATTTGATTCTAAACAAAGATCTCCTTTGGCTTGGCTCCTCCTTCACCGATTCCTTTATTAGAGTCCTCCTCATCATGAGGTTCTTTCCTTTCTCTAAATTTAATGGAATCTCAGAATGCTTGTCTACTGCATTTGTGTCTTCATGAACAAGGTTAGCTCTCTTATCACCTCCTTGTGATGAACCACCTTTCTCAGGGCATCTATAGGTAGGGTGCCCCATTTCATTGCAATGGTAGCACTTCATATTAGAAAAATAATTGCCTCTTCCTCCTTATGATGAATCACCACTTCTTCCTCTAAAGCTAGAGTTAGAATTTCTTCCTCTACCACCTCTACTTAAGCTTCCTTCTTGTTGCTCACTGAATTTTACCTCACCTTGAGCTCTTGAATCAAAACTTCTTCCACCATAGCCAACTCTTTGACCTTTGGTATATTTGCCTTTGCCTTTACCTTTGGAGCTTTCTTGTTTTCTCTTGCTCTTCTCCTCTATCTTCAATTCCATTTGACAACATTGCCTAATGGATTTGAAGTTCACTAGGCTCATCTCTTCTTGAATTGACCCTTTGAGGCCATTCAGGTATCTTGCAAGTTTGATACTCTCATCTTCAACTACCTTGGATCACAAACATAGTTTTTGAAATTCCTCAATGTAGGCTTGGACATCTAGTTCCTTTTGTCTTAGATTGTATCTTCTCCTATGAATTTGAACTTCATAGTCATTAGGAAGGTAGGTTTGTTTCACTTTGGTCACCATGCCCTTCCATGTTGCAATAGGACCTTTTCCATCCTTTTCCCTCTCAGTTTGCACAAACTTCCACCAAGTAAGAGCTAAACCTCTTAGTCTAGACTTGGCCAACATAACTTTTTGTTCTCTATGCTATCAATCCAATCCACAACTGAATCTGGATCCATTTGTCCACTAAAGAGTGGGACACCTTCCAAAGCCTTGTCACACAATGCCTTCAATGCTTATAATAATGACTCTTCAAGAAGAATAGGGTTAGGATTTTGTGCTTCTTCTTCCAACTCTAATTCCTTGTCCTTTCCTTTAGCTTCTTCAAAATTGTTCTCTATGCTATCAATCCAATCCACAACTGAATCTGGATCCATTTGTCCACTAAAGAGTGGGACACCTTCCAAAGCCTTGTCACTCAATGCCTTCAATGATTATAATAATGGCTCTTCAAGAAGAATAGGGTCAGGATTTGGTGCTTCTTCTTCCAACTCTAACTCCTTGTCCTTTCCTTTAGCTTCTTCTTTAAGGTCAATCTTCTCTTTGACCTTATCTGCTTTGTCTTGGACTTCACCCAAGAGCTGCTCCATTTGAGCTCGTCTTTGCCTTAACAATTTGTTATCCTCTTCTTGTTCCTCAACCTTCTTTTCTAGTTTAGCATTAGTCACCATGGCTTTATCTAGTGTACATTCTCTTCTACTGATTCAAAAGATTACAAAATTAACCACAAGCTTGTTCAACCAAGCTCTGATACCAATATGGTGTATGATAAACTTCAAGGCTTAGATTTCAACTCCCTCTAAGAGACTTCTCTTGCCTCTTAGTATCCTATCCTTCTATAGGATCTCCTAATAGGCTTAGATCATTAACTAAGACCTATTAAAACTCTATTATAAGAGTCACACCTTGAAAACTTCACCTTGAATGATCCACACCTTGATTTTGATTCACTTTCCCACTATCACTTAGAAGGCTCTAAGTGCCAAATCTCCATAAAAATGCTCCAACATTTCAGGGGTCTTCTCCTTCATGAAAACATCCTTATTATTTCCCTTTTGATCCATTTTGAAATGGTATTCAATCATCTTCTAACCTGATTCTATGAATCACCATGAATTGACCTTAAAAATAGGCCTACTATAGTAGCCCTTACCAGTCACCTTTTGTTGTTTCTTGCAAAACTTTTCCAAACAACTTGAAAAAATAAGACTTGTTTTGGATACCCTTTTGGAATTTTTAAAATATTCACAAAGTTTCTGGTTCTGAAAATGACCTTAGAGGTGCTTCCTACAAATAAGGACAAGAGGCCTAATAGGCCTAATTTCTAAGACTGAACTGTTGTTTTGATAGAAAACTTCCTCAAACCAAATCCTAAAAGATTTCTATGGATTCTATCTTCACAAAATAGTTACATATGATGTTTAACTTTATGAAAAATTCCTGGAGCAGTACAGATCCATACGACCATGCAATGTTTCATCACTCTTTTCACCTCTAGACCTCTAACCAGGTTGCACAAACTCGCCTAGGGCCTAGCATATAAAATATTTCTTCATGCTTTCATGACTCCTAACTCCTAAAAATACGTACAAAAATGAATCATGTTCCATTTCCATCTATCATGAATGATTATCCATGGTTAGATTTCATGGAGGAGTCATGACACTTTAAACTACTCAAAACGAGCTGAAAATAGACTCCCTGAACTAAAACGCCCAAAACCAGTACTTAGATGAACTCAAAAGGACCTGATATTCAAATGAAAAAGTTCATAAAAAACCTATAGAACACTAATCCAGAATTATATTTAGTCGTTCAGTACATTAAGTATGAGTGTCAACACAAAAGTGCAGAAAATTCACTCTAAAATGCTTGCAGAGCTCTATTAACTTTCTCTAAACTATTACAATGCTTCCATAATACTTTGTGTTCGAGTCTTGGGTATCATTAGATTCAATTTCCTTCATTTTAGGGAATGTTGGTTGATTACCCACCTCCTAAATTTTAGGGGATCCAAAGCTATTTGATTTGCATGCCATTTTTGCAATTAGTATAAGTCTTGGTAACAACTTCTTCTCAACACTTGGAAACTTTGTCATGTGCCTCAATCCTATATTCTAGGACTCATAACCTCATATGTTTAAGGTATCCAAGGACATTTAAGACCTTATGGAATCTTTACATTAACAATTATATGTTTAGAACACATTAAAGACTCCCACCTTTAACTAAGCTCCTAACTCTAAGAAATTGAAATAACAACAAACATAGGTTAATTAGTGACCTTAGTCCTAGTGACTAATTCACTTAACCAACATTGCAAATGACCTTCTAAAGTCTAAAAACAACTAAGCTAACTTCTTGACTTGGCTAGAGTCAAGTACAAGCCAAAAACAAATAAACAATGGAGGCTAGCCTAGGTGCTCTTGCACCATTGAGCAAGGTAAATGAATTCTTGATTCAGGAGAATCCCATCATATGGAATCATCTATGGATATGTTTTCTTTTATTGAACCTTGCAATTCTCCTAATATTTTGATGGGTAACAGCACATTCATGAGATTTTGTGGGAAAGGTTGTATTCCTATGGGAGAGGGGACATTTAATGATGTTTTTTGTGTACCATCCTTGATCACTAAACTCCTTTCTATTTACCAAATTAAACATGTGAACAAGATAAAATTGTTGAGTTCACTCCTGATTTTGTCTACATTAGGGACATCGAAACTAGAGATGTCATATCTATGGGATTTTTTTTATCATACGCCACGCTTGTATTCTTTTTCACATTTTTTTGTTGATGATGATGATATTCATGATGTACACATCCATTTTCCAAGGGATAATTATGTATGTGAGGATAACTTTGGGCACTTGAATCATTTTGTTGTCAAGACAACTATTGAGCTTCCTACTCCTCCACCTCCTGCTTCTTGAAACATGGACTCTACTATTTAGCAATATGATCATAGTGTTTTAGATCTTACAGAATTTGATGACTACTTGGATGCGTCTTCAACATTTGTTGATTCTCATGATGCAGATTTGGGAGACATACATGAAGGGGTTTCTCTTTCCTTTGATGATAACATCATAGTTGGGGATACTTCTTCATCTTCTTTGGAGATTGGCAATCTTGATTCTTCTCCTTCTTCACTTTATTTGTCACATGAGGTGATAGATTCTTTGAGCTTGGAGAGATCTATTCAGTCTTCAAAGGTTCATACATGGAGACCTTCATCTTCTTCCTCCTTCCATTTTCACATGGATTGTCTTCTTCATCATTTGATGTGTCTATTTCTTCCTAAGGGGAGACATGTTTCTTGTAAGCATTGGCTTATCTTTTGTTTGCATGTACTCTTCATCAACATGAGAGATTCTTCATTATGGGGTGATATCATGTCTCCAAATATCCTTCTTATGGGGGATAATTATTTATATATACATGATATATGTAGTTCTTGGGGGGTCTTGAGTACTCCATGCATCCATGCATAGATATTTTTCTTCTCTCCTTTTGGGGGATGGTTTTTCCCATGAGGTTTTCTCTCTTTCTCCACTGTATGAGAGCCTTTTGTATTTCATGTATTGCATTGCATATTGTATATGGGTACCTAACATGGCCTAGTAGCTAGGACCCATCTTGTATTCTACGTTGAAGTGCATTCCCCTAAGTTGTTCTTAAGGGGCCCTTGGGTGTTGGTGTAACTAAATATTCCTAATTACACTTAACTTAATCTTACTTGGGTATGTGCAGGATCATGGTATGCTAAAAAGTGGCACTGTGAAAAAAACCAATTTTCACTCGTCCACAAATGTACAAATAGATTTGTTGACTTTTTAGAAGGCCTAGGTGTCAGTACACCTGGCCAAGCCAAAAGCCAAAGCTAAATGAAAAATTGGATATTAGATAATATCAGATATCTGATATTTGCTAGTGGTTATATATTACTGTACCCAGCTATGTTCAACATTTTTTCATTCAAAAAATGTGAACATGGCTAGGGTATTAGATATCTATTCACAAATCCCCTATCTGATTTCTTCCAAATTGCTTGGTAAATGAAAGCTTTTAATTTTTATTATTTTTACTATTTTTATTGTTTTTAAATAGAAATATATTATTTTTTATAGGGTAGCAATGAGTTTTTATATTGTTTTTTAAATTTCATTGTAATTATCTATTTTTTTTCATTGTTATTAGACATGGAATTAGAAAACCCTCCTAATGATCCCACAAACAATCCAGAACAACCTCCCAACAATCCCCCACCTCCAGAAGACGTACCTATCACAAACCCTCACCATTTAGAAGATCTAATAGGAGATAATCTAAATGAGCTTAGAGGATTTGAAACCGCATATGCCAATATCCCCACATTGTGCCCCATGTTTATGACATTGAACACAATAATTGAAAACATTGAGAAACTGACACAACAACATAATGTTGCACTTCTTTGGCACGATTCCATGCATGCCCAATTTGATGATGGGATTGATTATGATCAAGTCATGACCCTAAATATAAAAAAACATGACATAGCTAATCTTTTTGTGGATCCTAAAACTGGTCTAAAAGTAGACCCTAAAAAACCAAGTTGTCAATTAAATGGTGCACAAATAGTGCAATATGTGACAACTTTTGGGACCGTTGATGGATGGTTTTTGATAGACCACCTCACAACAATTTGGATGTCCCAATTTATTTTATTAGAAAATTGTATGCTGAATTTTTGCTCGGACACAAGGTGGATTATTGGAGTATGAGACAGAACCAGGGTGTAGGTTTAGGTGGTCCACAAGATAGGCCATCAGCACAATGGGTGAAATCCCGCACATATGTCCCCCCTCCCGATATTTCACCACCTCCCATAGTGCAACATCCAAACATTATTGTTGAGGCCGGATCACAGACTATTCGAGCCATTTGCATGTTGAGTGATCTGCTAGTTATGCAAAGTACAACATTGTTGCCTCCTCATCATGATCCTTCTGGTGCTTCCATGAGTTCACATGTTTGTGTGGCCCACACTTGCGTTATATGCAAGAATATCTACCTTGGTCCCCTGACTGATAGTGATACATATAATTTTGGCTTCGATGGGGATGATTCTACATAGAAAACTATAGGCACTGAAGCAACTTAGGGAGATGTGCATTAGGAGCCTACAGTGCCATGGACTCCCACTGTTATGGTAAGGTTAAACCATTCACTTTTTAAATTGTTTTTAAATTTTATTGTTCATATTTTTAGTAGAATTTCCTTATAATAATTTCCCACTTATGTCTTTTTATGTGTTACATTTATGTTCAGTTGATGACAGAGGAAGAGATGCCACAGGTGGAGAGGTCCACACTTTCGGCCATATCATTTGGTCTTGACTCTTCCATGGTACATATGTTTTAATGTACTCATTGGTTTCCTTTTAAATTATGATAATAGTATATGTAAATTGTTTTCTAATTTTTATGATCATCTCTTACATACTGATGTAGGTGTCACCAGTTGCCACAGAGGGGCAATTTGAGGGGGTGCAGGTGTTAGTTGTTGATAAAGGAAAGGTAATTAAGTAAATTAATTTGTTTATGTGTACATGTATACTTGTCAATTGTGCCTACTCATTTTTAATTTACATGGTTTATTTGACAAAGAGTGGCATGTGATGATGTCGTGAGACCCTATCATCACGATAGAGTCACAGGCATATCCATTTGGAGTGATAGCCCCATGGTACATACATTTCTAAAGTTATTTGTGTGTATTTTTATATCAAGTATATATAATATGGTCAAGTTATGATAATATGAAGTATCTGTTTGACTTTTGTAGGTCACTCCTAGTTTGAGGGAGCCAAAATGGCAAGGGTTTGTATCACTGATGACTTAGCCAACAATATCTGAAGAAAGTTCAACAGAGATAAATTTTAATGTTAATTCAGTTATTTTATAAACATATATTTTCTACCAAGTTTTTAACATTAAATAGTATAACTCGTAGATCAATCTCATGTTTGAAAACATATACAGGTGGGATTCGTCATTGGTGGCACTATTCCTGCACTACCTAGGACATATATTAGGTCTCCTACCCATGGGAGGAGACATAGAAGTGAGGTATATGAGAGTTCAATTTTAGTTTAAATTTTATTTATTATTGTTGACTATGATTCTGAATTTTAACCTAACTTGGGGTTTCACTTTTGTGTTTGAATGCAGGATCCATTAGAACCGAAGAGTACTTCAAAGAGGCTCCATTTTGATGATGCACCAGTAGAATAGGATGTCCTAAAAATATTTTTAGTTGAAATTTTTATTTTCAGATGTCATATGATATATTTTGAGATGGTGTATGCCATATTGTATCTAGATATGTTGACATATAAATATGTACAGAATTATTGTTCATTTTGATCTATATATGAAACTTGATATTCAATCCAATTTGTTAATTGTGTGTTCATTTATTCATTGTTAGTATGTAAATATGCTTGTGTGTATGTACTCATGTGTACAATTTATGCCTTAAGTATATTCGTGTATATTTAAGTACAATATTCATAATCTAAATTCATGTGTATGGGCTATGTACCTGACTTAAGTGAATTCATGTTGTATGCTTTATAATTATGTGCTACATGTATTCTTCATGACTTAAGAAAATTTATGTGTACGCTTTATGTGCTATGTGTGTTCACACGTGTAATTCATCATTTGAGGTATATAAGGATATCTATTAAAGTGGTTTCAAGGTTTGTAGACTTACCTTTTACTCCCAATGGCTAAAAGACTTCAAACTAGCCTAATTACATAATCAAACACCCTTTTGGCAATAATCAAATACCCTTTTGGCCATATCAAAACATATTGGTCTTTTGGACAAAATATCAGTACTTTGTCTATACCCCTGCAAATACACTGGAAATGCCTAAGAAAAATAGTCTTGTAGCATCTCATAGATCACAAATACCTCTCACGAGGTTTGAGTTATGAGGCTTGATAGTTTGTTGACCAATCATGCTTAGTGCAACTTTCAACTGACCCTTATTGCAAGTTTTGGCATCGAGCAAGACTGGCGTGCCAAATTTAAAAAAATTTGAATCTCCCAGAATGAAGAGAGGTTATTGTAAGCCTCAACAATGTCATCCTATGGCATCACACAAACCTTCAATACCTCTCACAGGGTCTGAGTTATGAGCCTTGAAAGTTTTTTGCCCAATCGTGCCTAGTGCACCTTGGGGACACTTTGGTTCGGTGTGGTCCGGAATGATCTATTGACTCAGTGGTCAAAATGAGGTTGTGCCTAGCATTTACCCACCCAACCAGAGCTAATGGTGTAGTCCATTCAGTGCTAGGATGAATGGTTTGGAAGTAATCTATTGGTGTAACCTTCAACTGACCCTCACTGCAAGTTTTGGCCTTGAGCGATACTCTCGTGCTAAATTCAAACAAATTTGAATCTCCCAAAATAGAGAGGTTATTGTAGGCCTCAGAAACACCATCATGTATCATCTCACGGATCTTTGATACCTCTCACGGGGTCTGAGTTACGAGCCTCAAAAATTCACTACCCAATCATGCTTAGCACACCTTGGGGACACTTTGGTCCGACATGGTCTAGAACATTCTGCTAACTCAGTGGTTGAAATATAATTGTGCCTAGAATTTATCCGCCCAACCAGAGCTAATGGCACAGTCCATTTGGTGCCAGGATGAATGGTTTGGAAGTAATCCATTGGTGCAACTTTCAACTGACCCTCATTACAAATTTTGGCATTGAGCGAGACTAGCGTGCCAAATTCAAACAAATTTGAATCTTTGAAAACTGAGAGAATTTACTATAGGCCTCAAAAATGCTATCCTTTAGCATCTCACGGATCTCCAATACCTCTCACGGGGTTCGAGTTACAAGCCTTGAAAGTTCACTACCCAATCATGCTTAGTGCACTTTGGGGACACTTTGGTCTAGCGTGGTCTAGAATGTTCTGCTGACTCAGTGGTTGAAATGGTGTTTTGCATAGTGTTTACCTACCTAGCTAGAGCTAATGGCGCAATCCATTCGGTGCCGAGACAAATGGTTTGGAAGTAATCCATTGGTGCAACTTTCAATTGACCCTCACTGCAATTTTTGGCATCGAACAAGACTGGCGTGCCAAATCTAAATTTTTTTTAATCTCCTAGAATGGAGAGAGGTTGTTGTAGGATTTAGAAATTCCATCTTGTATAATCTCATGGATCTCTAATACCTCTCACAGGGTCTGAGGTACGAGCCTCAAAAGTTCACTGCCCAATCATCCTTAGTGCACCTTGGGCACACTTTGGTCTGGTGTGGTCCAGAACATTATGCTGACTCAGTGGTCAAAATGGGGTTGTGCCTAGCATTTAACCACCCAACCAAAGCTAATGGTGCAATCCATTTGATGCTAGGATGAACGATTTGGAAGTAATCCATTGGTGCAACTTTCAACTGACCCTCACTACAAGTTTTGGCATCGAGCGAGACTGGCATGCCAAATTAAAACAAATTTGAATCTCCCAGAATGGAGAGAAGTTATTGTAGGCCTTGGAAATGCCATCCTATAGTACTCACAAATCTCTGATACCTCTCACATGGTCTGAGTTACAAGCTTTGAAATTTTTTTGTCTAATCATGCTTAGTGCACCTTGGGGACACTTTGGTTCGGCGTGGTCTAGAACATTCTGCTGACTCAGTGGTCAAAATAGGGTTGATCCTAGTGTTTACCTGCCCAATTGAAACTAATGGCATATTCCATTGAGTGCCGGGATGAACGGTTTGGAGGTAATCCATTGGTCCAACTTTCAACTGACCCTCATTGCAAGTCTTGGCATCGAATGAGACTGGCATGCCAAATTCAAACAAATTTGAATCTCCCAGAATGGAGAGAGTTTATTTTAGGCCTCAGAAACACCATCCTATAGCATCCCACGGATCTTTGATACCTCTCATGGGGTCTGAGTTATGAGCCTCAAAATTTTGCTGCCCAATTGTGCTTAGTGCACCTTGGGGACACTTTGGTTTGGTGTGGTCTGGAATGTTCTGCTAACTCAGTGGTTGAAACAGGGTTGTGCCTAACATTTACCCACCCAACCGGAGCTAATGGTGTAGTCCATTCGGTGCCAGGATGAATGGTTTGGAAGTAATCTATTGGCACAACTTTCAACTGACCCTCACTGCAAGTTTTGGCATTGAGCAAGACTAGCGTGCCAAATTCAAACAAATTTGAATCTCCCAGAATGGAGAGAGGTTATTTTAGTTCTTAGAAACTTTATCCTGCATTATCTCATAGATCTCTGATACCTCTCATGGGGTCCAAGTTACGAGCCTAGAAAGTTTTCTACCCAATCGTGCCTAGTGCACCTTGGGGACACTTTGGTCCGAAACATTTTTCTGACTCAGTGGTCGAAATGGGGTTGTTCCTAGCATTTACTTTCCCAACCGAAGCTAATGGCATAGTCCATTCGGTGCCAGAATGCAATCCTTAAACACTATCTCTTCACCTAGGGAATCATCATTTTACTTTGGACACATTTGACCAATTTTGACTCGATGACTCCAACTATTACATCATTTGACAATACAAATGTAATGGAATTAAGACAATAGAAATGTAAGGATACCAAATTAAGATGATACAAATTATATAAGGATACAATATTCATAGTAAGGAAACACATTTTTTGCACTTTACATGTCATTAAGACGATACAAATGTGGACTTTTAATATTTGCAAATCAACCCCATTTGCTCTAATATTTCCAATTTTGCATCAAATTTTTTATATAAAAATTTGGCATCTAAATATGCACATTACATTTGATTGTTGTTTTTATATACAAAATTTGGCAACTAAATATGCACATTACATTGGATTGTTGTTTTGATATACAAAATTTGGCATCTAACTATGCACATTACATTCAATTGTTGGTTTTATATACAAAATTTGGCATCTAAATATACAAATTACACAACTATATATAAAAAATAAGTGTCATTTCCGCTCCAATCTCTGCATTCGAAAGGCAGAAGAAAAGTTAATAGAGGATATAAGAAGTTCCCTTTTGGCATCTAAATATGCAAATTATAGAACTATATTTTAACTTGAGTTGAACTTACCTATTGAAGTGTGCCTGAAGGGTCATCTCTTTACTTGAGACTATTCAGTAATTCTTCATGATCAACAGTACTAATAGTCCAAAGTTCCTTTTTCTTTGGTTTTCCTTGATGTTTCAACAACTTAACATTAGCTGCTATAACAAGGTGTGAATAAATGACAATGGTTTTGTGCTTCTCATAGTCTTCAAATGCATGAATACCATTATTTCTAATCATATATGTGTGCAACCATGTTCCTGCAACAAGATGTGATCCTATTGGATATGTGAACATATCATCATTCGTCATTGGTTGTGCAATTTTTTGCTTTCATCGTACACAACGTGCTAACTAGTAATCTGATCTCTCATCATTCCCTTCTAGTGCAACCAATGCAAAAACATGTCCTGCCTGTAGAAGATCTGAAAGATGGTTGTAGTCAAGTGAACAATCCATGTCATCATTTATTACAGAGATAGTGAGAGATAAAGGAGTAAGATAATGTGGAACCCATGTATCAACCCACTCACTTGACGCACACTGATCCCAATCAGCCTGAAGACAACTCAGACAATAAAAAGCCAACTCTTGTGTCCAAATTGTCCATGTACCAGCCTCTGAGCTTTGAAATGAATGCATTTTTGAAGAATCTTTCACAGTTTGACAATCCAACCTATCTCCTATTTTTCCCAACTGAACCAACCAAAAGAATCTGTGCACCATTGAATCAAGAATCCCCCCCTGTGACAATGTTGAAGTACACCAATCAACAATAGAACAAGCATCAATGAGTTCTACACCTGAAATCCTTAGTTTCTCCTTAACTAGAGCTCTCTTTACGCATGCACCTACTCCATCATGCTCCCCTTTTCCATGACCGGTCTCAAAAAAACTCCAAATATGAGGTACACCTCTCTCTACATGCATTCTACATAACCAATAAAACATACAAGTATTTTTGAATTGACCTACGCAATTTTATCTGACCAAATGAGATGTCTATCCATAGCAATATTATTTTCCTACACCCACTCAAAATAATTCTCAAAGCAATGTTGGACAAACTTAGATGAGTGTGATCTATCATCACTCATATAAAAATGGCACTCTCTGATTATCTTCTGGTCATCTTCTGTACTATCAAGGGAATCTCTATATGTTATGTGCACAAAAATAGAAACCTGAATAGAATTGTAATATTGAGCTTGCAACTCATTTTTGGGCTGCAATGTATAGTTCTCTGCAAAGTCAACAACTGATATAATAGTGCCAATCGGGAAAGTGTCCTTACACATCTTGAATTGTTGATCCAACAACTAAGACCTATGACTATGTCTTGTGTTAGCCTACTTTTCACACCCTAATTCCCCAAGTTTTGAACTTCTCAAAATCAATCCCCATGGATGAACCTCCCCAATTATCCCCTATCCTATTTTGGTTTTTGCTAATGATGTTTTCATAAAAGTTGATATTTTGTGAAGATGCAATGTTCCAAAAATGTATCGGCGTTGAACTTCAAACCATGTAGTTCAAGGTTCAAGGTTTGAAATGCAATTTGCAAAGGCACAGTTCAAAGTCCGAAGTGTAGTTCAAGGTTCAAAGCGATGTGCTAGTTCAAAATCCTTTCAATTTTGAGTTGTTGTCATGTAGTTTCACATTCACTAACTCAGGATGCATGGATTTAGTTTTACCAATTCAGAAGTATAGTTCAGTTTCAAGATCTAGGTTTGCAAACTCCATCCACTCTCCTAGAAGAAAACCTGAGTCAGAAGTCTATTCAGTTGTTTCACCTTTGCAATTCCATTCGATGAAAGATAGATACATACAAGATACAATTATTGGGAAGAGATACTAAATTATTTGGACTTATAGGAAATCTAGTTGGTCATAGAAAAGGACCAATTTTGCACAATCAAGCATTCATAGAGAGTGGAATTGATGCAATATATGTGCCCTTTTTAGTTGACAATATTGCAGATTTTCTCAAGGTGTACTCATCACCAGACTTCATAGGTTTCAGTGTTACCATTCCTTTCAAAGAGGCTTCCCTTGAATGTTATGATGAAGTAGATCCACTTGCATAGTCTGTGGGAGTAGTAAATACAATTGTGAGTAGGAAAAGTGATGGAAGGTTAATTGGTTATAATACTGATTGTGATGGTTCAATTTCTACAATTGAGGATGCCATAAAAGACAAATGTGCTACCAAAGATCAGGCACAACTCTTTCCCCTAACTGGAAAGTTGTTTGTGGTTGTTGGAGCTGGTAAAGCACTTGCATTTGGGGCCTCTGATGTGGGTAGTGAGATTGGAGAAGCAGTCAAGGAAATGAGTTCCAGTGTTTGAATGATTGGATGAAGAAGTTGTTAACATTTGAGTAGTAATCCTATGCTCCCGGGCCAGTTTCTTGGCAGACATCGATTTACATGCCTTTGTTAGAGAAGAAGATACAAGCAACACTAATAAAAGGCCTTGTACTCCTCCATGATGGAGAATATGAATTCAAAAGATGATGATGGAGTTGTATACAAATGGGATCGTAATCTTCAGGCTTGGCTTCCACAAGATGACTCTTTTCATAAAGGATCACTTTATGAAGAAGATGAAATGACATTTGTGGATGAGGAGGAAATAATACCAGTGCCAAATATGATAAATGTAGCTATTGAAAATGAATTCAAAGCTGCTTTTCCAAAAAATGAAGCCAGTTCCTCTTCCAGGGCATTTAATTTATCAGAGATGAGTCCCCTCACTTTACAAGCATGATGGCATAAGTTCAAAACCTATTAAGTATGATGTTTTGATTAGTAAAAGGATGGTGTTATGGTTCTAGTAATCATCATGTATATCAGGACTTCATCAAAGGGAATTCAGACATTCAAAATGTCAATGTGTTTGTAATGTTTCACAGAATGCCCAAAGACTTGGACAACACATAACCCGAAATTATGATTGTCGCTCTCAAGCTGACATAAAAAATTTGATTGGTGAAAATATTGTGGGTTAAAATAAAGAGTGTAAAAAGAAAACTTCAAATACATTCTGCCTACTCCATAGAATGCCAACTCAATATGCTTTAGAAAGGATACACATGGCACTATATCAATGTTGACACATGAACCAGAACTCCTGAATAAGAGAAACAAATGTTTATAGAACCAGAATTCATAGGATGTGAAGATGCATATGAGAGAGACATTCCTATTGTTTCTAGCAGTATTGAAAAGATTGGTATTATTTCAAATAACCATGAAAAGACTTTTCAGGTAGCGAATCCAAAGCCATCTACTAGCTCATGGAGAAATGTGCAAAAATTTGCCCATGTTCCTATCCATGCCACTGATTGTGAAAGGACTTCAGATAAGAAGCAATACAAAGTATATTTTGACCAGTCTTAAAATACAAGTATAGAAAGACAGGAAGTTTCTGAGGAGTTTAGGAATAGGAGGTTTCCAGACAACTATTCTATCACAAGAGAAGGATCAGTACAGCCGGGCAATGGGTCAAAGCAATATGGAGAAAATGGTGTACATTATGGTAGACATATGGGGCACAATAGACCGTCTAAAAAAAAAGAATCCTGTGTTTAAAATGATGAGGTCAGAATGTTTGACAAGCCTCATGAAGGTTTTCGTAGCAATTCTATACAGCGATGTAAGTTAGAATATCAAGACTTGACTAAAACTAGAAGCAACATGATGTCAAAATCAAACAAAATGCTTTCTAGGTCTGCTTGCCACGATGTTAGAAAAGACAACATACACCATACAGATGAAATTGACAATTGTAGGCTTCTGAAAAATGGTTCAAATTATCATTCTGTTGAGCCATCAATGAAGAATATTTTTGGATAATCTTGACATATAGGAAGAAGTTCTGGATTTTCCTATTATTGTTAGAGATTCTTCATGGAACATAAAAGATTCTAGACTGTGTTTCTCACCATGAATGGTAGCAATGGGGAGGAGTGGCATTCTTTATTCAAAAGCTTTTCAGAAACACTGGTTGATAGTAGACATGCCATTTTTCAACAGTGGATAGATACAAACCCCATAGATTTCTATGATAATGATGAGGTGTAAAGGTTGCAGTTAGAGGCTGATGTAGCTCTTAACAAATTAAAGAAGGTCCTTATAGTTTGTGGATGAAAATATTCAATTGCTTTTGGATATTTGTGATGGAAAAAGGCCATAACGATCAACATTCTTGCACGAGGAGCCATTCTTGTATAGAATTGTAGTTATTGTGCTCAAAAGGGAGACAACTTAAGCTTTTGCTAGCAACTGACAATGGCATGTGTAGATAAAGATCATAGGTGTTGGATGTTGCTACTATTTAATTATTAAGAAGTGTTATAATTGTCAAGTAAGGAATATTGACACATGTCTTCTAGTAAATAACTTGAAGTTTTCCCTATCGCAATCATAGAGGTTGTGAATTTATAATAGATTTAATGGATCATTAAATCTATAATTGGAGAAAAGGAATGATTAGAGGAGATGATAAAGAACAAGGGATTAAAAATATCAATGATGGAAATCAAATGTTATTCAAGAATCAGTTATGCAACTGAAAAGCTACAGGAGAAGAATTTCCAAGAAGTCTATAAAAGAGGAGATTTTTAAAGGAAAGGGGTTCTACTCTTTGGGAGTCAGTTGGCTACAGGGAAGGCAGGGCATTTTAGAATTAAATTTGCAATAGGGAGAACAGAGGGAAAGAAGAACATTTTATTTTATGAGCAGCTCTATGAAGTTGTAGAAGTAAACTAATCAGTAGGTTATTTTGTTTTATATTTAGAAATAAATGGAAATTGGTATATCAGATCTGTGTGTCTAAATATTATTTTCTCTAATTGAAATTGACTAGTTGGTCATTTCAATCATGTTTTTGAGTAGTGTTCTGCATCATCAAATCGAGCTTATGAATATATCATGAATCAGTTGATTTTTGGTGTAATTGTGCTTGGTGATTAAAATATTTAACGTCTCTTTGATTTCTTTGTGTCCGGGAAGACCGAATAGATGATCAGTGATCATTCGTTTATTTTCTCTGAATCTTTTCTAATGTAATCACATTCATTTCATGTTTATGGATTGATGCAGGGGCATCCCAGGGTAGTTGGCTATCCTGCATGTTTGGGAGATTTGATGGAGTTTTGTGGACTTATTTTCATGTGTGAGGGGTTTGGTAGAGTTGGATAAACCTACTTGGGTCTTTGGTAATTGGTTATGGCACTTGGCATGGTCTTGATTTCTCAGCATGGCCTAGAAGGAGCTCAGCCTTGCTTAGGAATTTTGTGCCTATTACAGGCTGTATAAGTAATTTTCCACAAAGATTTAGAGGCTGAAAATTTTAGGGATTGTAGAGGGCCTATACTTCTACCTACAGTTTGAAGCACGAGTTCTAATTCATCTGGAGCTAGGTGATATCATGATTTTACTAAGACATCTATTTTGGGCATTTAATTGTTGTTGTTGGCCGACTTGTGGCATTTAATTTCGGTATTTGTATTTAATTTATGTTTAGGGCTGACCTATGGATTAGATTGGTATAAGTAGGGGTTTTGGAGGAAGTCATTATTCATCATTCATCCATCTTGGAGAAGAGGAAGAGGTGGAGGAGCGAGTTTTGAGAGGAGCTAGTGGCTGCGGCTTGGGAAACAAGGAGATTGCTTGGTGGGCTTGCGAGCACAAGTTTAGATCTTCCTTGGGGGTTCCTACCAGTGTGTGGATCTAGGCTAGCAAGGGTTTGGTTTTGATCTTGCGAGATCTTGTGGATTTTCTATTGTAATTGCATTGTATTTGGCCGTAACCGGGAAGGCCTTACAGCCGGGCATGTTGGATGAAAATATAATGATTCTATTATGAGTATTTGGCACTGTGTGGATCTAAATCTTTGTATTGTTATTATATTCTATTGTGTGGTTATTTTCTGGGGGCTAGGACATCTCCATTGGGGATTCTCCTACCTTGCACTACATCAAGTGGTATCAGAGCACAGTTGTTCCTGAGTGTGTGGACAGAGCGCCGAATGTGAGGCAGTTTGCACTAGGACTTTGGGTGGAGTTTTTCAGAGTGAAGGTTGTTCCTGAGTGTGTGGACAGAGCACCGAATGTGAGGCAGTTTGCACTAGGACCTAGTTGAAGGTTGGATCTAGTTGGTGATTCATTGCAAGGGGTTTGCGAAGATCTTAGAAGATGGCTCTAATAAGATTGGACCCTGAGATGATTGCAAAACTCCATGATGTGGTGGAGAAGAATATTTCAAAGACTTGTGCTCGGTTGGAAGCTAGATTGACTAATCAAGTTAAGGAAGGGATGGTTGAGAGTGATCCATCTCTAGATAAATTTCATAAGAGAGTTTGAGAGATCTTGAAACCGTGGAGCTGGAGTCTACCGATCAGGAAGCGAGTTGTCTGGTTGGTTAGAAGACTTGTTCGAGAGAGAAGAGGGCATAGCAAGGTCAAGATGGAAGTTGGTTTTGTTGATAAGTGTGTGGAAGCTGATGCAGAACCTGCAGAGAAACTTGTGGATGTTTCTATGGAGCTTCCTAACCTTGTTGATGCTATGATTGAGATTGGTTTTCATGATCAGTTGGTTGAGTCTAATATGGAAATTATGGAGCACTTGGTTATGGATAATCAGGTTGCTAAGGGTGATGATCCATATGTTGGTGATATGGATGTTGTTGATATGGATGTTGCTAGTGTGGATTCACTAGTTGTTGATGTGGTTGAGGATCTACATGATACTACGGATCTGTATGTTCCTGATGTGGACCTGTTGGTGGTTGACATGGTTGAGGATTTACATTTTTCTCCTATTGTGGATTTGAGCTTACATGTTGGTGACATAGATTTCATGTTTGAGGATATTGTTGTTGTTGGTAGTGATCAGCTACAGAGAATGTTGGTGGGGCACTATGTTCAGTTTGTTCTTGGGAGTGAGCATGTTGATTGGATGGTTGAGATTCTAGTGGTTGACAGATGGATGCAGATTTGGATGATTTGCATGTTGGTTCTATTGTCCCTATTGGAGTGGAAGCCTTTGGTGAAGATGAAGATGGTTTTTGATATTTCATCTGGTGTCAAAGTATGAGGCATACTTCTTTTCGCACCTGGGGAGTCTGATGCAGGAGCATCCCAGGGTAGTTGGCTATCCTGCATGTTTGGGAGATTTGATGGAGTTTTGTGGACTTATTTTCATGTGTGAGGGGTTTGGTAGAGTTGGATAAACCTACTTGGGTCTTTGGTAATTGGTTATGGCACTTGGCATGGTCTTGATTGCTCAGCATGGCCTAGAAGGAGCTCGGCCTTGCTTAGGAATTTTGTGCCTATTACGGGCTATATAAGTAATTTTCCACAAAGAGTTAGAGGCTAAAAATTTTAGGGATTGAAGAGGGCCTATACTTATACCTATGGTTCAAAGCATGAGTTCTAATTCATCTGGAGCTAGGAGATATCATGATGTTACTAAGAGATCTATTTTGGGCATTTAATTATTGTTGTTGGCCGACTTGTGGCATTTAATTTCGGTATTTGTATTTAATTTATGTTCAGGGCCAACCTATGGCTTAGATTGGTATAAGTAGGGGTTGTGGGGGAAGTCATTATTCATCATTCATCCATCTTGGAGAAGAGGAAGAGGTGGAGGAGTGAGTTTTGAGAGGAGCTAGTGGCTGCGGCTTGGGAAACAAGGAGATTGCTTGGTGGGCTTGCGAGCACAAGTTTAGATCTTCCTTGGGGGTTCCTACCAGTGTGTGGACCTGGGCTAGCTAGGGTTTGGTTTGGATCTTGTGAGATCTTGTTGATTTTATATTGTAATTGCATTGTATTTGGTCGTAACCCGGAAGGCCTTACAGCCAGGCATGTTGGATGAAAATATAATGATTCTATTATGAGTATTTGGCACTGTGTGGATCTAAATCTTTGTATTGTTATTATATTCTATTGTGTTGTTATTTTCTGGGGGCTAGGACATCTCCATTGGGGATTCTCCTACCTTACATTGCATCATGGATGAATGTCAAAAAGCCTTTTGTATCTTTAGGTTAAAGATATGCTCTGTTATATAATTCATTGAATATCCTTTCATGAGGGAGCTGTACTTCTTAAGTCAGAGGAGAGTTATCAACTAATGATAAATCATCCAACTGTTAGTACATTTTTTTCTTCTTTTTGGGCATATTGAGTCATTGTTTACATTTCTTTCCGAGGGAAAAATCTATATACTAACAGATTTTTGGTGACTCTGCTGGGGACACGAAAATGGAGACCAGTGTTGAATAATAGTTTCCTCAGTTTAAATGTATATCTCCATGTGTAGGAGATTGGCGACTTTGATAAAGTGGTGACTCTGCAGATTCTTGATGCAAATCCAAAAGATTTGTGAGAATGGGAAAAAGACTAGGCCCCACTCTCTTGGAGATTCTTTGGATGAATGATAAGGTTCTACAAGATTTCTGGGAACATTATAAACAAGTATTTCAAAGGCTGTGAAATTGAAAATAAGCCTTGAGGATGACCACACTTCTGCCTTGATATGGATGAGTTTGTGTCAAAGATTTCACAAACTCAAAGATTTGGATGTGTGCAAGAGAAAAGTATAGCACCTCAAAAAAGAACTATAGGTTGTGGAGGAAGAAGATCTGGTGATTTCATCAAGTTATATCTCTTGCAACTACTCAGTTATAAGTGAACAAGAAATCAACTTGAGGGAACAGCCTCAAAAGAATCGTACTGCTGATGAAATTAATTTAGAGAAAGATAAAATGCTCTAGTATATTTGGAATGCCTTCAAAGGGAGCATTTGTGAAGCTGAAAGGGATAAGTTAAATCCCATTGAAGATCATCGATCTACCATACTGCTAGAATGTGTCCATAAAAGATACAATAATCTCAAGAATTTTGATCAAGGAATTCCAGCTGCTACAATTATATCTACAGAAAAATTTGAGATTAAAGAATCTTCGCTCTCTAATCTCTTGGTATTTGAAGATCAATATTTTTCATCACCAATGATAGAATCATCGACGCCTTGGAGCTCTGATCAGCAGCAAAAGGGAAATCAGCAACAAGCTAGGCAAGAAGAGTTGCATGTTAAAGAAAAACTTGAAGTCATGGAAGAAATATTAGTAAGGGATGATAAAAAGGTGAAAACTTGTGATTTTCAACCTGTATTTTCCCCTGATGAATATTTTTATTCCATTCCAAAAGAGGAAGTTCCTTAAACTAAGTTTGATCCTATGGTCATTGAAAGTAGTTTTGTAAAACCATTGCTCTTAACTATATGCCCTAAGGATAGTTCAGCTTCTAACATTCAAAAAGAAATTCTGAATTCTGATTATTCTTTTGTATGCCAAGCCAAAGATATGGTTGATATGATAGCAATAAGGAATCAATCCCAAAATGATGATGGTGAGATTATTTGGGGCAGTGTGAATGCATTATACTTACCTGCTGAATTCATTGAAGATTTTAAAATTAAAGATAATCCTCTCTTTGTACCCTATGATCTTATATATGATGGAAAAGAGAAAGGTTGTCTTGAAAGCTTCGGTAGCATGATCATACACCAGCAAAGCAAGGAAGTAGCAGTTAATCCAAAGCATAACAGCCAGCAAGAAGTTCCCTCAACAAATCATTCATGGCTGACTGAGGCAGTTGACACAGAAGTGCATAATGAAGACCATACGAGTTTGGTTGGGGTAAAGAATAATTTAACTTTGATGCCTTTGATTTCTGAAATTAGAGATCCAAATGCTTCCTTTGTTTGGCCTACTATTGATCAGAACGTATTGATTGATTATCTAAAGTCTAATGTTTTTGAGCTTGAAGAGGAGGTAGAATATGAAGTCTTCTTGTTTGATTTCACACCAACTCAAGAAGAATGGTCTCAGCCTCAAGGTTTGGAGGCATTATATTTTAAACATGAAATTGTTGATGGACTTACAAGAGATAGATTTTCAGCAAGACTAGCCCTGGGTTTTGATTTGAAGGTTCCAATAAGGATAGTGGAGCCTGAATTTTATGATGTGAGCTGGCTTTGTGGATCTGATGTGATTTCTAAGTTGGTGCAGCATATTGTGGTTGAATCTCTCCTTGCAGTAGTCATTAAATGTTTGTTTGGAATGGTGCATTTCATGTATCAACTTCTCTTCCGCACTGGCAGATACTTCTCACAGCCAGTCAATGGCTTCACTTGAGCAGTGAGAGGCTTCTTTGGAGGTATGGGCTGCTAGCCCTGTCTTTTGTAAATAAGTTTTTGTTGTGCTAGTTAGTTTAGGTGTTTTTCTTGCTAGTGGTGTAGTTGTTTGGTGTGTTTCCCTACCCTTTTTTCCTCTCTGCAAGCAGCCCTAAGATTCTTTATTACCCCATGACTCTATTGCCCAATGGTGTTAGACATTGGTCTTCGTAACCAGAGATTTATGAATTCTTCATGCACTTTAAAGTACACATCCCTAGTCAGAGCCAGCTGTTAGCCTACTTTTAGCACCCTAATTCCCCAAGTTTTGAACTTCTCAAAATCAATCCCTATGGATGAACTTGCCCAATTATCCTATATCCTATTTTGGTTTTTTCTAATGATGTTTTCATAAAAGCTGATATTTTTTTAAGATGCAATGTTCCAAAAATGTATTGGCCTTGAACTTCAAACCATGTAGTTCAAGGCTCAAGGTTTGAAATGCAATTTACAAAGGCACAGTTCAAAGTCTGAAGTGCAGTTCAAGGTTCAAAGTGATGTGCTAGTTCAAAATCCTTTCAAGTTTGAGTTGTTGTCATGCAATTTCACAGTCACTACCTCAGGATGCATGGATTCAGTTTCGCCAATTAAGAAGTACAGTTTAGTTTCAAGATCTAGGTTTGCAAACTCCATCCACTCTCTCGAAAGAGAACTTGAGTCAGAAGTCTATTCAGTTGTTTCACCTTTGCAATTCCATTGGATGAAAGATAGATACATACAAGATACGATCATTGGGAAGAGATACTAAAGTCTTTGGACTTATAGGAAATCTAGTTGGTCATAGTAAAGGACCAATTTTGCACAATCAAGCATTTAGAGATAGTCGAATTGATGCAATATAGGTGCCCTTTTTAGTTGACAATATTGTAGAGTTTCTCAAGGTGTACTCATCACCTGACTTCACAGGTTTCGGTGTTACCATTCCTTTCAAGGAGGTTGCCCTTGAATGTTGTGACGAAGTAGATCCACTTGCATAGTCTATGGGAGCAGTAAATACAATTGTGAGTAGTAAAAGTGATGGAAGGTTAATTGGTTATAATACTGATTATGATGGTTCAATTTCTACAATTGAGGATGCCATAAAAGACAAATGTGCTACCAAAGATCGGGCACAACTCTTTCCCCTAACTGGAAATTTGTTTGTGGTTGTTGGAGCTGGTAAAGCACTTGAATTTGGGGCCTCTGATGTGGGTGGTGAGGTTGGAGCAGTAGTCAAGGAAATGAGTTCCAGTGTCTGAATGATTGGATGAAGAAGTTGTTAACATTTGAGTAGTAATCTTATGATCCCAGGCCAGTTTCTTGGCAAACATTAATTTGCATACCTCTGTTAGAGAAGAAGATGCAAGCAACACTGATAAGAGGCCTTTTACTCCTCCATAATGGAGAAGATGAATTCACAAGATGATGGTGGAGCTGTAAACAAATGGGATCGTAATCTTCAGGCTTGGCTTCCACAAGACAACTCTTTTCATAAGGGATCACTTTATGAGGAAGATGAAAGTGACATTTGTGGACGAGGAGAAAATAATGCCAGTGCCAAATATGATAAATGTCGCCATTGAAAATGAATTCAAAGCTTCTTTTCCAAACAATGAAGCTGGTTCCTCTCCCAAGGCATCTGATTTATCGGAGATGAGTCCCCTCACTTTACAAGCATGATGGCATAAGTTCAAAACCTACTAAGTATGATGTTTCAATCAGTAAAAGGATGGTGTTATGGTTCTAGTAATCATCATGTATATTGGTACTTCATCAAAGGGAATTCAGACATTCAAAATGTCAATATGTTTGTAATGTTTGATAGAATGCCCAAAGACTTGGATCAACACATAACCCGAAATTATGATTGTCGCTCTCAAGCTGATATAAATAATCTAATTGGTGAAAATATTGCAGGCTAAAATAAAGAGTGTAAAAAGAAAACTTCAAATACATGCCGCCTACTCCATAGAATGCCAACCCAATATGCTTTAGAAAGGATACACATGGCACAATATCAATGTTGACACATGAACTAGAACTGCCGAATAAGAGCAACAGATGTTTATAGAACTGGAATTCATAGGATGTGAAGATGTATATGAGAGAGACATTCTTGTTGTTTCTAGTAGTATCGAAAAGATTGGTATTATTTCAAATAACCATGAAAAGACTTTTCAGACAGCGAATCCAAAGCCATCTACTAGCTCACGGAGAAATGTGCAAAAATTTTCCCATGTTCGTGTCCATGCCACTGATTGTGAAAGGACTTCAGATAAGAAGCAATACAAAGTAGATTTTAACCAGTCTTTCAATACTAGTATAGAAATATAGGAAGTTTCTGAGGAGTTCGGGAATAGGAGGTTTCCAGACAACTATTCTATCACAAGAGACTTGGATCAGTACAACCTGGCAATGGATCAAACCAATATGGAGATAATGGTTTACATTATGGTAGACATAGGGGGCACAATAGGCCATCTAAAAACAAAGAATCTTGTGTTGAAAATGATGAGGTCATAATGTTTGACAAGCCTCATGAAGGTTTCTGTAGCAATTCTATATAGGGATGTAAGTCAGAATATCAAGACTTGTCTAAAACTAGAAGCAACATGATGTCAAAATCAAACAAAATGATTTCTAGGTCTGCTTGCGACGATCTTAGAAAAGACAACATACACCATGCAGATGAAATTGACAATTGTAGGCTTTTGACAAATGGTTCAAATTATCATTCTATTGAGCCATCAATGAACAAGATTTTTGGATAATCTTGATAGATAGGAAGAAGTTCCGGATTTTCCTATTGTTGTTAGAGATTCTTCATGGAACATAAAAGATTTTGGACTGTGTTTCTCAACATGAATGGTAGACATGGGGAGGAGTGGCATTCTTTATTCAAAATATTTTCAGAAACATCAACTGACAATAGACATGCCATTTTTCAATAGTGGATAAGTTCAAACCCCATAGATTTCTATGATAATGATGAGGTGTAAAGGTTGCAACTAGAGGCTGATGTAGCTCTTGACAAATTAAAGCAAGTCCTTATAGTTTGTGGATGAAAATATTTAGTTGCTTCTAGATATTTTTGATGGAAAAAGGCCATATCGATCAACATTCTTGCATGAGGAGCCATTATTGTACATAATTGCAGTTATTGTGCTCGAAAGGGTGACAACTTAAGCTTTTGCTGGCAACTGACAATGGCATGTGTAGATAAAGATCATAGGTGTTGGATGTTGCTACTATTTAATTATTAAGAAGTGTTATAATGTCAAGTAAGGAATATTGATACATGTCTTCTAGTAAATAACTTGAAGTTTTTGCTATCGCAATCATAGAGGTTGTGAATTTATAATAGATTTAATGGATCATTAAATCTATAATTGGAGAAAAGGAATGATTAGAGGAGATGATAAAGAATAAGGGATTAAAAATATCAATAATGGAAATCAAATGTTATTCAAGAACTAGTTATGCAACCAAAAAGCTATGGGAGAATAATTTCCAAGAAGTCTATAAAAGAGGAGATTTTTACAAGAAAGGGGTTCTACTCTTTGGGAGTTAGTCGGCTATAGGGAAGGCAGGGCATTTTAGAATTAAATTTGTAATAGGGAGAATAGAGGGAAAGAAGAACATTTTATTTTCTGAGCAGCTCTATGAAGTTGTAGAAGTAAAATAATCAGTAGGTTATTTTGTTTTATATTTAGAAATAAAGGGAAATTGGTATATCAGATCTGTGTCTGAATATTATTTTCTCTGATTGAAATTGACTAGTTGGTCATTTCAATCATTTTTTAAGAAGTGTTCTGCATCATCAAATTGAGCTTATGAATATATCATGAATCAGTTGATTTTTGGTGTAATTGTGCTTAGTGATTAAAATATTTAACGTCTCTTTGATTTCTCTGTGTCCAGGAAGACCGAATAGATGATCAGTAATCATTCATTTATTTTCTCTGAATCTTTTCTATTATAATCACATTCATTTCATGTTTATGGATGAATGTCAAAAAGCCTTTTGTATCTTTAGTTTAAAGATACGCTCTGTTATATAATTCATTGAATATCCTTTCATGAGGGAGTTGTACCTCTTAATTCAGAGGAGACTTATCAACTAATGATAACTCATCCAACTGTTAGTACATTTTGTTCTTCTTTCCGAGCATATTGAGTCATTGTTTACATTTCTTTCCAAGGGACAAATCTATATACTAACAGCTTGCATACTTGTAAAAAAGATTCTTCCTAAAATCTGAAATAAAATAAGCTACCTTGCATTCTTTAGTAACCAACTCACATCTAGAGCCTTCACCTCCACTTTTTAATGTATATTTAAAGGTTTCATATACCTTTTTGTGGACAATTGTCTTTCCAAAATTGTGTTTGTAGCCCTCATGACAAAATTCAACAAACTTCACTAGCCCACCACACTTTGAGCACTTGTCATTTAAGCAATATTTTCTATAAAAGAAACATTCATCATCTCTAGGACATAAAAAATGATCTAGCAAGTCTCTTGATGATTTTGGAAGAGCACTTGCACCACACTCCTCCAAAATTTCACTACTATGTAAAGTAGAATGAATGGATCGTAACAATTCATGGTGCATTGAAAACTCCGCATGATATTTTCAACAACAAGTATTTCAAATCTTAAGAGGCACACACAAAAAAGGCTTTAGGGCTTCAAAAGCTCTGTGTGATATTTGAAATGTTGGATGTGTCTCACAAATTTTTTTGAAAAACATTGTTTGACTCACTAATATTTTGGATGCAGGGTGTGGTCTCGAATGCCAATTCTCAACTTCAAGACATCCTTCACATTTGGTGACACTCTTGAGTTAGATTGCCAAAATAGTTGAATTTGATCCTTCACAACATTGGTAAGCTTCTTATCACAACGTGAAAGTCTCCCACCATAAGCCCATGTATCATTTTGAAGAGGATCATCAAGTCTTTCTCTTCTTGCAAGTGCTCTATACAAAGTTTTATGATTTAGATTCAAGTCAACACAAGTTTGTCTCATCAAACGAGCCTTTCTCAAATGATGACTTACTAAGGAGGTTGTAATAACCCTCCTAGTAGCTCTCTTATCTTTTTCTTTGGTAGTCTTCCAAATGGAATTCAAAGCACTAAAAAGATTTCTTACAATAATAACATTCCGCTCCTTTTTCTTGTTCACACTAATCTTCAATTTGACTAGTATACATCTCATCTTCTGCATCTTTAACAATTGTACAAACATTTGACATTGCTCAACCAACGTCTTGTGCCTAAAAAATTGATCAAAAAGTTTTGAAACCCACAAGTGAATGGTTCTTTCTGATCTCTTGCCATCGAAATTCCTCATTATGTTCTCATCAATTTCAATTAACCATTTAGTTCTTCTTGAAGGTCTCAATTTTTAAGTTTGTCTTTCTTCCTTTGAAGGGACTTCATTTCTCATATAATTTGGAAATGTGTAACATTGATTTGGTTCTTCTGCACTATTATCATTGTCAATTGCTTCATATTCAATCGATGGATTGTCATTGGCAATGTCCACACTTCCATTGGCCACATCTACATGTTCATTTTCAAAACCTACATTTTCATCTTCAAATTCATGTTCTTCACTTGAAACCACATTCAAAGGTGGGTCTATGCTAACATCTTCAATCATATATAACATACCTTGTCTCTTATTCCGATGGGCAACCCTATCCATTTCTCTATACACTTCAAGATCTTCATTTGTGAGTCTCATCTTCCATTTACGCTTTCGACGACTACTACTCCCCATAGTTAGACCAAAAAGTAGATGCAAATAACTTTGGTAATAGAGAAAATCTCTCCAAAAAAAGATAAAATACCTTTGGTAATTGAGAAAATCACCCCACAAAAAGATGAAATACCTTCTCTAATACAGAAAATCACCCCCAAAAAAGATGAAATACCTTTGGTAATCAAGAAAATCAACCCCAAAAAACATGAAATACCTTTGGTAATAGAGAAAATCACCCCAAAAAGTGGTTTTTTATCTTCCCACTACAACTTGAATCCCGTAATTCAGGAAAAACATGTGACTCTCTGGAGGGACCTAGATAATTTTTATTTTTTTTAACACCAGTGAACAGAATCAAATATCTAATAATATCAAATATTTGATATTATCATATATCTGATATCTTACTCTTTCTCACTCTCACCTTTCTCTCTCATCTCTTTCTCTCCTCTCCTCTCTCTCTCTCTCTCACCTAGAGAGAGAGAGAAAGGTCGTGAGGACTTCCTAGGGGTCCTAACACATGATAAGGTGTACTAGGACCCCTAGGAAGTCCTCATGACCCCTTTTGACACATTTGAACCCTCAAGTGTGTCCTAAGGTGTCCTATGACTCTTTAGGACACACTTAACCATTCCAATGTGTCGAAAGGGGTCATGAGGACTTCCTAGGAGTCCTAATGTGTGATAAGGCATACTAGGACCCCTAGGAAGTCCCCATGACCCCTTTTGACACATTTGAATTCTCAAGTGTGTCCTAAAGAGTTGTAGGAGCCCTTAGGACACACTTGAGGGTTCAAATGTGTCAAAAGGGGTCATGGGGACATCCTATGGTCCTAGTATGCCTTATCACATGTTAGGACCCCTAGGAAGTCCTCATGACCCCTTTCAACACATTTGAATGCTCAAGTGTGTTGAAAGGGGTCCTAGGACCCCTTAAGATACACTTGAGCATTACAATGTGTCCATAGGGGTCATGGGGGCTTCCTAGGAGTCCTAATAGGTGATAACGTGTACTAGGGCCCCTAGGAAGTCCCCATGACACCTTTTGACACATTTGAATGCTCAAAGTGTGTCCTAAGGGGTCCTATGACTCGTTAGAAAACACTTGAGCATTCAAATGTGTTGAAAGTGGTCATGGGAACTTCCCAAGGGTCCTACTATGCCTTATTATGCGTTACAACTCCTAGGACATCCTCATGAACCATTTTGACACATTTGAATTCTCAAGTGTGTTCTAAGGGGTCCTATGACTCTTTAGGACACACTTGAGCATGCAAATGTGTCAAAAGGGGTCATGGGGACTTCCTAGGGGTCCTAACGCATGATAAGGTGTACTACAACCCCTAGGAAGTCCCCATAACCCCTTTCAACACATTTAAATGCTCAAGTGTGTCCTAAAGAGTCGTATGACCCCTTAGGACACACTTGAGCATTCAAATGTGTCAAAAGGGGTCATGAGGACTTCCTAAGAGTTATAACGCATGTTAAGGCATACTATGACCCGTAGGAAGTCCCCATGAGCCCTTTTGACACATTTTAATGCTCAAGTGTTTCCTAAGGGGTCCTACAACTCTTTAGGACGCACTTAAAAATTCAAATGTGTTGAAAGGGGTCATGGGGACTTCCTAGGGGTCCTAGTATGCCTTATCATGTGTTAGGACCCCTAAGAAGTCTTCCTAACCCCTCTCAACACATTGCAATGCCCAAGTGTGTCCAAAGGGGTTGTAGGACCTCTTAGGTAACACTTGAGAGTTCCAATGTGTCGAAAGGGGTCATGAGGACTTCCTACGGGTCCTAGTACGCATTATGACCCATAAGGACCCCTAAGAAGCCCTCATGACCCATTATGACACATTTGAATGCTCAAGTGTGTTGGAAGGGGTTGTAGGATACCTTAGGACACACTTGACCATTCCAATCTATCCATAGGGGTCATGGGGGCTTCCTAGGAGTCCTAACGGGTGATAAGGCATATTAGGCCCACTAGGAAGTCCCCATGACCCCTTTTGACACATTTCAATGATCAAGTGTGTCAAAAGGATTTGTAGGACCCATTAGGACACACTCAAGCATTCAAATGTGTCCACAGGGGTCACGTGGGCTTCCTAGGGGTCCTAACGCGTGATAAGGTGTACTAGGGCCCCTAGAAAGTCCCCATGATCCTTTTTGACACATTTAAATGCTCAAATGTGTCAGAAGGGGTTGTAGGACCCCTTAGGACACACTTGAGCATTCCAATGTGTCCATAGCGGTCACAGGGGCTCCTTGGGGGTCCTAACGCATGATAAGGTGTAATAGGTCCCCTAGGAAGTCTCCATGACCTATTTTGATGCATTTGAATGCTCAAGTGTGTCAGAAGAGGTTGCAAGACCCCTTAAGACATACTTAAGCATTCTAGTGTCTCCACAGGAGTCAAAGGGGCTTCCTAAGGGTCCTAACATGTGATAAGGTGTACTAGGACCCCTAGGAAGTCCCCATTTCCCCTTTTGACACATTTGAATGGTCAAATGTGTTGGAAGGGGTTGTACGACACCTTAGGACACACTTGAGCATTCCAATGTGTCTATAGTGGTCACAAGGGCTTTCTAGGGGTCCTAACATGTGATAAGACGTACTAGGGCCCCTAGGAAGTCCCCATGACCCCTTTTCACACATTTGAATGCTCAAGTGTATTAGAAGGGGTTGTAGGACACCTTAGGACACACTTGAGCATTCTAATGTGTCCACAAGGGTCACGGGGGCTACCTAGGGGTCCTAATGCATGATAAGGCATACTAGGGCCCCTAGGAAGTCCCCATGACCACTTTTCATACATTTGAATCCTCAAGTGTGTTCAAAAGGGTTGTAGGACCCCTTAGGACACACTTGAGCATTCCAATATGTCCATAGGGGTCACGGGAGCTTCCTAGGGGTCCTAACATGTGATAAGGCTTAATAGGGCCCCTTGGAAGTCCCCATGACCCCTTTTAACATATTTGAATACTCAAGGGTGTCAAAAGGGGTCATAGGAACCCTTAGGACACACTTGAGCATTAAAATGTGTACATAGGGGTCATGAGGGCTTCCTAGGGGTACTAACACATGATAAGGCATACTAGGCCCCCTAGGAAGTCCCCATGACCCCTTTTGACACATTTTCATGCTCAAGTGTGTCGAAAGGGGTCATAGGATCCCTTAGGACACACTCGAGCATTCAAATCTATCCATAGGGGTCATGGGGGCTTCCTAGGGGTCCTAACGCATGATAGGGTGTATTAGGACCCCTAGGAAATCCCCATGACTCCTTTTCACACATTTCAATGCTCAACTATTTTAGAAGGGGTAATAGGATCCCTTAGGACACACTTGAGCATTCCAATGTGTCCATAGGGGTCACAGGGGCATCCTAAGGGTCCTAACGCATGATAAGACCTAGTAGGACCCCTACGAAGCCCCCATGACCCATTTTGACACATTTGAATTCTCAAGTGTGTTGGAAGGGCTCATAGGACCCCTTAAGACACACTTGAGCATACCAATGTGTCCATAGGGGTCACAGGGGCTTCCTAGGGGTCCTAACACGTGATAAGGCAGGTGTACTAGGACCCCTGGGAAGTCCCCATGATCCATTTTGACACATTTAAATGCTCAAGAGTGTTGGAAGGGGTCATAGGACCCCTTAGGAAACACTTAAGCATTCCAATATGTTTGTAGGGGTCACAGGGGCTTTCTAGGGGTCCTAACATGTGATACGGAGTACTAGGGCCCCTAGGAAGTCCCCATGACCCCTTTTGAAACATTTGAATGCTCAAGTGTGTCAAAATGGGTTGTAGGATCTCTTAGGACACATTTGAGCATTCCAATGTGTCCATAGGTTTCATGGGGCCTTCCTAGGGGTCCTAACATGTGATAAGGTGTACTAGGGACCCTAGGAAGTCCCCATGACCCCTTTTGAAACATTTGAATGCTCAAGTGTGTCAGAATGGGTTGTAGGACCTCTTAGGACACACTTGAGCATTCCAATGTGTCCATAGGGGTCACAGGGGCTTCCTAGAGGTCCTAACGTGTGATAAGACGTACTACGGCCCCTAGGAAGTCCCTATGACCTGTTTTGACACATTTGAATGCAAAAGTCTGTTGGAATGGGTCGTAGGTCCCCTTAGGACACACTTGATCATTCCAATGTGTCCATAGGGGTCACGGGGGCTTCCTAGGGGTCCTCATGCATGATAAGGCATACTACGGCCCCTAAGAAGTCCCCATGACCCCTTTTGACACATTTGAATGCTCAAGTGTGTGGAAAGGGGTTGTAGGACCCCTTAAGACACACTTGAGCATTCCAATGTGTCCATAGGCATCATGGGGGCTTCCTAGGGGTTCTAACATGTGATAAGGTGTACTAGGACCCCTAGGATGTACCCATGACCCCTTTTGACACATTTGAATGCTCAAGTGTGTCACAAGGGGTCGTAGGACCCCTTAGGACACACTTGAGCATTCCAATGTGTCCATAGGGGTCACGAGGGCTTCCTAGGGGTCCTAATGCGTGATAAGGTGTACTTGGGTCCCTAGGAAGTCCCCATGACCCCTTTTGACATATTTGAATGCTAAAATGTGTCTAAAGGCATCGTAGGACCCCTTAGGACACACTTGAGTGTTCCAATGTGTCCATAGGGGTCATGCAGACTTCCTAGGGGTCCTAACACATGATAAGGTGTACTAGGGCCCCTAGGAAGTCCCCATGACTCCTTTTGACACATTTAAAATCTCAAGTGTGATGGAAGGGGTCGTAGGAACCCTTAGGACACACTTGAGCATTTCAATGTGTGCATAGGGGCAAGGGGGCTTCCTAGGGGTCCTAACAGGTGAGAAGTCGTACTAGGGCCCCTAGGAAGTGCTCATGACCCCTTTTGACACATTTGAATGCTCATGTGTGTCAGAAGCAGTCGTAGGACCCCTTAGGACACATTTGAGCATTCCAATGTGTTCATAGGGGTCACAAGGGCCTTTGCAGGGATCCTAACACCTGATAAGTTGTACTAAGGCCCCTAGGAAGTCCCCATGACCCATTTTGACACATTTGAATGCTCAAGTGTGTCCAAAGTGGTCGTAGGATACCTTAGGACACAATTAAGCATTCCAATGTGTCCACAGGGGTCATGGGGGCTTTCTATGGGTCCTAATTCATGATAAGGCATACTAAGGCCCCTAGGAAGTCCCAATGACCCCTTGTGACTCATTTGAATGCTGAAGTGTGTTAGAAGGGGAGGTAACACCCCTTAGGACACACTTAAGCATTCCAATGTGTCCATAGGGGTTATGGGACCTTCCTAGGGGTCCTAACGGGTGATAAGGTGTAATAGGGCCTCTAGGAAGTCCCCATGACCTGTTTTGACACATTTGAAAGCTCAAGTGTGTTGGAAGGGGTTGTAGGACCCCTTAAGACACACTTGAGCATTCCAATGTGTCCATAGGGGATAGGGCGGCTTCCTAGGGGTCCTAATGCGTGATAATGCATAGTAGGACCCTTAGGAAGTCTCCATGACCCCTTTTGACACATTTGAATGCTCAAATGTGTCAGAAGGGGTCGTAGGACCTCTTAGGAAAAACTTCAACAATCCAATGTGTCCATAGGGGTCACAAGGGCTTCCTAGGGGTCCTAGCATGTGATAAGGTGTACTAGGACCCCTAGGAAGTTCTCATGACCCCTTTTGACACATTTGAATGCTCAACTATGTTGGAAGGGTTCGTAGGACCCCTTAGGACACACTTGAGCATTCAAATGTGTCGATAGGGGTCACGGGGGCTTCCTAGAGATCCTAATGTGTGATAAGGTGTACTAGGGCCCCTAGGAAGTCTCAATGACCCCTTTTAACACATTTGAATACTCAAGTGTATCTGAAGGGGTTGTAGGACTCCTTCGGACACACTTGAGCATTCCAATATGTCCATAGGGGTCACGAGTGCTTCCTAGGGGTTCTAACACATGATAAGGTGTAATACGACCCCTAGGAAGTCCCCATGACCCCTTTTGACACATTTGAATGCCCAAGTGTGTCGGAAGGGGATGTAGGACCCCTTAGGGGTCATGATAGAGTCATAGGCATATCCATTCAGAATGATAGCCCCACGGTACATACATTTCTAAAGTTATTTGTGTGTATTTTTATATCAAGTATATATAATATGGTCAAGTTATGATAATATGAAGTATCTATTTAACTTTTGTAGGTCACTCCTAGTTTGAGGGAGCTAGAACGGCAAGGGTTTGTATCACTGATGACTCAGCCAAAAATCTCTAAAGAAAGTTCAATAGAGGTAAGTTTTAATGTTAATTCGGTTATTTTATAAACATATATTTGCTACCAAGTTTTTAACATTAAATAGTATAAGTCATAGATCAATCTCATGTTCGCAAACATATACAGGTGGGAGTCGTCATTGGTGGCACTATTCCTACACTACCTAGGACATATATTAGGTCTCCTGCCTGCGGGTGGAGACGTAGAAGCGAGGTATATGAGAGTTCAATTTTAGTTTGAATTTTATTTATTATTGTTGACTATGATTCTGAATTTTAATCTAACTTGGGGTTTCACTTTTGTATTTGAATGCAGGCTCCAGTAGAGCCGATGAGTACTTCAAAGAGGCTCCATAGAGCCGACAAGTACTTCAAAGAGGCTCCATTTTGATGATCCACCAGTAGAATAGGATGTCCTAGAAATATTTGTAGTTGAAATTTTTATTTTGAGAATTCATATGATATATTTTGAGATGGCGTATGCCACATTGTATCTAGATATGTTGACATATAAATATGTACAGAATTATTGTTCATTTTGATATATATATATATGAAACTTGATATTCGATCCAATTTGTTAATTGTGTGTTCATTTATTCATTGTTAGTATATAAATATGCTTGTGTGTATGTACTAATGTGTACAATTTATGCCTTAAGTATATTCATGTGTATTCAAGTACAATATTCATAACCTAAATTCATGTGTATGGGCTACGTGCATGACTTAATTAAATTCATGTTGTATGCTTTATAATTATGTGCTACATGTATTCTTCATGACTTAAGAAAATTTATGTGTACGCTTTATGTGATATGTCTGTTCACACGTGTAATTCATCATTTGAGGTATATAAGGATATATATTAAAGTGGTTTCAAGGTTTGGAGACTTACCTTTTACTCCCAATGGATAAAAGACTTCCAACTAGCCTAATTACATAATCAAACACCCTTTTGGCAATAATCAAACACCCTTTTGGCCATATCAAAACATATTGGTCTTTTGGAAAAAATATTAATACTCTATCTGTACCCATGCAAATACACTAGGAATGCCTAAGAAACATGGTCTTGTAGCATCTCACAGATCACTGATACCTCTCATGGGGTTCAAGTTATGAGGCTTGATAGTTTGTTGACCAATCGTGCTTAGTGCAACTTTCAACTGACCCTCACTACAAGTTTTGGCATCGAGCGAGACTGGTGTGCCAAATTTAAACAAATTTGAATTTCCCAGAATGGAGGGAGGTTATTGTAGGCCTTGAAAATTCCATCCTATAGCATCTCACGGACCTTCAATACCTCTCACGGGGTCCGAGTTATGAGCCTCAAAAGTTCGATGCCCAATTGTGCCTAGTGCACCTTGGGGACACTTTGGTTTGGTGTGGTCTAGAATGTTCTGCTGACTCAGTGGTCAAAACGGGGTTGTGCCTAAAATTTACCCACCCAATCGGAGCTAATGGCATAGTCCATTTGGTGCTAGGATGATTGGTTTGGAAGTAATCCATCGGTGCAACTTTCAACTGACCTCACTGCAAGTTTTGGCCTCGAGCGATATTGGCGTGCCAAATTCAAACAAATTTGAATCTCCCAGAATAGAGAGAGGTTATTGTAGGCCTTAGAAACATCATCCTATGGCATCTCATAGATCTTTGATACCTCTCACAGGGTCTGAGTTACGAGCCTCAAAAATTCGCTGCTCAATCGTGCTTAGTGCACCTTGGGGACACTTTGGTCCGATGTGGTCTGGAACGTTCTGCTGACTCAATGGTCAAAATAGGATTGTGCCTAGTGTTTACTCACCCAACTAGAGGTAATGGCGTAGTCCATTCAGTGCCAGGATGAACGATTTGGAATTAATCCATTGGTGCAACTTTTAATTGACCCTCACTACAAGTATTGACATCGAGTGAGACAGGCGTGCCAAATTCAAAAAAAATTGAATCTCCCAGAATGGAGAGAGATTATTGTAGGCCTTGGAAACACTATCTTTTAGCATCTCATAGATCTCTGATACCTCTGACCAGGTCTGAGTTAGGCACCTTGAAAGTTTTCTACCCAATCGTGCTTAGTGCACCTTGGGGACACTTTGGTCTAGCGTGGTCTGAAACTTTCTGTTGACTCAGTGGTCGAATTGGGATTGTGCCTAGTGTTTACCCGCCCAACTGAACCTAATGGCACAGTCCATTTGGTGCTAGGATGAATGATTTGGAAGTAATCCATTGGTGCAACTTTAAACTGACCCTCACTACAAGTTTTGACATCGAGCGAGACTGGCATGCCCAATTCAAACAAATTTAAATCTCCTAGAATGGAGAGAGATTATTCTAGGCCTTAGAAATGCCATCTTGTAGCATCTCACATATCTCTGATACCTCTCACAGGGTCCAAGTTACGAGCCTCAAAAGTTCATTTCCTAATCATGCTTAGTGCACCTTGGGGACACTTTGGTTTGGCGTGGTCTGAAATGTTCTACTGACTCAATGGTCACAGGGGCTTCCTAGGGGTCCTAACATCTAATAAGGCATATTAGGGCCCCTAGGAAGTCCCCATGACCCCTTTTGACACATTTGAATGCTCAAGTGTGTTGGAAGGAGTTGTAGGGCCCATTAGGACACACTTGAGCATTCAAATGTGTCCATAGGGGTCATGGGGGCTTCCTATGCGTCCTAACATGTGATAAGGTGTACTAGGACACCTAGGAAGTACCCATGACCCCTTTTGACACATTTGAATGCTCAAGTGTGTCGAAAGGGGTCGTAGGACCCCTTATGACACACTTGAGCATTCCAATGTGTCCATAGGTGTCACGAGGGCTTCCTAGGTGTCCTAATGCATGATAAGGTGTACTAGGGTCCCTAGGAAGTCCCATGACCCCTTTTGACATATTTGAATTTCTAAAGTGATTCTGAAGGTGTCATAGGACTCCTTAGGACGCACTTGAGCATTCCAATGTGTCCATAGGGGTCACGGGGGCTTCCTAGGGGTCTTAACGCATGATAAGGCATACTAGGGCCCCTAAGAAGTCCCCATGACTCTTTTTGACACATTTGAAATCCCAAGTGTGATGGAAGGCATTGTACGACCCCTTAAGACACACTTGAGCATTCCAATGTGTCCAAAAGGGTCAAGGGGGCTTCCTAGGGGTCCTAACAGGTGATAAGGAATACTAGGGCCCCTAGGAAGTCCCCATGACCCCTTTTGACACATTTGAATGCTCATGTGTGTTGAAAGGGGTCGCAGAACCCCTTAGGACACACTTGAGCATTCTAATGTGTCCATAGGGGTCACAAGTGGCTTCCTAGGGGTTCTAACACCTGATAAGGCATAGTAGGGCCCTTAGGAAGTCCCCATGACCCATTTTGACACATTTGAATGCTCAAGTGTGTCTAAAGGGGTTGTAGTACCCCTTAGGACACACTTGAGCATTCCAATGTGTCCATAGGGGTCACAAGGGCTTCTTAGGGGTCCTAAGGCGTGATAAGGCATACTAGGGGCCCTAGGAGGTCCCCATGACCTCTTTTGACACATTTGAATTCTCAAGTGTGTCAGAAGGGGTCGTAAGACCCCTTAGGAAATAGTTGAGCATTCCAATCTGTCCATAGGGGTCACGGGGGCTTACTAGGGGTCCTAACATGTGATAAGGCATATTAGGGCCCCTAGGAAGTCCCCATGACCCGTTTTGACACATTTGAATGCTCAAGTGTGTCAGAAGGGGTTGTAGGACCCCTTAGGACACACTTGAGCATTCCAATGTGTCCATAGGAGACAGGGGGGATTCCTAGGGGTCCTAAAGCATGATAAGGCATAGGAGGACCCCTAGGTAGTCTTCATGACCCCTTTTGACTCATTTGAATGCTCAAGTGTGTCGAAAGGGGTTGTAGGACCCGTTAGGACATAGTTGAGCAATCCAATGTGTCCATAGGGGTCACAAGGGCTTCCTAGGGGTCCTAACTCATGATAAGGCATACTAGGACCACTAGGAAGTTCCCATGATCCCTTTTAACACATTTGAATGCTCAAGTGTGTCGAAAGGGGTCATGAGACCCCTTAGGACACACTTGAGAATTCAAATGTGTCCATAGGGGTTACGGGGGCTTCCTAGGTATCCTAACGCGTGATAAGGTGTACTAGGGCCCCTAGGAAGTCCCAATGACCCCTTTTGACACATTTGAATATGCAAGTGTTTTCAAAGGGGTCAGAGGACCCCTTAGGACACACTTGAGTATTCCAATGTGTCCATAGGGGTCACGAGAGCTTCCTAGGGGTCCTAACATGTGATAAGAAAAACTAGGACCCCTAGGAAGTCTCCATGACCCCTTTTGACACATTTGAATGCCTAAGTGTGTTGGAATGGGTTGTAGGACCCCTGAGGAAACACTTGAGCATTCCAATGTGTCCATAGGGGTCAGGGGGGCTTCCTAAGGGTCCTAACGCATGATAAGGCGTACTAGGACCCCTAGGAAGTCCCCATGACCCCTTTTGACACATTTGAATGCTCAAGTGTGTCTGAAGGGGTTGTAAGACCCCTTAAGACACATTTAAGCATTCCAATGTGTCCATAGGGGTCATGAAGACTTCCTAGGGGTCCTAACATGTGATATGGCATACTAGGATCCCTATGAAGTCCCCATGACCCTGTTTGACACATTTGAATGCTCAAGTGTGTTCAAAGAGGTCGTAGAACCCTTTGGGACACATTTGATCATTCCAATGTGTCTATAGGGTTCATGAGGATCTCCTACGGGTCCTAACACGTGATAAAATTTGTATAAAAAGGCATCCTATAGGAAAAAATGAAAAGTTTCCCAGAGAATATCCACAATTCAGATACAAAAGCATCATACAGGAAAAATGACAAAAAAGTTAATAGCTAAAAGGTAAAATTTATCATTAACACCGGCAGTACCAAGGTCATACCCACTATAAAATCCTGGCCTATGACTTGCAAAATGAGCAAAGAAAGTGAAATGAAAGGGAAGTATGGATCAAATAGCGAAGATGCATCAAATCAAATCAATATGATAATAAATGCAGAAAATACTATTACGAACAAAAATATTTGCATATTAATGGGAGAGAGTGGGAAGAGCTTCTTGGACCCATGATAGAAGTTACAGTTAAGGAGGAAGAGCTAGGAAGGGGAAAGTGGCAAAGGAAAGAAGTAAGATATGCATGTGGGCCTATGTCAGATGATGATGATGAGTAATCAGCATCTGCTAGTAGCTCAAGTAGTGACAGAAGCTCTTCAGTGCATATGTACACTGGCACAAAAAATTGAGATAGAGAAGTAACAAGTGTTGTGGAATTATCCACAGAGCAATGTGAAATGAAGACTCAAATTAGTTCATTAGCAAGCAAAGAATTTGGTCATGCACTTCATTATAGCACCACAAATATTTCTATTAGAAATTCCTATTCGTCAATGGCTTTGCATTTACAGGAATTAAGAAACCAAGTTACTCATGTTGGGCACTATCCCTTAAAAGTAAGTTCATTGCCACCTTTGGCAAGGCAGTCTCACTCTTCATTTTACAACAAAGGGCATCCATCTATGGTCCAAGGTTTTAATTTAGCTGACAAGTGGAGAGCTTCTCAAGGTACTGATCTCTTGCATAGAAAAGTTCCCGATTCATCTCAAGGTTCTCGTTTAGGTGACCAACTCCTTCGAGGTTCACAAATAGACCCATTGATTTCCCAAATTGGTAAAGGGTAGATGCAATTTTGGAAAGAGTATCCCAATTGAAGAGAAATGGAAATTTGAGTGACCATAGCGTTATCCAATGGGTGTATCTCCTCCACTAACAAATATAACTGCTTCTAGAGACTTGAGTTTAAATGGAGATTGTCTGTTCCCAAATATACCCCAGTTGAGTAGATGAACCAGATGTCTCTCTCTCTCTCTCACAGATCTAGAGCCTTCGCCTCCACTTTTTAATGTATATTTAAAGGTTTCATATACCTTTTTGTGGAAAATGTACCTTAAATGTTCTTACATCAAATTTTATGCCATTGTTAGTTTCTAGAATAGATGATGAATATACGATGGTTCTACATCTGTGTGAAATTTCTTTTCAAGAGTTAAAAAATCAATTGATTATATTCAATCGAGGGGAAGTCCATTGACATGATCTACTTATTCAGTATAGTCAGACCGCGGAAATTACAAGGAGTATGTACAAAAATCCTGTGCTGGATACTTTCAAGAGGATTTGGGTTGAAACTGTCTGTCCTCAAATCAACTGTGCAGGTATTTTTTTGAAATCATTTTGTATATCAAATAATATAATACATACTAATATAAAAATTTATATTATAATATTAATGCTATGCTATTATTATTTAATATTAATATTTAAAATGAAATTAATATTAACATAACAAAAATATAATTTAATATGAAACTTGAATTAATATTAACATAAAAAGAATACAACTTAGTATAACACAATTAATATTACTATGAAAAAATTACATTTATTATCAAACTTGAATCTGGGAAAAGTGGGGCAGTTCAAATTTGAAATTTCAAAATAGGCAGGCTTTTTTGGATATCCGATATTATCGGATATCCGATTTTATCGGATGTTTGATTAGGCTTGGTATTGCTTAGGCATTACCAAACGTGGGTGGTCAACCCTTTAGGCGTGTTTCAGGAGATAGTTCTTGATATGAGACTTCGACTATGTAGCTGACGACTATTTTTTCTACCAAAATTGATGAAATGAAAAGGGTTTCTTAATGACATTATCAGCTTTCCATCGATATAATTGATGTCAAATTTTGAGTTTTGTAAGTAATTATTACTTATTTTTCAGTTCAGTTATCTTTAAAGTCATAATTGACATACTGATTAAAAACAACTATAACTTTCAAATTGTTTAACCTTTTTGAAATCCAAAACATGCATCACATTTTATGCTTCGGCTACTATAAGAAAAAAATAAAATTGAATTTGGTAAAATTTTGAATTAGTTAAGATGGTCAGATACAAGAGTTTTTTTATTCTAAAAAAGTTGAAGCAGAAAATTCATAATTAATTATTTATTTGACCAAAAATTACAAAAAAATATGTGTCACATCCAGGCATGAGTCTACTACTTATATCTAGAATCTTGGGAAAATATATCATCATTTCATTGTGATTAAGGTGGTCAGACATACACGTACTCCTTATCTTTTCCTTGAAATTTTTGTAGTACTTCATTGAAATCTAAAATTTTGAACAATTAGACAAAAGAAATTTCAAACAAGGGCTAGTAGTTTAGAAATTACATTCAATTTCCTACAGATTCTACTCTTACAAATTTTTCACATAAGGTTCATAAGATGTTCAACTTTTTACATCAAGTTGACTAACCCTGATTTTCTAATTTTTCATTGCCACTTAAGGCCATAGTTTGGTATACCATGATCCTTCACATACCCACTTAATATAATGCATTACATAGTATTTTATCATTGAGACACCTAGGAGTTTTCACTTCAATTAAGCACATAGTGTAGGAGACATTCCACTTTAGGTGTGAGATCCACATTTAGTGCTCTTATCACATTATCATCCCAATCCTATTGCACATACTTCAATGCATAATGGAGGATGATCCACATTTGGTGGACATGTAATTACACCTAGCATAGGTGATAGTTTATTAGCTCCTTATCATTATCTCTTATCACCTTTCCTATATAAGGAGGTCTATTATGTATATTGAATAATATAAGGTGAATTCATTGGATCAATTCAATATCAATCATTGCATTCATATCATCTCTCTTGTTCTTTTCTTTAACCTCTAGATCCTTGGTTCAATCTTTGCTATTTGTAAATTCTTACAAGTTTGATATCTTTTATGGCTGAGCATGGCTATAATTGATGTAATTCAGACTGTTGTGTTTATTTTAAGAGGTTGGATGATGACAACTACATTGTTTTATGTCTATATGTTGATGATATGCTTGTAATAGGGTCTAACATGGATCACATTAAGGAGTTGAAGCAATAATTAGCACATTCTTTTTCTATCAAGGATTTGGGGCCACAAAAAAATATTTGGTATGAAATTTGTAAGGATAGAAAGAACAAAAAAATGACTCTATCTTAGGATGATTCAGTTGAAAATGTGTTGCAAATATTTCCTATGGAGAATGCAAAGCTATCGACACACCTTTGCCTAGTCATTTGAAATTGACTAAAGAGATGTGTCCAAAGATACAAGAGGAAGAAGACAAAATGTCCAAGGTACCATATGCTTCAGTTGTAGGAGTCTGATGTATGATATGGTATACACTAGACTATATATTGTTCATGTTTTAGGAGTTGTTAGAAGGTATATGAGTAATCTTGGAGTTTAGCATTGGAATGCAGTAAAGTAGATTCTCAGATATTTGAGAGGTATGTACAAATAAATGTTTATGTCTTGGGGGCTCTAATACTGGTTTAAAAGGCTATGTTGACTTAGATTTGGTAGGGGATCTAGATATCAGGTAGAGTACCACATATTATGTATTTACTATTGGTTGGAAAATAGTGAGTTGGATTTATGGATTGCAAAAGGTGGTTGCCTTATCCACTACAGAGGAAAAGTATGTTGTTTTTATCGAGGTAGCTAAGAAGATGATATGGATGCAATTTTTTATGGAAGAGTTGGAAAAATCACACACTAAAAAGTATCTATTTCTAGATAGCTACAATGTCATCTATCTTGCAAAGAATTATGCCTTGCATTTAAAGAGCAAACAAATATAGTTGAGGTATCACTTCATTCGGTCGGTGTTGGATAATGGACAATTAAAGCTGGAAAAGATACATACAGATGAAAATCCAGTGAATATGATTACAAAGCTAATGATAAGGGAGAAGTTGAACTCCTCTTCAGCTTTGGTTGGTCTTCAAGACTGAAAATAATAAAAAGAACAACAGAGTCCAGGGTGTGTCAATCTAGTGAGAGCTTCAGGGGTAACGGTGTTGCTACTGGATCAATCTCCAAGTGAAAGATTATTTAGTGTGGAGCCTGATCAATCTTCAACTGGGAGATTTTTTTTTTTGTGGTGACTAATCAAGCAAGTATTGTACACTCACCATGTATCGTGGGGTTCCCTAGGGTTAACTTGTCAAACATTTCCCTACGTTGACTCATCAAATATTTTTTAAGATTAATTTGTTAACCGACATAAGTCTTGTTAAAATAAGGTTAGGGTTAGGGTTTTCTCATATGATAAATTTTTTAGCTTCTTGCAGCGGTATTGAGTTGCAAGGGATTGCAATTTATAACATATTAAAATTATTGGATAAAAAGATTGGACTCTCCTTTTGGTGGACATAGCCCAATATTGGGTGAACTAGGTTAAATCTTTGTGTCTTCTTATTCTACTTATGTGTGCTTTGTTCCTTTGCATAAATGGTTATATTTGCATGTAACTGTTAGATTTATGTCTTCTAATCCTAACACACAGTGAGATTAACTTTCTATGCTTTCTAAGGCATTCCTTTGCCATATGAAATGGGTATTTTGCAACACAAGCCATGACACCAAACCTAGCAGATAAAGATTGAAACAAAATAACACAGATTATATCTGAGTTATATTTTTTTGTAGTAGAACCAAATATCAGAGGATAAGACAAATGAAGATAGATGTTGATACATACAATTACTACCTCAATGGATCTGTTACTTCTAGAAAGGAATGGATGCCAATTATTTCTAGCCACAAAGATAAGAACTACATTGTACATGAAGATTTTGTGAGAATCAAACTCGTGACTTCCTCCAAATACCCTGGAAAGCTAGCCAGTCATGAGATATCAAATTCATTTATTCCTTTTTGAGTGATTGACATAAATTACTCTGTTAATCCATTATGTCCTTTACCTAGCAATTTTCTATATTCATTGCCAAAGAAGTTGTCTGTTTTCGGCATGCCCATTTAGCACCAAAGAATGGGCATTGCCTAAAATAAACAACTTTCCAAATAAAAAAATCCACACAAATAACTTATTAGCTTAAAAATATATATATTAATTTCTTTTTAATATCAATAAATAAATAAAATCATTTTACACCAAAAGATTAAGAAACGTTGGATCAATAATTACTTTTCTACGAAATTTTTAACAACTACATTTTTAACGACTACATCACCAATATATCATTAAACCCTATCAATAGTCCGACATTTCAAGGTCATTTCACTAACGCACGTCTCCTTGTTTGTTTTGTGGTTGGGCTTATATTGCAAGTCGATGAAGTACTTCCATCAATGTCTTAAAGTAGGTAGACACTTGCTTTCAATCCAAAATAATCTCAGTTTTACGTAGTTGCCACCGGATTTTAAAGTTAAACTTGCCGTTTCATTGCAGATGAGTCTCCGTCAATTTGGTAGAGTCATTGAAAGAGAGATTGTCTATAAAATCATTTCATTCAAGTTTCCACACGGTGCGCCCATTCATTGGTGAATTTGTCCAAAGTATCTCTCATACTTTAACTTTTAACTCAGGAAGACTCTTCTGGGATGTAACGCCAATTTTAACTTTTAATCTCCCGTGGGGATATATTTGTGGACTGGAAGCGAGTGACTATTTACATGATACATTGGTGGAAGTACTTCATTGACTTGGAATATAAACCCCAACCATCAAACGAATGATGAGATATTATCAATCTGTAAACTAATCTGCACAATTCCCAAATGATTGATATTATCTTTCCGCCATGTGCCAAGCATTTCTTTTAAAAGGTCAATGGTCATCAGTGATTTGGGCTAAGGTGTGAACCTAGAATCAAGGCTTCCCATGGTCTTCTTAACTTTGTAGTTATGAAATTTCTTTCTTCATTGGGTTGTTGGGGTTTTATACGTAGTCTATAGCTTTGATTTAAATGTTGATGAAGCTTACATTTGAGGATATTAGTAGTTTAAATTGGTTTAAAAACTATAATTAAATAATAATAATAGAGAAGGTGTAGAAATGTGTAATTGTTTGAAGTATTGATTATCTTACTTTGACTTTGGTTGAATTTTGGACGAAGTTTAGACTTGGGTCTATTAGTAGTTTGAATTGGTTTTGAAATGATAATTAATTAATGATAATAAGAAAGAAAGGTATAGATGTTAGAATGTGTAAAAAACTCAACTATTTTAAGCATGGAGCATCTTAATGAATAATGTATGTTACATGCTCCCTTATCCTATACACTATATTTCATGCAAAAATGTGGCAAATGGCTTCTCCATCTACCACATGTTCTCACTTAATATATCATGGCCATCTTGGGCATGTGTAATTCTAAGGCCTTAACAGATGTCTTCTATAGTTCTTAGTTATGAGATTTATTGGCAATATTTAAGTAGGTATTCTATTCTCAAGGGTTATTAGTTTGTAAGCTATTTTTTTGGTAACAAAGTTCTACAAATAGATTTGAAGGAATCAAATATTAAAGGTTTGAGCTAATTAAATGAGAGAATGTAACTAATAATGAATAAGAAAAATGTAACTCTGAAATTTGTATGATGGTGATGCTTCTACAAAAATACTTGTATGCTAAACTACTACATCATCATACTTTACACTGTCACAAAGTTTTTCTTTTGAATAAGATAAGAATAGGAACTAATTATATCAATATGTTAAAAATCATTGTTAATAGTTGCTAATATAATATACTTTTAGAAAATCAAAATAAATAAATTTTTTTATAAAGATAATTTTCTTTTGAGTAAATATAAGTTGGTAAACAAAGTTTTTTCCCAAACTCATATTTACATAATAGATAGCAACAAAATATACCAACAAATTATAGAGTGTTGTAAAGTCAAGTCTTCTGGTTTGGAGAGGGACAACTCTCTCTATAAGAGGGTTTTATAATTTTTGAGTTACTAATAACAAGAAAGTTAAAAAGAAATAGGAAAGGAAAAGAAAAGGGAAAATAAGTCACATTGTGAACATAAAAAAGACGTAAATTTCTTGAATGAAAGAAAAGAAAGAAATAATTAAATTGATTAAAATTAGAAGAATAAAATACTCTAAATTAGAAGAAATAATTAAATTGATGTAAAATTACAGGGATAAAATACTCTAAATACTAGGTTTGTCACATGGTTCTTTTGCCCATATGGGAGTCCATGCCGTTTTACTTAGCTTAACGCAACATCAAGTTGTATGAATCATCACTAAGATCTGCATTATAACAGTTATCCCTTTGCTAATGCAGATATTCCTTATCAGTACATAGAGCAAGGGGAGATTCCATTAAATACTGTAAAATTGACTCAATAGAAATACATGGAAAATCTTCTGGTGGTCCCTCAAAGTTTTTAGATTTCTGTTTGATTGTTTGAGGCTTAAGGAGATCGTTTGAAATAAGTCAAATCTTAACCAAAGATGGGCTGTTCTTGTAAGGTCCAATAGCTCAGTGATAGAACATCAACAAATAAACCTTGCATTCAAAATATGGTGCCACAAAAATTGGAGTTTGAAATTTTTTCTTTCTTTTATTTTTAATTTGGTGTTCAATCTGAGCTACTCTTTCTAGATATTGAAATCAACTTTTTATCTATTTGTCAAACAATTTACAGGTCTTCCTTTTTAAAGGCAAGAGGCAGAGGAAAAACAGAAAGAAAAGGAAATAGAACAGCGAACAAACGAATAGAGACCCAAAAATGTTGTGCATTTATGAATTTATATATATTTCAAAAACATTAGAAATTTAGTATCATAAGACATGGCTGCCGCTCTTTGTCGTACTCGGGAAACTAAGAAACAAAAATCCCCTATTCTTTGCCTGCTTCAAACTGCTGCTGCAACAAGATTGGCATCTGATCTCATTTTCTAAGTTCCTTTGGATTGTAGATAACATGAACATAGTTGACATAAGATCTCTTAAGAGCTAGATGAGCAGCAGAGGCTGTGGTAACCATGCCTTCCCATAGGCTTAGAAATATGTATTACATCTAAAATAACAAAATCATTTCATTTTTAACCTGTCTCTTATCTACTAAAAAAATTATAGACTCAAATTACATTAATTGTAGCAGCAATTAATTCATCTAAATTAAACGAAAATGATAGCTTCAACTTATTCGTCTAAATTACAAATTATAAATAGAAAATACGATTCATAACAGTTACATTTATATTTTTTAACCTATCCAACAGAAACTGTAATAAACATTCATTGTTTTTAACATAACGCAGTACAATTCCTATAATATTTAACCTTCATCCAACAGTATGGTATGGTATGCTTGCTAATTGAATAATTATCATGCATCGTCAAAGATGTGCACAGAACATTTCATCTATTGCAAGCCCTATAATATTTAGCCTTATCTAGCAGACTGCAGTACGTTAAAATATTAGACTAGAAATGCTTTCCTTTGAACTCACTTGTTCGGACTTGGTTGACATCTCAATCAGTGCAGTGAATGGTTCCTCTGACGTACTCTCAAGCGAAGATGGAAAAGTGTAACTCCTGAATTTGTATGACCTTTGTGATACTTCTGCAGAAATGCTTGTCTGCTCAACTACTGCATCATCGCACTTTACACTGTCATGAATTTTTTTCTTTCTAGCGCCGCCTCTCACCCACAGAAGTTCCTCCACGACTTCTTTCATCGATGGTCTTCTCCTCCTTTCCAACTGAAGGCAGTCCCCTGCTAGCCTTCCAATATCTTCCATCTGTTGCAGGTTATCCTCCTCCAATACCTTGCTATCTAGGATCTCCCTGAGGCGATTGTTTTCTATTCTGGCGAGGAAAAGATTAGATAAGCTGCACTCCTCGCTGATCCTTTTTGAACTCAGTGGTTCCAGACCTGTTATAAGCTCAACCAGAACAACACCAAAACTGTACACATCACTTTTGTCGGTGAGTTGATATGTTTGGAAGTACTCAGGATCTAAGTAACCCCTTGTGCCCATTATATTTGTGGTGAGATGCGTGTCATTGGAAGCGGAGATGAGGCGAGAAATTCCGAAGTCTGCAACTTTGGGAGAAAATGTCTCATTCAAAAGAATATTAGATGATTTTACATCCCGATGGAAAATGGGTTGAGATGCTCCAGAATGCAGATATGCCAAAGCCTCCGCCGTCTCTATTGCAATCTGGAGACGCGATGCCCAAGATAAATACCCTTCTTTGGAGTGTAAATGTTCAAACAGTGTTCCATTCGAAATGAACTCAGATACCAATGATGGGAATTTAGTTTGGATACAGCAACCTAACAATTTCACTATATTTCTGTGATTGATTTGAGAGAGAATTGTAACTTCATTAAGAAGGTCATGGCCATCTTCTAGATTGAAAGCTTGCTTGGACCTTTTTATAGCCACGAGAGTACCATCCAATAGAATGCCTTTGAATACAGTTCCGAAGCCACCACTTCCCAAAACCATTTCATTTGAATAATTATTAGAGGCTCTTGCCAATTCTTTGGCAGAAAACATTCTTAGACTTTCTCTCCCCACTCTAGAAGCGATGTATTGCTGCAGCTGTTGAAAATACTTGGCCTCCAAAAGTTTCAAGTGGCGTTTCTTCAGCCACCAAACCAAAAGAGATGCTGCTAAAGAGACAACAAGAAACGAAGAGACGGATCCTGTGTATTTTCCAAGATCAACGTTGAAAAACAATTATACCTATCCCGTACCCAGTTTCCAAATATGTAAGACAAACAATTAAATCAATACAAGCACACGCAGTATATTTAATCTTTCCTTACCTGCGATTGCAGGAACTATAACGGGGTTTGAGTGACATCCTGTTCCGTTTTGAAAGCCATCCCCTTTATAACCCTTCACGCAAGAACAATTGTAGGAACCTGCCAAATTATGGCATATTCCTCCCCCTTTTGCTCCAACGCACATATTCGACCCTTTAGAACTGCATTCGTCTATGTCTGATCTTTCACCATCATTATCGTTAGAAACTTCGAGATTCGAAAGGGAAATGATTATAAATGGGAAGACATAATACTAATAATGGTACTCACTAACAAACGTGCAGAGAAAATACCTGTGCAATCTGTGCCATTAGAGTAACCATTTCCTTCATATCCAGCAAGGCATCTGCATACGTGCCCTTCACCTGAAGGGGAGTCGAGACATTCTGCTTTGGAGGAACAAGAATAATTGGCAGTTGCTTTAGCCATGGAGCAATTCTGAAGGCCAATACCCCAGTTAAGGCGGAGACCATAATAAGCCTTGAGGCCATCTCCCCAAAAGGGATTTGTTTTATTGTCGACTATGGTGAAGGTGGAAGGGTCCAATATGGTGGAGAAGCCACAGTAGAGGTCATGACCGTCAGACCCAAATACACCCCCGCCCGTGAAATTTATCCACCTTGTATTATCTGTAAGGGTGATTTCACAACAGCCATAGCGGCAATATGGTGGATCACTTTGAGAAATACATGTTGAAACACATCTGGCCTCTCCCCAGTTGAGTATATAAACGTATGTACCGACCATGTTGCAGCCAACAACCACAAACTTATTGGACATGGAAATAGTGAAAGGCCCGCCTTCAGGTGTCCGAAAGTGAACCAACGAAGTCTTTAATAAAATACACGACTGGGCTATGATGGAAGTAGAATTTATGACGAGATTGCCGGTATAACTGATCTCCATTATCTTGTAATCGTAGCTCGGAATAAACTCTTGTGTAAAATTACCTAGATAGGCAGTAAAGAATGGAGCGAGTATCCCAGTATCCCTGTCCTTCCTACATGTGATCTGAAAACCAGGGTATCCACAATCAGAATTATTAATCCAGAAAGGGTAACTCATACTCATCGAACCACACTTTTCAGGAATACATTTTGCAGCAGCAGTAAAACCCACCAAACAGACAAAAATTACAAAGCGAACCACAACCCCATAATCCATTTGCCCAAAACTTGCTACTCAATGATTATCGTAAGAACGAGATAAGGGATGATCTGTTTTCGAAATATTCTCGCCTCAATTGAATTGTGGAAATCTACTTCAAAAACACAAATGTTAAAAGAATGAATTGCTGCGTGACATTAATAGCGAAGTGCAGGCTTGACGGCAACGGCTATCCAGCCATATCGAATGGATGCATCCCATACTCTTCATACATGACTGACTCACCGTATTCAGATCTGTGGGCAGTACAGTTGTACGGTTGCGTGAAACTTAGTGCAGTTCTTTCATTTTTTTTGGGGCAACGTCTAAATCATAGACTAAAACGTATATCTTACTAAGGGGGACACTTAGTTTGTTTATCAAACTTTTTCTAACTTCTTTTATGTATTTTACGTTTTAGTTTACAATTTAGTCAATACCTTTTCCTTTTTTCTTTTTTTTACAGGGACTGTTATTTTGAACTTTTTAAAATAATTTAGTTTCATCTTTTAATTTTTTATTTACTATATAATAAATAAATATATTAAAAATTTACTATATATTTACAAAATATTAATAATAGTTATATATTAATTTTATAATTATATGTATAATATGAAAGTTTTAATTATTATTTATTTTTAAAAATATATATAGATATACATGGATAATATAAGTTTTTAATAAATATAATTATTCTTAATATTACATATTTAACAATTTTTAATATATTACCAAAATGGTAAATCTAATTATAATATTAAATTATATATTGAATTTTTAAAATAATATTTATATATTTAAATTATATTGATATTTTATTTATTTTAATAATAATTTTATTATAATATATGTATTTATCTATATATTTTTATTAATGTAATTATAATTTATAGATAAATAATGACTAATAGTCTTGAATTTAGAATATAAATATTTCTATTTAATCTTAATTTTAATATAATAGTGTTTGAGTACAAATTAATTATTAACTTATAAGTTAATACGAGAGTTACTAACATATTTAATATGGTATAAGTTATTATGTTTTCTTATTAAGTAAACATAATAAATACTTATTAACTATTATAGTATAAGTAATTTTGCTTACTAATTTAATTTATATCATACTTATGTTTACATAGTAATTTATAAGTTATTATGTTTACTAATAGTAACTTATCTTGTAAGTCACTATGTTTACTTATTTAATACCATATTTAATAAGTTAATAAGTTAATAACTATGGCATAAGTATGACATAAATTAATAAGTTAATAGCTATGGTATTTATTATAAATATTAATTTATTTTTATTAACATATTTATTTATTAATGTTATAAAATGTTAATAAATTTTTTAACTTATTTGAAATCTTTTTTAATTTAATAAAATGTTCCTAAATTTAGTTATATTTTATAAGAAACAAAAAATTTAAACAAGATAATTTTTAACATCAAATTGAATAAAATAAAAATATTTATATTCTGCCTTTGTAACTATTATTTATTTATAAATTTATAATTATATATATATATATATATATATACCCTTTAAAATAATTTATATAGTGTATAATAATTTTAATAATATTATACACATATATAAGTTAAATATGAATAACTTTGAATATGTTACCTATATAATTTTTTTGACTTTTTAAATATTTTGTACTATTTCCCCTAACAAACTCTATTTTGATTTACTTTTGATTTACTTTGGAGGACACGTAAGAGAGTTTAAATATTATATTTATTATCTTATTGATGTTATCAAAGAAAAAATTAAAATAAATTATTTTAAGTCCAAGAATAAAATGAAAATGTTTAGAATTTAAAAATAATTATAATCAAAATAAATTATTAAATATAATAGATAAAATTAATTTATATTTAAAAATGAATGTAAAAAATTATATTTTTGTATTAAATATAAGGAGTTCAAAATACAAGGTATCACCGATGAGTTTCAAAAATTACAAGAGGTAGAGCCTCAACACAAGAGTATTAAAGAGAATATTAACCCAACATAGGAGCCAAAAAAGAAAGACAAGAACCAAGGACTTATGAAGAAGGTCCTCATGAGTATCCACCCACGTAGTCCACCCCATACTACCCTCCATCCAAACAATGTTCTTCTGATTCTAAATTTGATTGAGCAGGAGGATCATGTTCCCAGTAGTGTCTTTGTTATTCCTTCTAATTTCCTTATTAAGCTTTTTGATAGTTTGTTCAAAGAGTTGCAGGTTGTCCATATGCCGCCTCCACACGTGCCCATCCTTAATCTCAGTGGCAAAGAAGGTGGCATATCTTGTTCTGAGTAGCCTTTTGAATTTATCTTTATCAACTTTCATAGTAATATGAACCTGCGGGAAAATTTTAAAATGAGTGAGACTTCAAAAAGACTCAGTAAGAACACTAGCAATATTTTGAAACCTTTCCTCATTCCTACATTCCAGATCTTCCATAAAATGTTAGAAGAAAGAATGTTCCAAAAAAGATTAGTGTCCTTTTTAATTCCATCAATATGACCAATAATAATTTCAAAAATATTAAAGTTGGTAGGGATAGAGATACCAAACATGAGCTAGACCTCTTTAGCAAAGCCGCAATCAAAGAAAATATGCCTCCCCATTTTTGGGGTCCTACAGATATTACAATAATGCATTTCAGAAAAGTCATTTCTAATGGGGAGTCTATCTAGAATTAAGAGCCATTTAAAACATTTAATCTTAGGATCAATATTGCTTTTCCAAAGTTTATCAAAGTACTTCTTCCAAGAGGAGACATCAAGATTAGTGTACCAAGCCTTGTTAACATGGCTGATGATGGAATCATTATAATCAATAATAGTGTATATTTTTTGGCTTTAAGCCTGGTTATAATGGTTCCATCCAGCCACTTAATGTTCAAGAATTTGTTGGAATCAACATGGCAGAGAGAAGGAATGTCTTTGCAGGCTCTGATGAGCATATTATAAGTCTTCTTTTGAGATGAGGGAATGTTAAACCTATGCTTTAGCTCATCCCACAAAATGGGCCTATCATTTTCAAAGATATCAGCAAATTGAGTGATCCCAATGGTAGACTAGTGCTCGGTAGAGCATCCTTGGGAGAGGGCTAGAGGTTTACCACCTAACTGCATGTTCCACCAAATGGATCTTTCACCATAGAGATGGTTGTTATTGTGAAAGTTCTTATTTGTAATGTAGGGTCTGACATGGTTCCAAGCTTTCCAAATGGATTTAAACACAACAGAGCCTTGGACCACAATAGGAAAGTTGCCACAAATCAAATAAAAAAAAGGTAAGTTTTTCCAAAATTTGGCATTCTTGGGGAACCCCCTTTCAATGTTGCTTCTAATAAGAACTTTCCAGGGATCATCCCCATCCAAAGAGTGAAATATCCATTTGGAGGCAAGGGCTAAGCCACCTATTTTAAGGTCCTTTATCCCTAAACCCCCAAGGAGCTTGTCAATATGACACCACTCCCATTTAACCGCATAAAGTTTTTTGTTACCTCTGCCATCCAACCAGAGGTAGTTCCTGATGGTCTTTTGAATTTCAAGAACCTGGTAATTGTTAAACATCTAGGAAGAAGCATAATAAATATTGTAGGAAGAGAGGATTTTTTGGTAGACTTGAACTCTACCAGCTAGGGATAAAGATCTGGTGTGCCTTTTATTTAACTTCTTGATGATTTTTTCCTTAACCCAATGAAACATATCTTTAAGAGAGGGTTCCATAGAGAAAAGGATACCAAGATACCTGACAATCTTGTTAGGACCTCCCCACTAATAATTATAGTTTTTAAACTAGTCTAGCAGCTGGTCTTTCCATTCAAGACAAATGGATTTGGACTAAGAAAGATGGGCCCCAGAGATATCACAAAAAATGTTGAGTTTCTTATTCAGAGCAGCAAATTTTTCTTATGTGGCTTCATGGAAGATAACAATATCATCAGCAAATTGATAATTGATAAGCTCGGTCTCATTAGGAAGGGTAATACCTTTCACTATAGGGGAGAGAGAGTTATCTCTGAGGATGTAAAAAAGAGCATCAGACACAATGACAAAGAGGGCAGGGGCCAAAGGACAACCTTCTCTAATGGAGCGGCTCAAAGGGAAAGGCTCAGAGAGGGAACCATTGATGTCAAATTGGGCATCTAGGCATCTTTAAGTAACATACTAACAGAGTTACAAAAAACCAAAGGAAAACCAGAGGCTTCCAGCATCATAGAAATAAAGCTCCATTGAACCCTATCATAAGCCTTTTCAAAATCCAGCAAAAACATAGAAGAATTCTATTGAGAGTGCTTAGCCCAATTCATGGCCTCCCAACTAGTAATCAAGTTTTCAAGAATGTATCTACCTTTAATGAAGCCATTTTGAGTAGAGCACACAAATTTGGGAAGAATGGTTTCAAGTCTGAGGGCCAAAATTTTAGCAAAGATTTTATAGGAAACATTTAAAAGAGTGATAGGTCTCCAATTCTTAAGTAAGGTATTATCCCCATCTTTAGGAATTAATTTGATAATACCTCTATTAATGGAGCAACCCAAGGATCCAAACCTAAGAGCTTCATTATATATCTCAAGAAGATCTTTGCAAATCCAATTGATGTTAGCTTTGTAAAATTCCACGGACAAACCGTCAGGTCCAAGGGTCTTGTCATTCTTAAGAGAGTTGATAGCTTTTTCAATTTCTTCCAGGGAGATATCATTATTAAGCAGGGATGCATCATTGCAAGAAAAATTCCTAGGAATAAGGGTTTTGCATTGGTCCCTGAGGGAGCTAGCTTCCAAGGATTCTTATGAAGTAAACATATTTTTATAAAAGTCAACAAAAGCCTTTTTTATGCTTTCTAAGTCAGTAATTTCTTGATTATCAAAAGAAATTTTATCAATGGTTTCATTGGTATGCTTTTGCTTGATGAGGTTGAAAAAGAACTTATTACCCCTGTCACCATATTGCAGCTAATGAGCACATGACTAAATTTTAGCTCCTTTGATTTTGAGCTACTGGTGTTGCCTAAGAGCTTCCTTCGCACTAGCAATTTGAGGGACAAGCAGAGGATCAATCGGGTTGGCTTGAATACAAGTCTTAGCTTCATTAAGGTTTGAGATAAGTTTTTTCTCAGTGAACCTAAAGTCCTTAGCTTTCTTTTGACCAACAGTCCTTAATAAATTCTACCAGGCAAGAATATTCATATTCCACCTATCAGGATGGGAGATGGAGGGATAATGGCTTCTATTAATGAGTTTGATAATGTTAATGGAAGAAAGGATATCTTCATCAACCAGAAGGCTAGTGTTAAGGATAAATTTAGGATTGATGACCCTACTAAGGGTAGGGGTGCCGCTAAATCTGACAGATATAGAGATAGGGTGGTGGTCAGAAAGGGTAGTGGGGGTGACTAAGACTAAATTATCTTGATCATCAGGAGCAACTAAGAAGAATTTCTTATTGAGATAAAACCGATCCAGTCTAGAGTAGATCCTTGAGGGACCTTGTTGAAAGTTGCACCAAGTGTGCCATGTACCTAGGTTAGTATCCTTGTTACTAGTCAGTGGGTCAAAGAGGAGTTTACCTTGTTTCAACTTATTCCACTTGAGTTTTTCATGATCTTTCCAGGAGAAAGGGAGGCCACCAATTTTATCTTCTTGAGATTCGACCATATTGAAGTCATCCCCCCCCCCCCTGCCCCCCCCCCCGAAAAAAAAAGAAAAAAGCCAAGGAACATTAGGGAGAGAGGCCAACCAAGTGCAGAGAAAAGATCTTTCCTTGTAATCATTAGAGGCATATACAAAACATATGCCAAAAGTTAAATTATTCATAATATCTATCAATATAAAAAATTATATTAATATTAATTTATATAGTTAATTCATAATATTTAATAATTTAACTAATATTTTTTACAATTTTATTATAAATTAATGATAAAGTTAGTTTGTATAATTTTAATATTCTATATAGTTTACATAATATTTATATTATAATTATATTTTATTTTAATATATAATATAAAAGAAGAGTTTAAACCCCCAAAAAAATTGAGTCTCCCACTTAATAAGATATAAGTTTGACGTTTTAATCATTATATTAAAAGGAAGTGTATGCTCTTTGCCTGTAGAACATGCGGTTGAAGTTAATATTGTACCACATACAGTGGTATGAATGCATAGGATGCATCCAGCCATATCAAATGATATGGCTGGATAGTCGTTGCCTTAACTTGGAAAGAGCAGAAGACTTTGGTAAGTACCTACCCTTGACCCCTTCCAAATCTCTAACATGATTTTACTGAGGCAAAACTAGTAAAAATTAATGTGACATTTTTTACAAGGACAAAGATGTAAGAAGGAAAATGAATTTCTACACACACATGTAATGGTACAAGTCTATAGTTTAATGTAAAATCATACAATAATTTCATCTCAGGAACAAAAGAAGTTATTATTGAAATAAAAACTGTATGATATTAAAGTACCTATGAAGTTTCGTAGTATTTTTCACAGAGAGACTTGCAATGAGTGGAGTTGAACTTACCGTCTCCTTCAGAAAATAAAATTCACCAAAATTTTATGTGGAAAAGGATCCTCCACTTTTAAGGTGCAAAGAAAAATAAATAAAAGGCATGCAAAGAATTTTATAACATGAAGTGTTCAATATGTGAACCATTATAGGATTCATATTTAAATCACTTTTATAATTTGGAGATTATATAATCATATGTCTTTAATTTTATTATTCAACATTTTCTAAGTTTTCCTTTATTTACATGTTTCTGTTAGGTTTTTAACTTCCCTCTCCTCATTAGTAAAGGATGTTAATGAAGGATATCACCTGTATTATTCATCACTCTCATAATTCACAATTTTATTCTATACAAATTTTGATGGTGAAACATAGGGATAAAATTTTGTTCAAACACAAAAGAAAAACAAAAAGAGAAAAGTGCCTAGTTAAGAGAGTACTAGAGATGTCTATTGGTGTTTCAAAGTGACTTATGCTCTTAGGCTGCCAATATACCTTCAAACAGATTTTAAGAGTGGTTAGTTCCAAAATGTATAAGGGGATTAAGGTAATTGGACCAACTATAGGGACAAGACTACCCTCTGCACTTCTAGCTTTGCAAAACCAAGACAGGTGTACCTAATCTAGTGAAAACAATATTCTTACAATACCAAGACTGGATTGAACAAAACAGATGATAGTACTAAATGTCAACCAAACATTCATTGACTCTCCATTGCCATGGATAGACTAACAACTCCTCAACCAAAATTTAAAAGCTTAAAACTGGTTCTTGATTCAATTTTGGTGATTATAACAACCCTTATCAGTGTTTGTTAATGGGAGATCTACTCATTTAGATCAATGCCTTATCCATTGTGAAAGAACTCCGAGATACATAAGATGCAAAGACTAGAAGATATCCAAGATTCATAGCCATAAATACATCTACCAAAATCCTTACTACTTACAGAGAATCCTTGTCCAAATTAGGATGAATTTATATCCCACCTAGAGTAATATTTAATCTAATCCTAGATCAGAACTCATGAATGAAGATGCGCACATAACAGTTATGTAATGAACTAGAAAGTTCAAAATTCATAAAACTTGACACAGAGGAGAGAAAAGAACCAGATATTTGTATTAAGTATGATGAATAATGCCTGTACATATAGTTTATCTCAAAATATAAGCTTTTAAATAATAGCTTAGACCTGCAACTTTCTATCTTCCATTAACAAGCATTGAAGCAAAAATTCTTACAATCCTAACTAAGACTAGGGTTCACAAAGTATGCCTTCCAAACACCTAACTCCCAATACCTTTGAATGATCATAAAAAATCCTTTTATCACAAGGATTACAACAAGAATCCTTTCATTCAAGACAAATTTAAAACCACCCAACCAAGTTTTAAATCAATTGAATTACTGCAAACAAGACATGCCACCCAGCACAAAGCCATCGAGATCTAACTGATTGACAATCATAGGAACACACTAGCCATGTACCTCGCAAGGATAGAGAAATCATTAAAACCCCTATTGATTTAGGATGCATCAGAGGTGGCATGACCCTCATGTCAAATTCTCCTCGGCAGAAGCACCTCAGGACACAAAATTAGTATGAGATGACCACCATGATCCTGCTCATAAATTTCCACCTGCAACCTAGCTAAAACACAACCAAATCTGATCTGACAGTATGGCTTTTTGGCTTGCATGCCATCTTTATTTTTCACTACTGGTGAGTTTTTTTCTACTTGCCATGTGCATGATTTATTTTTTTCCAAGAATGCTTCCATTTTATTTGTGCACATGTGTGTCCCTTTTATTCTGACACTCACCTTTTGGGTGACTACACGTGCCTTCCATATATCTTTGGCTGCGAACCAAATGAAAGTTGCAAGCAATGAAGGTTGCAAAGTATTTCACAAGGGATGCTTTGTACACAAAATGGAGGTGACTATGCCTTATGGGTTGCTCTCCATTTATTGGGCACACCATTAAAGAACCTGCACTTTTCAACATGGACTACGCATACATTATTGTTGGTTGCATTTGTTTCCACCTATGTGTGTGCACCCAATGAAATCTCAATGACACACATAATGGAGAGGCTGCGTGTATTTCCAAAGGAGGGTGAGTGGGTTGCACACCAAATTAAGTGAAAGGTGTCATATGCACCAAAGGCTAAATTGTAGGGTGTTGCACGTTTCCTTATTGGTTGGGACACATGTTTTAAGTGTTGGCATACACTCTTTCCAGAATGCTTGCACACACCATGGAGGAAGTGTTGTGCACACACCAACCAAGAATGATGTGCACCAAATATGTGCAAGCCCAATAGGGCAATATAATGTAAAACATTGTGCACGCAAGGAGTACTGGGGCTGACCAAGCAAGGGACTGCGCATTGAGATTATAATCCCACATTTGCAAAGTTAATATTAAAGGAGTTTTTTAAATACAAATGCACACAGTTAGCATTGTGAAGTGAAGAAGGAAGGAAAGGGAGTTATGTGGAATGAAGGGTCATTAAGATGTGTGGGTCAGGGTAGTGGGTACCAGTTGGGTGCACACTACGAGGCATTTTTTAAAGGAAAATTATTATAAATCTAATGAGATATTATCATACATTCATGACCAGAAGGAGAAACAAGTGGTTTATAATGAAAAAAAAATAGTTAAATGGTGTCCAACTATGGATGCCCAGACAGAGGGCTCTCCACACGTGTGAGACAACTGAAGAGGTGACTTGGTGATGACATGGAAGACTAGGTCCCACATAGTAGGTAAGGAAAATTTTGAAAAGTTGATGATCTACAGCTTAGATGCATTGGGATGTGTACCCAGAGATCAATGATAGGTGCAATCTCGCAAAGAGAAAGTTGCACAAGAGTTACCATTGCAGGATTGCAACCGAGTGACATGTGTCTAGGTGATGACACCATGAAATAGTGTAGTTCAGTGCTCAGTTGGACAGTGTAATGAATCAGATGATGACACATGGCAGGAAGTGATGACAAAGCGATAAGATGGACAGTCTATTGGCCTTGAGATGCATGTCCAAGATCAACATTGGGTGCATTGGCACAATCAGAAAGTTGCTTGAGCATTACCATTGTGGCATTGCAAGTGAGTGACATGTGTCTGGGTGATGATGTAACAGTGAAGTTGCAGGTTAGAGTAGATGGCGAACCAGAAGATGATACATGGTGGAATGGTGATGTGGCCCCGATGATCGGGAAATGGTGATGATGCAGTTCCAACTGGATGGTGAGGTGGCCGACTGAACCAATGAGGTGATGACATGTCACCATGTGGCACATGTGGGCCCGCCCAAATTTAAATGAAATTGCAGAACTTAGATTAAAAAAGATGATAAAGTCTAGACTATAGAAAATTCAAAATTCAAAATATTGGAGTTGCTCATGAAAGTAGAAATGAAATTTCGATCTAGAGACTGAATTTTTACCAGAACATAGGCATCTAATATATCATTGGAAATAGCAAGAAACAAGGGATTTAATGCCGGTGGAAATAACTTGTTTCTCACAAGTAGGAAAGGGCAATAAAGGCTATTGTATTTCAAAGTCAGATTTTGGTGGGAAGAAGATATTATGCAGAATTATTTTGTTCTAGAAAGAGATAGATGTCAAGTAGAGATATTTTTTAGGTCTCTTTCCCTTCTCCATATATTTTGATCTTTTCTAAATTGTAAGGGTTCCAAAAAATTCTCTGTAATTTCTTAGAGTTGGTTCCAGAGGTGGTCTTTTGGCTAAGTAGGAGGTCTAGGTTTTAGTCTCTTCTTAGTTTCAAAACACCGACTAATGATTTTTCTCTCAATCTAGGATGTATTAGACGTTTATCAGATTGTATTGTTATATCAAAGGGAAAACTTCTTGATTGTTTGCTATTATTGAAGTGGTTTTAAAGGTCGAAGCAGGGTGTATATAGAGGCATGATCCTCATACATAATACTAATATCGTTTCTCATTTCTCTCCATTTGTGTGAATCTTATGAGTATTGAATTTACTGATTCACTGCATAGATTTATGCATATATTTTCATTCTCTAGTTCTGATTTAGGATCAAATTAAAAGATGCTATAGATGAAGCATAAATTCATTTAGTTTTCATAGGGATATTTGTAAGTAGTGTGGGTTTGGGTATTTGTGTGATTGGCTCAGATCTGTGACGAAGAATAGTAGTTGGATTCTATATATTACAGTGCATTATAGGTTTTTCCCAATGGATACGACACTGATAAGAAGTGAGTATATCATGCAATGATGTGTTTGATATTGTCTATTATATCCCTCAAAGTTTTAAATCATAACCAATCCTGAATCATTCAAAAAATTGAGGTTATAGGGTTGTTTGTTTAAATCATGGTGATTGAGAATCAGTGAATGCTGTTTACCATTTAGTATTTTCTCACCATCCCATTTTATCTGCTTTGTTCAATCTAGTCATGGTGTTATAAGGAGTGTTGTTTTTATTGACTGGATTAGGTGCACCCACCTTGGTTGTGCAGAGCCATAAGTGCAGAGGGTAGTCTTGTCCATATAGTTGGTACAATTACCTTAAGATCCATAACATATTTGGAATTAACCGCTCCTAAAATTGAATCTAAAGGTATATTGGTGGCCTAAGTGCATAGGTCATTTTGAAACATCAACATGAGCCTTCTTCCCTTTGTCTACTATGTCTTGCTTTGAGAACACAAAAATATGGCCATGGAAGAAACTTGACTCTTTTCACCAGCAATTTCCTCTTTGAAAGACTTTGGTTGCAAATACAATGTATATTTAGACCTTTTCTCATTTGCAAGGTTTATGGGAAGTGTTGTACTTTCTTTCATCTAATCACTTGTAGGTCTATCCAAATGGTGTATGCCTCAACATAATTGCTTAATAGAGTCAAGAAACCTAAGAAAATAAAAAGCCATAGAGCATAGGGAGAAATGAAAGGTAAGAAAATGAAAACCACAAATTGGAGAGAAAATTGCCCACTGAAAAGCCAAACCTATGGAGGACGTGCACCCACCACCACCTGTAGCTTAGGTGCCCTCTTTGAGATAAGCACCAAACCCTAGAGTTTCATATCCTCGATCTTTGTCACATGTAGCACCTAAAGTCCATATTTATTTTCTTTATTGTATTCTCAAGTGAAAATCTTTGTATAAATTGACTACTCTATAAACTCACTTATGACATTTCAACATAATTTTTGTTGAACATTGAATTTACAATGATTTACTTAAATGTAGACAAATGAAAACTATACATTTTTATTTTTATTTTGAAAAATCCAAATTTAAAGTTGACTAGAATCATGTATAGTATACCATTTAAAAAAATATTTCTAATATTTAAAAACTTAGAGCATTATTTATCATTAATAACAAAAATGTAAGAAGATTAATCTATGGATATATGTTGAATGATGCTTGTTATTTATAAAGAAACATTTCAAGGTCATTTCATCATTTCAAGTCGCCTTCTTCTTTCTCTAGTTGGAGCTTATATTACAAGTCAAATGAAATACTTTTACCAATGTCAATAGGTGAATAGCCACTTGTTTTCAATTCGAGACAAATCTGCCTTCAATGCAGTGGACACCACACATTAAACCTAAAATTAGCATTACATGAAAGAAGAGTCTACTTGACATTTGTACAAGATTGAATAGTTAAGAGCTCTTTTATTCAACACCGATGAACAAGTCCACTGTGTGGAAACTAGCGTAAGGACTTTTGGCTAAAGTCATTTCGACGTCTCATCATTTGACAAGAGACTTCTAAAACTTCATGTGAGTGTAGGTATATCATATATATTTGGAATATTCTATCACATAAATATTGAAAATTTATATTATAAGAAATATATCATTTAAAATCCGTCAATCAACACAACTAATAACTGACATCAATTATTGAGAATATATATAATATAATATTAAGATGATTTGCCTAAGAGAAAATGTCAAAGAAAATAATATTATAAAATCTAGAAACATTCATTATTCTTATTCTATGAATATTAACAATAATATAAATCATTATAATTCTAAACATTGTCAAAGTCTTCTTTATTAAGAAAGAAAAAAAAGAAGAGGATTCGGTTGATCCACATAATTTTTTGATGAATAATACTGATTGAGGGCATTGTCTATGCAGGGGCTAAAATGCACCTATTCAGTTAATTTATTTGCATTTATTAGTGCATTTTGGCCCCTGCATAGCCAAAACCTTGATTGAGAAGTAGTTGCAGTAAAAATCGCAAGAGACAATAGACCAGCAATTAATTGGTCCAAAATTTAACCATTGGCCCTAGGAAGACCTCCTAATATACTGGTTATACGCTCCAATGTAGCCGGAGACTTATACCCTAGGCTTAACTCTAATTTGTAATTTTTCATGTTACATGTTTTCTCAGCCTTCTTGAATGAAAGAGCCTTGCTTAGCAGGTAGCTTAACCAAGGTTGACTTGGCCAAAAAAGTCACCTTCGTTGGATGATGGTTAGTCATTTCATTATTAAAAGTCACCTTCTTTGTTCCATAGTTGGAGCTTATATTCTGAGTCATTGAAATACTTATACCGATGTTAATAGTAAATAGCCACTTGCTTATTAAATCTAAAATTGTCATTGCATTGAAGAAGAGTCAGCCTGACTTCAGTACAACGTTTAATAGTTCAGAGCTCATTTATTCAACATCAATGAGACCATTGTGGAAACAGGTGCAAGGACTTTAAAAACTCATTTCCATGTCTCTTTTATATATCTAAAATCTTCTTATGTGACATAAATAATTGAAAATTTATGTTTATCATTAAAAATTTGTCAATTGACATAGATAATAGTTGACATCAACATCAGTTTTTGAGAATCTATATAATATATTATTGTGATTAATTGATTAGTCAAATTTTCTACAACAATTGGTCGAATAGGTGACTAAAACTGTCGTCGATCTTTTTTCGTTGAATTTTCTACATGGGGAATAATAGTCAAAATTTTGACCACATAAGTGGTTGAATTATTGACTGCAATAATCCCTTGGCATCATAAGAATTAGACGTCGATCAATTTGTGGCAGTTGAAATGTAGGCCATTTTGTCGTCAAATTATCAACCACAATTCATCGAATTGGCCGTCGAGCATATAGCATCCTGGTCAAAATTAGTACTGTGTAAAGGATGAAATTTTGACCAATACTAACTTTTGTTTAACAAAAAATGTGACACCATTTTCAATATATTCCTACTTTTAGTTGAATATATTGCTTGTCTATAATTAGTATGCATATATGAATCTATGAACCTTTGATTTAGCTTTTTTCTTATATTTAGCACAATTAGAAAGCTTCGTTTACCTATAGATTTGTGTGCTTGTCTAAGTTTGATACGCAGATATAAATTGGTATTCAGATATAAATTATTGAGCTTCTCTTTGTTTCGATAATAGTTTCACATTCGCTACTTAACAGGGCCAACCACGTGAAGGTGGAAGCTCATATGGCCCCTCCTAGGATCCTCTTATGACCCTTTAGGACATTTTAAGACCTCTAAGATGTATTCTTACAGGTCATAAATGGTCGTAAAGGGTCATAAGGGGTCCTATGACACAACAGCTGAGAAGCATAAATGTAGGCATCATGGTCACAATGTTTTGGAAACACGACATAATTGAGTGGTATACCTAGACGATGCAATGCCACCACTACTCCTGTAGTTCCAAGTTGACACTGCAGGATCCAAAAACCAAAGATAAGGAATCTATATATGGTTTTTGGATCCACAGTGTCAACTTAGAACTGCAAGAGAAGTGGTTGTGTTGCATTTTCTAGGTATAGCATTCAATTATGTTGTCTCCAAACAATTGGGACCATGATGCCTACATTTATGTTTCTCAATTGTTGTGATACCTACATTTATGTTTTGTAGTTGTCATGCTTATTTTCATGTTCTTTGTGTTTGGCTTTTGTCCCTTGCATCAAAAATAAGATTTTTCCCACTCTGAATCAAGAATGCACATGCAACACAAGCAGAATATGCACGGATAGCAAGTGGAGCTGAAAAAACACAACATGTTTACATTTTCGTGATGGTCTATAACTTAAAATATGCAATTAAAGACCTCTATAAAAAAGGCAACCCTGTTGTGTTTTTCAACTCCACCTGATATCCTATGTATATGAATTGAGATTGCATATTGAACTAGGCTTCTCTTTCTGCATTGCCTGAAACCAAGAGATTGTCATAGTTAACATCTAAATGGTGCGTCTCATCATCACAACTAATCCACCTTAAACAATTCAATATGTTTTCTTGTATTAAATATTCATTAATCAAAATTTGAATAGAAAATGTATATCTTGAGTACTACAGTTCACATTAGAATCGATGCCTCCATCATCTTTGGTCGGTGTAGTATCAATATCCACAAGCTGCATTCCAATGTAAATAATAGATTTAGATGATGATATCAAAGAAATGCCTAATTCACAATCCATCATCTGTTCTCTAAAACACTAGATTAGGGATTTCTACGATATCCTCATCTGTATCTATAGCTATTGTCTCTGTTGTTGCAGGTGTTTTTCCCCTATTTGATATTTATCTTCAGGTGTCCACACTCGTTCTGTTGGTTGTTGCCAGCTTCTATTTGAGCTTCTCTTTGTTTTGAGAATAGTTTAACATTCTCTGAGAAACATAATTGTAGGCATCATGGTCACATTTTTTTGGAGACAATGTAATTGAGTGGTATACCCAGATGATGGAGAGCAACTTCTGCACCTCCAGATCCAAGTTGTTATCCATCCCGCATTGTCAAATTGGAATCAGAGGTGTAGAAATTGCTCTCCGTGTAGGTATACAACTCAATTATGTTGTCTCCAAAAAAATGTGACCATGATGCCTACAATTATGTTTTGAGAATAGTTTAATCAACATTCTCTTCTTAACAGGGCCAACCACGTGATGGTGGAAGCTCATCTGGCCCCTCCTAAGATCCTCTTATGACCCTTTACAACATTTTAAGACCTCTAAGATGTATTCTTAGAGGTCATAAATGGTCGTAAAGGGTCATAAGGGGTTCTAGGACACAAAAACTAAGAAACATAAATGTAGGCATCATGGTCACAATGTTTTGGAAACATAACATAATTGAGTGGTATATGTAATACCCCAAAAATGGGCTATAGGTTCATTAACCTCCTACATCTTCAAATCGAATGAAATCGACATCGAAGTCCTAACCTAAGGCACATCTGCACATCATCGAATCCTAATTGATTATCTAAATTCTACATCGGGGAATATTCCTAGCAATATTCCTAATTATCTTAATTATCTTTAATTTAATGATTATTTGGCAATAAATCCAATTTATCCTAAAGTTTGATTAATTGAATATTCTAAATATTTAATTAATTAGATTTAATTCTACCACTTAATTATTAAGTTGAATTTAATTATATTTATTCCTAAATTGTATTATTTAAATTTGACAATAAATCAAAATTCCTATCATTAATTGATTAAATTCTTATTTAATTGATTAAAGCAAGCTGTCATATTTAATGATATTATTTTTGAATAAAAGTTTGATTAAATAGTTAATTAACCCATAAATTAATTATTTTCTTTCAAAAATTAGTTAAAGTTGAGAATAAATCACTTTATTTATTCATTAAATCATAATTATCCATGTGCACATTCAAAGAGCAGTGAACTCCAAATTAGAAAATCAATACAAGCTGTTAGCTTTTGGAAACTCAACATCCTTTTTGAGATTTAAAGTTGATCTAAACTTCTAATTTGAGTTTAACTATGCTTTTGCATTATTTTTGTGACTTAATTATCTGTTATTTCTTGATAACTCAAAAATAAACCTGAGTTTATCAAGAGTGATTTATGGCTTTTCTCATGCACCTCCAAAGCCCTAGATTTCTATAAAATCAAGGCTCGACTCTTCACAAATCATCCACAAACTTGCATACTTATACTGTCAAATTCAATTCAAGAGTTGCACAATCACGCTAGAGGATTGGAATTTGAAGAATCAAAGCTCTTACGAATCAACATTTTTGTGAGATCAATCTTGTTTTTACATATCATTGTTAGATAAATTTCATATCAAGTTTTTCATATAGATCAGTTTCATATCAAGTTTTCATCCTAATTGCATAGAAAATCAAAAATATAGATTAGTTGTATTCAATTCCATATCTAGATCAATTACATTAAAATCCTTCATTTAGGTGTCTTCAAGGTCACTGATTACAATTTCAATCTGAGAGCATCATACTCACATCTATTAGAAGGTAGTAAACCGCCTGGTTAGTTTAGATTCAATTACATTGCAAGATTTTGATTTTCGCTAACCTCTAATGTTTTACTAAAGTGTTGTGTATACAGATCAAGTAAAAAATTCACACACACATTTCTGGCACCCACCGTGGGGCCCTAATATGGGTTTCCAATTCAATTCTATCAATTTTTGTCTTTTTCTTCTCAGTTTCTATGCAAAACTGTGATTTTTAATTTTTTGTCCGTACCACTGTCGTACGAGTTTCTAACAAAATTTGTATGATTGGATGCCCACTTTCATAGGAGACTGTACCCATTTTCATACGACAGTTTATCGGATCGAGGATCACGCCATACAGTACACATTGTCATTTGAAAGTTCAACTATTATTTCATCAGACACCCAGTGTCATATGAGTTTCCTAACTATCGTCTGGGAACAGACCCACTATCGTACGAGTTTTGGCATCAGGTTTTCAATTGTCATTTCATTTTTCAGGGTAGTGTATCAGATTTGATTTCCATATTTTGACTAACTGCTAATCTTAACAATTGAAAGTCTCTATTTTTTATTGATTCCTGCTGGTTTTGATTGGGAAAAGCATAAGAATTACTAAAAATAGGTAATATTTTACTAAGCGCGTTGCGAGGATGTCAGGTATTCTCCTTGTTCTGATAACATTTCGATTTGGACTTAAAATAAATCTCTTGTGTGTCTAGCTTGAGTGTTTCTTTTCATGCTTTTGTTTTTACACACTTGCATAATTGATACTAGGATGTGACACCTTAGGTATTCATTTAAGCAGTCTTAGATACTTGTGATTGATCTAGATTTCTATCTTGGGTTATTGGACTCGCTAATCTATCGGCCCCTTGTTCCACCTCGTGGTTGCAATCTCAGCTCCACATTAAAGGGGACAGGTCTAGAGGAAAGAAGCGTTAATTGTTCCACTAGGCAACCCTTTTGTGCTTTTTGGAACTCACTTGTTTTCTAGGTTGTGGACTCATTTTTAGCTTGTGTGAGGTGTTAAGTGTTCCACCTTTTGGACTCACCTCATATTTTCTCTAAGCATTAAGTGTTCCTCTTTCTACTTTTGAATACTTTTGGATAGATTTGCTTTTGAGAATATATATCTATGCTCACATAGTAATTAGGCCCTATGAACACTATTTACGATTCTTGAGAGATTGGATTCCTAGTGAAATCCTTCCTTGATGATAGAATCCTTGTAGGTAGGGAGGATACTTTGAGAGTCTCACATTCTACTAGATCAGTGTGTTTTCAACTTTTGATCGAGGCATTCTCTCTCCAGAGGGGTTGATAGATCACGAGCGGTTGATATCATAGATCTTTGTGAGATAATCTTAGTTGTAGCATGTCAGATTCATCTACTTGCTTTGTTTGGGTTAAAAGTGAAAAGGCATCAAAAACCTTGGATCTAGAGCCAAGTCCACTTGTGGTACAATACTGTGAGTCACCTTTAGAGAGGGTTAACTGTAGCGGACATTCCCTTCATAGGGAAAACTGTGTTGACAGAACCTCAAGCGGTAATAGCCATTTTTGCCATGGTAGTGACAACCGCTATATAAATGTCCTTGTGGAAGAAATATTCATAGGTGTGGTTCATTGTTGGGTTGTTAGATCTCCCTAGTAGCTCCTAATTGATTAATTTCTTGGACTGTGTCAAAACCCTGGTGCGCCAAGATTGGAGTTCACCCCTTTGGATCATAAAAGTTGCAAAGTCAAACCATTACTAAAAACCCTAGAGAGGCTGATTTTTCATTTTTAGGTATATGTGCATTATTGCAAAACTTTTCAGAACATACACAATTAGTACTCTCAGGAATTAGCACAATCTAGTCACTTGATTGTTCATGCACAAGGTTTCTTTTTCCCTTTCTCATTGTTTTTAGACGTGCTTGGAATCACTTTCTTGTTGTTCTACGTGCTTGTTTATCTACTTGGCTATTAAAAATGAACAAATCTGGTCTATTCTTCAAATCTGGACAGTACAATTTGCAAACAATCCAAAATTGAAAACCCTAAATTTGCAAAATTTGAAGTAAATTTCCTTTTTGGAGTCAAAATTCATCTCAAGAGGTCAGAAAGTCATATGAGTTTCCACCAAATGTCATTTCGATACTGCCCATCTGTTGTATGATTGAGTACCCAGTGTCGTACAAGTCTTCATGCTAGCAAATTCAAAAAAAAGTCAAATCCTGCTAGCAACTATCGTATGAGTCTTTGCAACTATCGTATGAGATTTTTAACTGTCATTTCATAGACTACCCACTTTTGTACGAGTTTGCAGAGTGTCGTTTGGGAAAATTTTGAAAGTTGTCAGAAAATTGTCAAAATTGCAAGATATCCAATGTTTCTAGCCTAGTTCCAGAATCTGTCAAACAAATCCTTGTGTCAAGAACAGAGCAGTAGCTATTGAGAATACTATCATTTTCCAAGAGTAATCTTTTGAATCTGATCCAGCCTTCTATTTGATCAATTTGAGTCCTTTTTATCTTGTGTCAAAACCTTGTCAGATCTATCAATCTTCAAAAATAGACTAAGTGTTGAGAACTCATGTCCGCTATCTTTTGGGTGATCTAACCCATACATCCAGGGCACAGTATCCTTCACCCATGTCTAATCAAATCTTCAAAACAATCATAATCTTGACAAGGTTGCGTCATCCGATTTTCTTGAATCAGGTCGATCTTCAGTTCTCTTCATCCTTTTCTTCTGTTTCATTCAAATTTAATGGTGGAGACCAGAGCTTCCTCACACACAAAATTAGGAGAAACATCTCAAAACTTACCTTTGATGAATATCTAGGGTCCAACTCTTGAACAACTCATTAATTCTAGTCTTTTCGAAGACGACGGTCTCGGTAACTTTTGATTGAAAATTGGTTACATACCTCCTCCATCAACTCATAGAGGTAATCAGAAAACTCCTCAATCTATCCCAAGGAGTCCTAGAACTCCTACCATGTCTCAAGAAGGGATAAACCATGGCTCTCAAGGAGCTCAATCTGAAAATGGTACAGATCAGGCACCCACACCTGAAGAAATTTCCCAATACCAAAATGATGATAACTTCAAGAGAATGATGAGGCATTTCTTGAAGGAAGATAGGGAAACATACTTTTTAGAGTTGGCTCATCAAGGAGCTAAACTTCCTCCTCACTTCAATGTTGAAGATATCATTACACATGAGGAAGAGACTCCACTCACAGCTATGACAAAATAGATGCATGCTATGCAAGTTGAACTTAAAAATCTTAAGAAAGAGAAGGAACCCAAGGAATTCTCCATGGAGGCCCTTTGTCCTTTCCTTTTTGACAAAGACTTGTACATGCCCCCATTCCCAAAAAGAGTGGAGATACCAAAGTATGATAAATATGACGGACACTCTAATCCTGAAGATCACATCAAAGATTTTTGTACACAATCCATGGAGTTCATACATGAACCGACCTCTCTCATGCGCCTCTTTCCTAGATCTTTGGGGGGAGCATCCATTCATTGGTTTTCAAGATTTCCACCTACTATAAAAACTTTTGAGGAATTGATTAAATTGTTTTATCAACAATACTCCTACAATATTCAACATCTGGTCACCATGATCGATATCTATAACCTCAAGCAATATCCAGGAGAACCATTCCTAACATTCCTCAAGAGGTGGCAAAAGAAGTTCTCTCTATATGCTAGACCGATTCTCGAAATGGAGAAACTAAAAATCTTTATCAATAACCTTGTTCTAGAGCTCAACTATCCAGTACAAATGCAAGATCATGTATCTTTTGATAACATGGTGGATAATGCAATCAAGATTGAGAAAATACTTGTCAAGAAAGGAGACATCACACTTCAAAAGGACAAGTACAAATCAGGATCTAGTTCCAAAGATAAAAACAAAAATTGGAACAAGAACAAAGGTATTGTCATAGATGGTGTTGTTGACACTTTCCGTGCCCCATCAAAAGCACTAGCCTACAATCTGACTCTTGGCACCCAAGCCATTAAAGCTTCAGAATAGAAGTCATGCGAACCATTTCAAAAGAAGCCAAAATACAAATCTTGGGATAAAAAGTGAAAATTTACTCCTCTCGGAGAATCTTTAGAATCAGCTATGAGAACCCTACTAGCCGATAACATCATCTCTTTATTGCCAATCCAACAATCTAAGCAAGATCCTAAGCCACATTGGTGGAAAGAGAATGAATTATGTGATTTCCATCGAGGTAAAGGTCACAAAACTGATAACTGCTTGCGGCTGAAACACACTATTCAAGATCTGATCGATAAAGGAGAAATCACAATTGATAATCCTAAAATAAATAACGATCACACAGTATTCCTGGAACCATTTCCAGAACATGGTCAAGGAGTTTTAACTTCTCAGCCTAACATGGGGGCAAAAGTCAATTACGCTTACCCTGGAAATAATGCTGTCATCAATATGGTTGAACCATGTCTCTTTGAAAGCTGCAATGTCATCACTATTGTACAAAGAGAAAGAGATCATTCCTCAGCCAATGTAGTTACTCAATTGCAAGCTCAGACACATCTGAAAGGACAAACCCTAGATTCATCTAATGTCCCTAAGATACCTTTCAATCTTTCATCTGTATCCAAACAGAAGGCTGCTTCCAAATCTTCCAATCCAAAGGATACAAGGCCTACATATTACAACATTGTCCAACAACTCCAGCATACTAATGCCAAAATCTCTATGTTTGAGTTACTTCGAATATCTCCTGCTCACAGAGATGTCCTAGACAAAGCTTTTCTTGGCTCTAATGTTCCTGATGACCTAGATCTAGACAGGTTCCAGACTATGGTTGGTCATCTTACATCTCCACAATATATCTCCTTTTTAGAGGAAGATGAAAACTCCCTAAGTCACCCACATAATCAGCCCTTACACATAGAAGTCTTGATCTAGAACTATAGAGTCAAAGATGTGTTGATAGATGGGGGCGTTGGCCTAAACATTTGCTCTTATAGCCTAATCACATAGTTGGGATTCTTAGAAATGGCTATTGATCCTTGAAAGAAGATAACCATAAAAGCCTATGATGAACAAGAAAGATCTTCTAAAGGCACCATTGTATTACCCATCTGAGTGGGCCCAGTAATCAATGATACCACATGTCAGGTGCTTGATCTGCCTTTGGCTTACAACATCCTTCTAGGGAGACCCTGGATACATGAAATGGAAGCTATTCCTTCTATGTACCATCAATGCTTGAAATTTCCTTATGAAGGAGTAGAGGTTACTATCCCAGCAGATCTGAGCACAACTTGCAATACATTGAAGGAAAGTGTTGATAAGCTTGTTCCCAATAACAGAGAATCTTCCATCAAGCAGCTAAATGTTGCTTCCACATCCAAGATGGAAGACATTGCTAAAGAGGTCAATATCAAAGAAAATGGGATGGGATAATACATTATAGAGCCAGTCTTGTTTTTGACATCTCTCCCAATCTCACCTAAGTCATATGGACAATCTTTGAAGTAGTCTAAATCAAAACCTTAGGAACCTATGGAAGTATATAAAATAAATTTTGTGGTAGAGCAAGTATCCAAACAAGAATTTGAAGAGGATGAAGTTGTGCTTGCATGGCTATACAAAGATGATTCTGAATCCAAAATGGTTCAAACTAGTGATTCTATAGCACCTAACATCCCTCCTAATTCATATGGTCTAGGGAACAAATTGATTGCTAAGATGGGATATCCAAGTCAAGGACCTCTAGGAATCAGAGGAAAGGGTCTTGTGACACCCATTTCACATACTGGTAGAGAAAACAAAGATACTATTGGCTTAGGCTTTAAGAAGAAACCCTATCATCTCAAAGGTGGTTGTTCTCATGTCATAGAACAAATTGCACTAGGAGAACCCCTTCTTAAGAAGGAAGAAATAGAACCCTTAGATGATGATTCAGATAGCTCAGAGCTTATCCCCTATGAACATTTTCCTATGGAAATCAAAAACCTTCTTGACATAGAAAATGATACAATAAAGAGAATCAATGTAGTAGAAACATAAGAACCTACTGTAGAGAAAGAGATGGTTGCACCACAAGAACTAGCCAATCTCAAAGGAATTCAAATTGATCAAGAGGAAGGTGGTAGTTATTCTGACACTGATTCCCATGAATATGAATTCAAATCAGAGACTGAGGGTAACCCCTTTTGGGGTATTCACCCTGACTTTACACATATTCTAAGATTTCCTAGAGATCTTGAATCGGAAGCTGAGTTAAATGACTATGAATGGGGAGCCATTCCAGAGGAGGATGAGCTTATCATGGAGAAGTATGTTGATACTATTCACTAATACACACATACTCCCAACTTAATTCTAGAGAAAAATAATGAACTTAACATGTTTGATCCACCTATGGATGAAACGGACTCCCACGATGACATTGAGCCTATTCACGAATTGAATATTTTGAGTTGTAATATCACCTTTGAACTTGAGCGTCGGGTCAGGATCAATGATGAAAAATCCATATCAGTGAACACCATATCCCAAGCCTCTCCCACTTTGACTATCCAACGTCCTGACCTTATTGACCAAACTTCCACGAATCTGAGCCATGATGTTTACACCTTTCCCAATGACTATGCCCTTTCTTGTTACCTCAATGTAGTTGAGCCTATGAGGACTTCCATCAGTGAACTGAGCATTAGCATGACTGAGTTAGACATCAAATATCTTAGTCAAAATAATAAAAAGAAAAAGAAAAAGAGTTCTGAGGGTGAAAATCACTTTGTGGCAGTCTCAGAACCTATAAAAGTAAAAAGAAAAGATGTATCCGAAGGTGAAAACCTCTCTGAGGCACCTACAGATGATATATTTGATGTCCTTCTAAGTCATTTATAGGAAAGATCTCTAGTTTTGATTGAACCCACTCAATCCATCAATTTGGGTACAACAGATGAACCACAATTGGTACATGTAGCACAATCCTTATCAGAAGAAGAGAAACATAAATTCACTACATTCTTAACAGAAAAAAAGATTAAATTTGCATGGAAATATTCAGATATGCCAGGGTTGGATCCAAATCTTATCATGCACCATCTATCCATTTCTCCTAGAGTCAAACCTGTCAAGCAAAAATTGAGAAAGATGCATCCTCATGTTGCACTTTTAGTAAAAGATGAATTAGAGAAACCCCAAAAAGCCAAATTTATCTGCATCATAGACTATGCAGAGTGGATCTCTAACATTGTACCTATTTCTAAACCAGATGGTTCAATCAGAGTGTGCACAGACTTCAGAGATGTGAACAGAGCATGCCCAAAGGATGACTTTCCACTTCCTAACATTGATATGATAGTGGACATGATTCTGGGTTACGAGATGTATTCCTTAATGGATAGTTTTTCTAGATACAACCAAATCAAAATTGCTCTAGAAGACCAAGAGAAAACTTCTTTCACATGTGCATGGGGTACCTTCTATTGGAATGTCATGCCATTTGGGCTAAAGAACGCTGGTGCTACATATCAAAGAGCAATGACATCTATTTTCCATGACATGATGCATCGAACTATGGAGGATTATGTTGATGATACTTTAGCCAAATCAATGATCAGAACTGAACATCTAATTGACTTGAGCATGATCCTAGATAGAATGGAAAAATTTAGTCTCTGATTGAACCCTAAGAAGTGTGCTTTTGGTGTCACTTTTGGAAAACTCTTGGGATACATAGTTTCAAAGAAAGGTATTGAAGTTGATCCAGCTAAAGTAAAAGCTATCATGGAAATGCAACCTCCCAAGAATATTAGTCAAATGAGAACCTTACAAGGGAGAGTACAATCCATCAAAAGATTCATATCACAGCTTGCTGGCATATCACAACCTTTCACGAAGACATTACATAAAGGTGTGACCTTTGCATGGAATGGAGAATGTGAAAAGAATTTTTACCATATCAAGAATTATCTCTTGAATCCTCCTATCTTGATGCCTTCTATTCATGGGAAGCCATTGATATTATATGTATCCGTAACAGATACATCACTGGGGGCATTGCTAGCACAACATGATGAGAACAAGAAAGAAAGAGCTATATACTACATCAGTCAAACCTTAGTTGCATATGAGAAGAACTATTCAATAATCAATAAAGTTTGTCTAGCTGTGATCTTTGCATCACAGAAACTGAGACATTACATGTTAGCTCATACCACTCATTTGGTAGCTAAGATTGATCCACTCAAGTACCTACTAAGAAAAGCTACCCTCACAGGAAGATTAGCCAAATGGGTCATGCTCCTGAGTGAATTTGACATTGAATATGTTGAGAGAAAAGCTATCAAAGGATAGGTCATTGCTAATCAATTAGTTGAAGCACCACTATTTGATGATACACTGATGGAAATGGAATTTATTGATTCCTCTATCATGCACCTCTCTTCTACAGAATGGAAATGATTCTTTGATGTCTCCTACACACAGAATGGATCTGGAGCAGGCATATTATTCATCACTCCTCAAGGATACTCAATACCCAAAGCATTTAGATTAAAGTTTCCTTGCACAAACAATATTGCTGAATATGAGGTACTTCTTAATGGTATGAAAATGGCAATATAGTGGAGAGTGACAGAGATACACATTCATGAAGACTCACAACTTGTTATCCACCAAGTCAATGATGTGTACCAAACCAAAGATGACAAGCTCGTTCCTTACAAGAAAATGGTAGATGATCTAAAGAAATATTTCATGTCTATCACATTTGAGAAAATACCTAGAATGGAGGACAAGTGTCAAGGCTGTCGATGCAATGGCGACACTATCGACTCTCTTGCAGCAACCCAAACATGAGCTGCACTACAAGTTCCTAGTGGAAGCCCTATCCTATCCTACATATGACTCCCCTGAAACCCGCATGATCTGCACTATTGTAGGTTATGATTCATCCCGATACAAACATATGTTCTCCTATCTCCATGACCAAATCATTCCTAATTCCTTTAACCATTTTGAGAAATGAAACCTTGTCTGTACCACATCCCGATATGTCATCATTGGTAATGATCTGTACAAATGAGGTCTAGATGGTACGCTACTTAGATGTTTAGAATGGGAAGAGTCTCAATGTGCATTAGAGGAAGTCCATGAGGGTATATGTGGGTCACACTCGAATGGTTTAATGTTAGCTCAAAAACTGATTAGGGTTGGGTACTATTGGCCTGGAATGGAAAAAGAGGCTATTAAATTTTGCTAAAAACTATCAATAGTGTCAAGTACATGGCAATTTGATTCATGCTCCAGGGAGAGATCTAATTCCCTTTACTACACAATGGCCTTTTCAACAATGGTCTTTTGATCTCATAGGTGCTATCCATCCACACTCTTCTAATGGACATACCCATATAATCATAGCTACAGATTATTTTACAAAATGGGTAGAAGCAGTTCCTTTGACACAAGCAATGGGGAAACAGATCTCTATGTTCATCTTGAACTACATCATATGCTGATATGGGATTCCTCACTCTATAATCACAGATAATGGGGGATAATTCAAAAATAAGGACCTAGATGATTTATGTGCTAAATTTAAGATTAATCAACATTGGTCTTCTATCTACTATCCTCAAGGGAATGGACAAGCGGAGGCTTCCAACAAAAATCTCTTGAAAATCCTACACAGAACAATTAATAAAATAGGAAGAGACTGGCATCTCATGATCAATCCAACTCTTTAGGCCTACAGAACAAGTATCAGAACACCCACTGGGGCTACTCCATTTGCTTTAGTTTATGGGTCTAAAGCGGTATGGCCTATTGAGGTGGAAATCCCATCACTAAGAATCAGAATGCATGGACTTGTCACCGATGATGACTACAGAGTGTCTAGGTTGCAAGAACTTGAACTACTATATGAGCACAGACAACCAGCGTATGATCATCTCAGAGTATATCATAAAAGAATGTCTAGAGGCTACAACAAGAAAGTCAAACACAGAGAATTTCAGGTTGGTGATCTAGTCTTGAGAGAGAATCCTAAAAATCAATCACATTGAGAATGCAAGGGGAAGTTTGAACCCAACTGGCTGGGTCCCTTTGTAATCACTACTACTTTTGGCTCTAGTGCCTATCAACTCTCAACGACTGAAGGAGAATAGCTCTGAGAACCAATCAACGTTCTCCATCTGAAGAAATTCTACACCTAAGGCATTCAGTGCTTGGTAAAATGTCCTAAAAAAATCTTTAAAATCGGAAAAAGTCCTTAAAAAATGAACATCTTGGTGAAAACCTAGCAATAGGCACCTTGATGATTCACAAAAAAATTAAAAAAAAAATCAAAAAAATCAAAAAAATTAAAAAATGAAAAATACAAAAAAATGAGAAAAAGAAAAAAGTGCCTTGGTGAAAACCTGGAAACAGGCACCTTGGTAGCAAAAATAGAATCTCTACCAAGATGGTGAAAACTTGGCAAATAGGCGCCACTTGTTTCAAAATGCTCCATCTATCAGCACAATCTTGGTCTTTCCCAACTTTCAGTCTGCTTTAGTCTGTATATATTCTAGTTTTCAATAAAGTTGGTTTGTATACCAATTAGCTTGAGTGTCTGTATCCTATCAATGTTCAAACTTGGGGGCAAACAATGTCATATCCTATGGCCTCCAGTGTATCTTAGACATGTCATATCTAGTCAGAGTCCTTTGAAGTTTCATTCGAGTCAGTTTGTCCGTCTCCTCTCCAGAAAGGATTTTACATCTACAACAACACAGTCAAACATCAAACTGACAACACTCTGTGCTTCATGCTTTTATCTCCTTGTATGCTTACTGATTCACATTGATATTTTTGCATCTTGTGTTCTTTCAAGCTCTTCGATGATGTCCTTTACAAGATTTAGAGAGTGATGACTGGGGGCATAATCTTTTCTTTGTCTTCTAATTGTATGTGAAAATCTAACATCTTTAGAAATTTTGGATTGATATGGTGTCCGACTGTAAGAGCCTCTATCTCGAATTGGATGGCCATGCGTACCTCGACCATTGATACCTAGAAAATTCAAGGAAGTTTGATCTAACTATTATATTTTTGAAGTGATTTCTTTCTTGTACTATGAAACGTGATCTTGCCTAAAGATGTGAATGATAAAGGGTCACTACGGGTAATTCACATTGGATTTCAAATGATCTCTTAATTTTTTGATGTGTTTGTAATGCAAGGCATATTCAGGTCATCACAACGTTTATGTTTTGATGCTTATACAAATTGCTATATCAAAATGGACATGATATTCAGGTCATCACAATGTTTATGTTTTGATGCTTATACAAATTGCTATATCAAAATGGACATGATATTCAGGTCATCCTGGCGTTTGAGCCTTGGTGCTTATATCTAATCTAACATTTCGAAAACAAAATCAATATTCATATGTCCATGGTTGTTTGGCCAGTGGGTTTTGTATTGATTCTTGCGCATACAAATCAATATTCATATGTCTATGGTTTCATTGCTAGTGGGCATTGTATTGATTTATCCAGTTACCTAAAAGTTCAATGATGATAACAAATCGACACATGATCAGTGACTAAGTCCTAGGTCTTAAGTTGCATTTCATTTTGCATGTCTCTTTGCATTTTTCATGTTCGCATGATCTCACAAGTGTTTTAAACAAACTTCAAAAGCTTAAACGATTCTTCAATCATATCTTTGAATCTAGCAAGAGCCAAGCCTAACTTGAAGGTCTCTTCACAACATTGCAAGTAGTGCCCATCCTAGGTTAAACATCCTTTCGACATAAGACTGAGTACTTGTCTTCATCAAAACCTGCAAAACATATCATGTGTATCGTTGCATTTCCATATCATATCATTACTATTTGTTGCATTATATTTCATCCATGTGCAAATGCATAAATCATACATACATCTTTTCATAATCATTCCATTTGCATAACGTCCATACATATGAAAGAAATCATTGCATTGCATTGTTCCATACATACATTCTACACTACTCATAGCATGAACATCACATGATATCATCATAAATCAAAAACATGACAAGTAAAAATGAAGTCACAACCAAAAATATTGATCTCATATATATATATATATATATATATATATATATATATATATATATATATATATCATAAACTTGAAATATGTTGGGGGTGCACTATTAGCATTGTGTACAAAAGAATGAGCTCCGAAGAGCTATCAGAGTCCTTAGTATATCAGTGATAAAAGAGAACAAAGTATATCAAAAACATAAAAACATGAATCAACTATCAACACGATCCTCTACATCTGGTGGAGGAGGAGGTGGTGCATCTGGTATAGCCTCTACTCTTGGTGCCCTGGCTCCCTCTGATGTGGCCATATACTATGAATGAGTCGGCACTCTCTGTGCAGTAGGGACTACAACATAATAGGTAGACACATAGTAAGAAGCTCAAGAGGACTGATGGATCACCTCTGCCTACAATCTCTAGATCTTTGCATGCTACTCTGCACACACCCTATCTGCCTCAGAAATCCTCTCCTCCAATCTAGCATTACTAATCTTTAGGTCCCAGACTTGAGCTCTAAGTTGACTAGCAGTACCCTGTGCAGTCATAGGTACACTAGGATCATCCTCCGCTACTGGCATATCAATGTTCGGTGCTGGCTGTGCTGGCTACTCTGCCTATGATGAGGTACCTTCTCTCTACGCCTTATGGAATCTAACCTCAGCACCTAGATCAAAGGGATCCTCTGGACCTATACCTCCACCTACAAACTATTCAACTGCTAGAATATCCTCTGCTGAACCAACACCACCCAGTGTACTGCTCTCACCCCTGGTCCATCTTAGTGCACCTGAGGATGTACCTATTGTCGATGTGGAAGGTTGAGAGGGTCTCATCTATGCTGATGGTCTATGTGGTGGGGCCATAGCTCGAGGTCTAGGTGGTGTAGGATGCACTACCCGTGGTCTCGGACCCTATACGACGGGAGCACCAGTAACATCCATCACCTCCTCCATGGAGGGTATCAGCTCAGTGGGATCATAAAATATATATATGCGGTGCTCCGCATGCCAAGTGATATATCCATTTGTAACCCCTACATCAACAACCTGTGGTAGGTAGTCCCAATCTCTCCCTATGATCCTGTCGTACTCATCTGAGCATAAAGAATATGTGAGCCGAGCTGTCCATCCAAGCCCAATCTCATGCACTATATGGGCATAGGTAGTGTACTCCTGTGGGGCATCTTGAATGCGTCCATACTGACGCCAGACTCTGGTAATCAAAAATTGATCCAAAATGGTGGAAGACTGCCTAATAAGTATCCAACTCTAGAATAGAAAGTTATACTGCTCCCGTGCAGTGGGCCAGGCATCTATCTGCAAATGTGGTCTCCATACTAAAAAGGTCATGTCATCCAAACATCATCAGAAATACTCTGTATGACCCATGTAGACCATTGTAATGTAACCAACATATGTGTATATCACCGGCCCATATCTATAATACAAGAGCTCCAGAAGAGAAACTCTTGCAATCCTGATACACGACCTCGTGCATCTTTGAAAACATGTGTGCTAGAAGGCACTGACCCCATGCAAGCTTAGTAGGAGTCACCATGAGAAGTGCTACCATCGAAACCCATCCCATCAGAAGGCCATTCTGCTGATGGCCCGACATGATAAGCTCACCAATCATACCAGCAATAATGCACTCTAAATAGTGCATCTCACCATATCTCTGTACAAGGGTCTCCTAAGAAATAGACCCTGTCATCTATGTATCATCACCAAATAAATGCCTAAAAGCATGAAGACCTGTATGCCCAGTACTCACATACTCAGGGTGTCAACCACTATGGAATGGAATGCGTAATAGCCTATATACATCCTCTGGAGTAACAGTGATCTCTCCAGTTAGTAAGTGAAATGTCAGTGTCTCAGAGTGGAATCTCTTGATAAGTGCAGTCAACAGGCCATGATTTACCCTAATATCGGGTAAATGGATCAAATACTCAAAACCACATGCAGCCAGATGTACCCTCATCGGGTCAGGTAGCGAGACACATAATCTCTAGGTAGCTGGATATGAATGTCGCACGTGTACATGAGGGAATCGAACCTACATTATACAGAAATAGGAAATTCTATCAGAAATTTGATTCAACAATAGGCTAATCGTGCAGAAATTGTACACTTTGGTATTTCAAAAGGTAGGTCAAAGAGTCAGCATTCAGGAACAACAATCAGAAAAGTTAAAATCTTGACCTAAAATAGAGTTTTTAGCTCACTTTTATTCAAGCGACATTCCAGACTGGCACCAAAAGTCATACGGCACTCTACAATAGACCAAATGATAATTCATGGTCATACGACATTGGATTTAGTATCATAGAAGTTTCTAGGGACCTGATGAAATGTTGTACGACACATGGGTCCCCTTCATATGACACTGGGTGGGCCATGAAATGACAAAGCAAAAGAAACTCAAATGTTGTACGAGTCTGGGATGGGACTCGTATGAGTTTTCATACATGCGAAATTAAAAAAGCAAAATGCATATGAAAAATTTCTAAAATGCTATAAAACATCAAAAATTTGCATTTTCAAAGGGGCACAGAGGTCCACCTACTGGATGGCCATAATATCGAGGTCTGTCATGTCTCCAGCTGTGCTCAAATTGATGCGAACTCACAGGTACCTTTGGTTCTCGTTGTTCTACCATTTTCTTGCTCAGAGGGCTCCACAAGATCTCCAAAGTCAAAAGGTTCAAATGATTTGAAAATGACCCTTCGGGCCTTTATATAGCATTTGACCTAATTTTCAAAAGTGCTCCGTTTTTCACAAAAATTGCACCCCTAGCTAATTTCGACATTCTGAATCCATTTTCAGAATCAAAATCAAAATCTGAGATCATTTTATATGTCAAAATCATGATTTAAAATTTTGGACCTAGGACAGTCTACTGCTTACACATTCGACCTTCAATCTGCATAGAAATCCAGAACTCAACTTAACTAATTATCTTACATCAAACTATCAAAATTTAAACTTGGTCAACTATGGTCAACTCATGGTTTCACCTAGTCAAAATCGGTCTCCAGGACCTCCAAATGATGCAAAACACATTCTCGAACGTGTATAACCATTTTCTAAATCAATTAACATGCTTCTAAACCATAACGTTGACTTTTCTTGTCAGATTTCAATTTTAATCTCGAAGGGGGTATGATATTGCATATCATTCAGAGTCTGTGACTCAATTTTGTTTGGAATCATATCTTTCATCAGTAATCAAGACAACAACTGCGTCTAGTTACTGATTCATTAAAAGTCCTCATCGCTTGGGGAAAATCTATCATCGCTTGGGGCATATCAGATTCATCGAGATTCATATAAATCTGGTATTCTCCTAATCTTGTAAACTGTATCAACTTTTTGAAACTATCAATTCATTAGTGTTATTTCCTTGGTTCTTCAGTAACTGAAGGGTTCAGATGTGAGATCAACATGATTCTTCTAAGACAATCGAGTCTGGAATCAGTCACTCACTTCTTCGCAATCATAAGGTTTGGAATCAGGCATTTTGATGCTTTTGTTTCATTGGTTCATCGTTGCTATAGTGAACATTATATTTGGTCATTCAGGACCTCCTATCTTCAAATCTATCAATCATCATATCTTTCCATATCAGATCTTCTATCAAACACATACTATCTTTGAACCACTACGCTTCGCACAACAATTCAAAGAGGGGCAAAATATAATACCCCAAAAATGGGCTATAGGTTCATTAACCTCCTACATCTTCAAATCGAATGAAATCAACATCGAAGTCCTAACCTAAGGCACATCTGCACATCATCGAATCCTAATTGATTATCTAAATTCTGCATTAGGGAATATTCCTAGCAATATTCCTAATTATCTTAATTATCTTTAATTTAATGATTATTTGGCAATAAATCCAATTTATCCTAAAGTTTGATTAATTGAATATTCTAAATATTTAATTAATTAGATTTAATTCTACTACTTAATTATTAAGTTGAATTTAATTATATTTATTCCTAAATTGTATTATTTAAATTTGACAATAAATCAAAATTCCTATCATTAATTGATTAAATTCTTATTTAATTGATTAAAGCAAGTTGTCATATTTAATGATATTATTTTTGAATAAAAATTTGATTAAATAGTTAATTAACCCATAAATTAATTATTTTCTTTCAAAAATCAGTTAAAATTGAGAATAAATCATTTTATTTATTTATTAAATCATAATTATCCATGTGCACATTCAAAGAGCAGTGAACTCCAAATTAGAAAATCAATGCAAGTTGTTAGCTTTTGGAAACTCAACATCCTTTTTGAGTTTTAAAGTTGATCTAAACTTATAATTTGAGTTTAACTATGCTTTTGCATGATTTTTGTGACTTAATTATCTGTTATTTCTTGATAACTCAAAAATCAACTTGAGTTTATCAAGAGTGATTTATGGCTTTTTCCATGCACCTCCAAAGCCGTGGATTTCTATAAAATCAAGGCTCAGCTCTTCACAAATCATCCACAAACGTGCATACTTACGCTGTCAAATTCAATTCAAGAGTTGCACAATCACGTTAGAGGATTGGAATTTGGAGAATCAAAGCTCTTACGAATCAACATTTTTTGTGAGATCAATCTTGTTTTTGCATATCATTGTTAGATAGATTTCATATCAAGTTTTTCATATAGATTAGTTTCATATCATGTTTTCATCCTAATTGCATAGAAAATAAAAAATATAGATTAGTTGTATTCAATTCCATATCTAGATCAATTGCATTCAAATCCTTCGTTTAGGTGTCATCAAGATCACTGATTTCAATTTCAATCTGAGAGCATCATACTCGCATCTATTAGAAGACAATAAATCACCTGGTTAGTTTAGATTCAATTACATTGCAAGATTTCAATTTTCACTAACCTATAATATTTTACTAAAGTGTTGTGTATACAGATCAGGTACAAAATTCACACACATAGTATACCCATATGATGCAATGCAACCACTACTCCTGTCGTTCTAAGTTGACACTGCGGGATCCAAAAACCAAATATAAGGAATCTATATATGGTTTTTGGATCCACAATGTCAACTTAGAACTGCAAGAGTAGTGGTTGTGTTGCATTTTCTGGGTATAGCATTCAATTATGTTGTGTCTCCAAACAATTGGGACCATGATACCTACATTTATGTTTCTCAGCTGTTGTGATACCTACATTTATGTTTTGTAGTTTTCATGTTTATTTGCATGTTCTTTGTGTTTGGCTTCTCTCCCTCACATCGAAAATAAGATTTTTCCCACTCTGAATTGAGAATGCGCATGCAACACAAGAAAAATATGTACGGACAGCAGGTGGAGTTGAAAAATCATAACACGTTTACATTTTCACGATGGTCTATAACTTAAAATACACAATTAAACACCTCTATAAAAAATGCAACCCTGTTGTGATTTTCAACTCTACCTAATATCCGTGCATATTCTACGAGATTGCATATTGAACTAGGCTTCTCCTTCTGCATTGCCTGAAACCAAGAGACTATCACAGTTAACATCTAAATGGCGTGTCTCATCATCACAACTAATCCACCTTAAAAAATTGAATATGTTTGCTTGTATTAAATATTCATTAATCAAAATTTGAATAGAAAATTTATACCTTGAGTACTACAATTCACATTAGAATCGATGCCTCCATCATGCTCAGTCGGTGCAGTATCAATATACGCAGGCTGCATTCCAATGTAAATAATAGATTTAGATGACGATATCGCAGAAACGCCTAATTCACAGTCCATCATTTGTTCTCTAAAACACTAAATTAGGGATTTCTACGATATCCTCATTTGTATCTATAGCTATTGCCTCTGTTGTTGTAGGTGCTTTTCCCCTATTTGATATTTATCTTTAGGTGTCCACACTCGTTATGTTGGTTGTTGTCAGCTTCTCTTTGAGCTTCTCTTTGTTTTGAGAATAGTTTAACATTCTCTGAGAAACATGATTGTAGGCATCATGGTCACATTTTTTTGGAGATAATGTAATTGAGTGGTATACCTAGACGATGGAGAGCAACTTCTGCACCTCCAGTTCCAAGTTGTTCTACATCCCACAGTGTCAACTTCGAATAGTTTCATCCCTGATGTGACCATGATGCCTACAATTATGTTTCAAGAATAGTTTAATTAACATTCTCTACTTAACAGAGCCAACCACGTGAAGGTGGAAGCTCATCTGGCCCCTCCTAGGAGCCTCTTATGACCCTTTATGACATTTTAAGACCTCTAAGATGTATTCTTAAAGGTCGTAAATGGTTGTAAAGGGTCATAAGGGGTTCTGGGACACAATAGCTAAGAAACATAATTGTAGGCATCATGATCACATTTTTTTGGAGGCAATGTAATTGAGTGGTATACCCAGATGATGAAGATCAACTTCTGCTCCTCTGGTTCCAAGTTGACAATGTAGGATCCCAAGACCATAGATAAGGAATAAATTGAGAGAGCGGAGGAGGGCAATAACAACAAAAATAATACAAGACAAACCTCAAGTTAAATGAGGCAACTACAAACATTTTAATAGAATTTTATTAAAATTTTTACAGTTGCCTCATTTAACTTGAGGTTCATCCTGTATTATTTTGGTCATTATGGCCCTCCTCCACTCTCTCAATTTATTCCTTATCTATGGTCTTGGACCCTGTAGTGTCAACTTGGAATCGAAGGAGTAGAGGTTCCTCTCCATCATCTGGGTATACAACTCAATTATGTTGTCTCCAAAAAATTATGACCATGACACCTACAATTATGTTTCTCAGCTATTGTGAAATCGACATTTATGTTTCTCAGTTGTTGTGTTTATGTGTATGTTTTTTATGTGTTTGGGAAGACATCTTTCTAGCCTGAGCCTAGATCCTTCGGCAATTAGCTTAATAATAATTGTAGATGATAGATGAGAAATTAGCTATCCAAGAAAAATCTCATAAATGAATTATATGTACCCCAATTCCTGTGCCCTTTGTGCGTACCCAAATGATATATTTGAAACAACAAGGGTAATGCTAAATTTACCCTTGTTGTTTCAAATATATCATTTAGTTATGCGTAGAAGGCATGGGAATTGGGGTACACACAGTTCATTTACAAGATTTTTCTTGGGAAGCTAATTGCTTAGCTCTCATTTGCTTCATTTATTATCAAGCTAATTGTCGAAGGATCCAAGCCCAGGCTAGAAAGACATCTTCCCATTTTGTTTAAGCCATATTCCTTGTTCTTGTCAAACTTCTTTGGTATGGTAGGCCTGCTCTCTATAGTACTCTTCTTCAGTGAGACTTGATACCACACTGCGCTCAAACTTCAGCAAGACTTCATACCACGCAGTGTCTATAGATTATGTTCAATGCATTATTTACGCTTGTATTGGTGGGAAAACTCTTGAAAACACATAAAAGAGATTGCATTCAACCATGATGTTTACATGACACATGTAGTTTACCTCTAGCCTAAATCAGCATTGCGTACAAATCTACGGATGCTACCTGGTATGAAGCCTTGCTCAAGCTTGAAAATGATAATCAACCAATAGTCAAGGTCAAGGAACAAATAGAACAACCAAGAAAATACAATATGTTAAATCATGTGATTGATAGCAGATTGGGGCTCACCTGAGCCATAAACATGAAGAATTATTAAAATATTAGTTACAATATGAAAATACTAAACTAACTAATTCCTGAGTTCATCTCTGCATATGCTCACAACAAATTAGATATACGATTACAATATAGAGAAGGCATCGTAAAAATATAATTTCAGAATTTGCCCTAGCCTGACACATTTTACACTCAAATCCTTCATCGCGGATAAGTGGAGATGGGTGGATAGATGTAGATGAGTTGTCATTGACCCAACTAAAGTATTTGTAGCCATTATTTCCCTTTGATACCCAGTCTACATTAGTTCTTATATTATAATGAATAGTATTTACATTAGAAACTTTAAATATATACACATTAGCAACCTTTTTTTGATTAGGGCAGCACCAAAATTGTTGTCTAGGGTTGTTCAATGTCCGTGAAGTCTTCAACACACACTTCCCACCACCACATTGATAGTTTGGCACATTGACAAGAGTCATCGAACCTATATCAATAATGCACCGCACCATCATTACTACATTTATCATTTTTATATGATATTTTTACAGTCCAAATACACCAAGGAGTACCATTAGAAATATTAACCATTTATAATAATGAAAAGTAAACCTAAATCAAATAGCTCATTTTTTTATCAGCATGTGTAGTCTATGTGTATATGAAAAATGAAAGAAATATGAAGCTAAAATAAAATAGTGGACAAAATAGTATTCCACATAGAGTGAATGAAATATACCATCAAAAGAAGGTGACACAATCCTATCATGAAGCACAGACATAGGAATAAAAAAGGGACAAAAGACAAGAAATAAGAAAATCATTTCACCTATAGAAAAATCATTTATGCTATAATGAAAAAAAGACACACTCTTTGTCAACAATTTCCAAAATCATTAGGACTATAAATGGACGGTTCTGATATTGCTTTTCCATTACAACAATTGAGCATTCATCATTTGGTACTTATTGGTGTATTCCATTTAAGTTTTTCAGTTGCTGTGTTTATGTCCATGTTCTTTATGTGTTTGGCTTCTCTCACTCACAAGGGATACGTCGATAGGTAATTGATTTGAAAGCATAATGATTTGATAGTCTTTTTCCAGGATAGGTGTAATCATCCCGCCAACCTTAATTAGCAACATTGGTGTCCTATCATTGCACAAGTGCAAGATGGTAAGGGTCTATTCAAGGAGGGATGAAAAAAAGGTCATTTTAACCTTGCAAGCCTAGGTTTTGGAATAGGTTTAGGTTTCTCAATAAGGTTGACTACATTTTTTTTTGCATTATATGTAATGTCAACATTCATTGATTAGAAAATATTTCAAGTCTCCAAGTGTGGAGTTCACTATCCTTGGTAGTTCTCTATTGGTTTACAATAGTGCTTCTTCCCATAATCAAACAATGGATTTGATTCCAACCTAAGATTACATAAAACCCCTCATAAAATTTCAAAATAATAAGAATACAGTCTTCATTCATAGTCACTGTCAATGTTCCTCAAATCAGTGATTAGAATAGGCAATTAAAACATCCCTCAAATTATTAATCAGTTGATTATTATATAAGCTCCTCAAGCATGAGTTGGAGAGGACTACAACAAAACCAAAAACATTGATCAGTTGATTATTATATAAGCTCCTCAAGCATGAGTTGGATGATGTGGATTATGTAGATATAAAAACTAATGTATCCACATCATCCAACACATGCTTGAGGAGCTTATATTATTTACTATCTCATAATAGTAAGATTGGTACCTGTCCTAGTAAGTCATTATTTACTATCTCATAATAGTAAGATTGGTACCTGTCCTAGTAAGTCATTATGAGACAATAAATATGATCTACATCCTATCTTGGTCTAGAAGCATGAGTTGGATGATGTGGATTATGTAGATATAAGAACTAATGTATCCACATCATCTAACTCATGCTTGAGGAACTTATATTATTTACTGCCTTTTTGCCTTGGCATTTGTCATTATTTTTGAGAAATTCAGTCTATAAAAGGATGGTGAACAAAAATGACAATTGAATAGATGGAAATTCAAGTCGCATAAATATCAGTGGACAGTGCTAAAACAAAATTATGATAGCCTTCATGTTAAAGTGATAGTCTTGCCTAAGAAAATATTGGACAATTGTAAGTCCAAACATTAAGGTTGTGTAGAAACAGTCTATAAAAGCTTACAAGAAAGACAAGAACGATCTTTGAAAATGTTGGATGGCATGTTGATAATGGTTTCCATATAGAAACAGAAAAGGAAAACCATAGAATAGTCAGTCCTATGAAGAATTTAAAAGGCTAAAATGGAAGACAATCTAAATGGTCATGTGACAATCACAAATGTTGTTGGAGTTGAACAAAGAAAACTAGGCCAAGGGAATGATGAACTAATAGGTATAATAGTCAATGTGAAACAAGTTGGTGTCAAAAGAAAATTGATCTCAAAGGATTTTTTGTTAACCATGAAGGTAAAATTTTGAAGACAGCTGAAGACAACCAACAATCCAATTATAGCCACAAGAAAAATCACAATGAGGACAATCATCCCATGACAGTCATGCCAAACAACAATGAGAACGTAGTAGTTCTTGATGGAAGATCAAAGGAGAGTAGACAGCAAGTCAAGTTTTTGCAAGAAGTACATGAAATATTTTAGAGGCTCAGTAGCATGACTCACTAACAGTCTGGAGGATAAGGTGACAGTCCACTAAAGGACATTCATCCAAGGCAGCATTATGCAAAGGATGGTACTAGAAAATGAGAAGTTTAGTAATGATGGATGATGGAAAGGTCAATGAGAAAAGTATGAATGGATTGGATCAATGGATTGGAATGGATATGGGCAAAGTATAGAAGAGTTTAGAATGATGTTAGAGTTTCTTGTGGATGAGAAGGAAAAACCATAGTGCTTAGGGGAATAGTGTGATGACTGTCCCAACTAGAGAATCCCTCATATTTCTCCAGTAAGCTGAATAGTTGTGGCATAGGATCCTTCAACTATTTGTGGACCCTTTATCTTGTAAACAATGACCAATCTTTCAATCAAATGCATCTTATGTTTGACGTGTGGTGGTAACTTTCTCATTGTCATGATGAATCTATTGTTTAAATCAACTACACATGAATATGAGACAGACAATGAGGATGCACAAACATGAATGATTCATATGTTTCAAGGTACAAAAATCTCTTAGGTAGAAAAAGGGTCCATAAATAGTTGAAGGATCCTATGCCACAACTATTCTTACTGAGAGAAATATGATATGAAAATCTCACAACTAGATACAGCTAGCCCAGGCAAGGCAGTTTGCATAATTGGACAAGTTGAAAGGTGCCATGTGTATGCACCCTAAAATGGTCGCCTAGACTTTGGGCCCCATTTATTTAATTTACCAAATATCAATTCCTGAATCAATACTTTTTGTTTGTTGTGGCGAGGAGCTAATTTTTTTCTTTTTCTTGTGGGCATTTGCAGGTGCTTAATTTTTGGATTGCAAATCTTTGGACTTTAGGTGCTTAATTTTTGGATTACAGATCTTTGGACTTAAGGTACATTCTTAAAATCCCTATAACATTTGGTTTGGACATTAAAATTAAGCTCTCGTGTTTGGCTTGATTGTTACATGCTTTCCTAGAACACATTTCTTTTATGCTCTTAAGGGGAATTAAACGAACATAGATTTTCTTTCATAGAAGTTTGTGTTTAAGTGCATGCGTGTCTTTTAACATTAAGTAATTCTTGGTTTCAAATATCAAAATAGTCTTATTGATTAGCAGTCTTAGATTACTTGTGATTAATCTAGATTGCTATCTTGGGTTATTGGACTCGCTAATCCACTGGCCCCTCATTCCACCCCGTGGTTGCAAGGTGAGCGCCACATTAAAGGGGAGGGGTCTACAGGAAATAAGTGTTAATTATTCCACTAGGCAACCCTTTTGTGCTTTTTGGAACTCACTTGTTTTCTAGGTTGTGGACTCGTTTGTAGCTTGTGTGAGGTGTTAAGTGTTCCACCTTGTGGACTCACCTCATATTTTCTCTAAGTGTTAAGTGTTCCACCTTTAGTGCTTTCCCATACTTTTTGATAGAGAATTACTTACTTTTTCATTTTTAGAAGGCCTTCTTGGGGATTTCATCACCTTAAGGGATGACCTTAACTCCCATGTTCTGGCGGAGTATAAATATCGGGAGGTGAATCCAAAGACACCTCTCTTGGGAATGAGTTGGATTTCACTCTTGGCTAAGCCTCAAAGAAATTTATACCTTTGAGAAGTGAAGGAGGAGATTTGGGTTACCGTCTCCCCCCGGCCGTGTGATTTCTAATTCTTCTCATCTACAAATTTGGGCCTCACGTACCTTGCATATATCAAGGATGCCCTTTAGAAAAGCCATGTATATCATTCTAGATAGCTTGCTAGGATGTTGTTGTGTTTTGAGTGCCTGCTAAAACATCTTCAAGAACATACACAAGTAGCATCTTTAAGGAGTAGCATACTAAGTCACTATTCTTGTTCATGTGCAAGGTTGCCTTGCCCCTTGCTCATTGTTTGAAGATAATTGCTTGCTTGAACTCCCTAATTTCTATCTTATGTGCTTGATACAAATCCATTGATATACTTGCTTGATCTTTGAAAATGAACAACAAACTGAAATACCGAGTTCTTCAATTTAGTGACTTGTCCCAGTTCTAGAGACTTGTTCTGTATTTAGGATTCTTGTGTCCTTGACCTTTTGAGTTAGTGACCCTTGATCTCATAAGCGATTTTGTTTGTAATTGGCAAATTAGGAACTATTCCTGTCAAATAGATAAATTTTCAGACTCTTTGATAACACACATGGAGAGTGCTAGTAATCTCGTTGTCCACCCATTTTCATACATTTCAAATCTAGTATACTTTGTGTAATTCATCCTCCTGATCCATACGTGCTAGGGTATTCACCCAAGAATTGACCACCTCTATGGCAGTGTTGGTTTGCACCTATTTGCAACATTTCTATTTCACCATCTCTCTCGGACAAGAGAAAAATTTTACTATCCTAGTCTGATATTGACGTTTCCTAGAATTGTCTATTTTACTGAACTCTCCCTTTCATGTCAGTAACAACAAGATATCAAGTGAGCCAAGGAAAGAGACCTCAGATAGTCTTCAACCAATGACCCCCAGTTCAGACTCATCAAAAGAGAAAGGAAAAGGAACCAATATTTGACCAGTCACCTAGGAGTAAGTCTGAAACCTGGTTTGACCCAAAGAGCCATTTTAGTGAGTTGAGTACCCCCTCAACACCTTCCCACTTAGGTATGGATATGAGTTATACCATGACTTGGCAGGAGAGGGAAGCTATGGATCAAACCCTTGATGATATCTATGAAAGACACAGAGACAAGATTTTGTTTGATAATTCCTCTCATGATGCTCAACCTAGTTCACCCCTCATCAGCACTAGGTACCTAGATGCACATCAATGAGCCAAAAGGCATGAGAGACAAGCTCACCCAGAACAATGGTCACACCATGAAGACCAAGACAATGAACCTGGTGATGCTCGTGTCAATGCAACATATACCAATGATTTGTACAAACATTCAAGACCAAACTCTCCACTTCGAACAACCTCAAGGCATACAAGTGAGAGGCTAAAAAGAATTGAGCAGGAAAAACACGCTGCAAAAAATGAATGAGCTGCAAAAGAAGAAAAACTTAGGCTTCTAGAAGAGGAACAACAAGCCTTGTTGGACATAGAGAGAAAAGCATTCCAAGAGGAGCAAGATAGATTGTTAGCCCAACAATTAAACATTCAATTCAACAACAGGGGTGCTAATAGTGGAAATAATAGTTCTCCTCCCTCCACCCCTTCCAGAACACCAAGAAGTAGAAGGCAGTCAAGAACCCCTTCTAGATCTCTTAGTCCTAGAGGAAGAAGGGCCTCTCATTATGCTCATTATAGGAGGCAAACCCCTCCTAGAAACTCAAGATCATACTCCCAACATGTACATCATGGTTCCCAACATGGAGGTGGTAGCTCTCATTATGACCTTGATACTCAAGACTTTTTGCGAATGCAACAAGAACCTATCTTCCAATAGTATGTGGATAGGTATTTGGAACAAAACAAGGATAAATTCTTGGAAAGTTTAATCAACAAGGGCGCCAGAGTCCCTTATAATTTTGATGTGGACAAAAAAATACAAAAGAAAAATCCCTCCCAAGAGGAAGAAATCTGCCAAATGAAGCAAATGATGGAGAAAATGATGCAACCTAAGAGCTCATTCTCACTAGACTCAATTTGTCCTAATCCATTCGACAAGAGTGTGAGTATGAAGCTTTTTCCAAGGAGGGTAGAATTCCCTCAATATGATAAATATGATGGCAGTGGTGATCCACATGACCATGTGCACTAGTTCTATACTATGAGCTTTGAATTCCATCAGGATGATTCCTATTTGATGAGGTTGTTCCCTATAAGTCTTAAAGGACAAGCAATGGAATGGTTTACCAATATCACTCCCCCTGTCAAGAATTTTAGAGAACTTGTTCATATATTTGTTCAACACTTCACATATAATCTGTCAAGATCTGTTACTATGTTGGACCTATGCAACTTGAAACAAAATCAGGGGGAACCCTTTGTTACCTTCTTGCAAAGGTGGAGAAGACAGTGCTCTCGGTATCCTAGGATGATCCATGAGGATGAAAAGATTGACATACTTGTCATTAATTTGGTGCCTGAAATGAGATATGAGATCAAAAATATAGTCTTCAATTCCTTTGATACCATGATTGAAACTGCATGCCGCATTGAGGATGTTCTAAAAGAACAAGGCATTTTGACCAAACATAGCAACAATGGCAACAATAGTCAACACAACAACAAGGATAAAGGGAAGAACAACAATTGGAACAAGAAAAAACAAGTTGTCAATGACGGAGTTGCAGACTCTCCCCAACCTAAAGATCAAGGTGTCCTCCACTTGTCCAGTGCAGTTCAAGCTATGAAGCTCAATGCACCTCCTCAACAAGAGAGCAAACCAAGATATCCCGAGAGGCCCAAAAAGGAGAAGCGACAATTTACCAAATTGGGTGACTCATATGAGGATGTTCTCAAAACTCTCATTGCTAACAACTTCGCACATCCTCAGGATCCTGCAAAACATTACATCCCTGACATTAAGCCACATTGGTGGGATGAGAAGGCTTTCTGCATGTTTCATAATGGCATTGGGCATACCATTGAGAATTGTTGGAAAATCAAGCACATTATCCAAGATCTCATTGAGAATGGAAAGCTTAAGGTGGATGGACTAAACACAAATTATGATCACAAAGCATTTAAAGAGCCTTTGCCTAAGTATGATAAGGGGGAAACCTCTAAACCAAAGGATGGCAAGGTTGCAATCAACTACACTTACACAGTGGCAGAAAATGTGGTAAACATTCTTGAAGTTGTGGAGCCAAGTGTTAATATGATGAGGAGTAAGGATCCACATGGTTATGACTCTCCCCCTATCTTTGACAAAGAACCTATTATGGTGCTGAGAGGTCCTCATTCTAGGTTATCTTCTCAAGCCCTCAATGTTGTTACCAGGAGTCAAGGCCCTATTATTCTCAGAGGTCCTAGTTTAGGTCCATCCAAACAATCCAAGCCAGTGGCATCCAAGAATGTCACTACAAAGTTCACCACTACTCCCAAACCAAACTAAAATCTTGTAGATCAGTTATAGAAAACTCCAGCATAGATCTCAATCTTGGAGCTTCTAGAGTTGTCCCCTAGACATAAGCAGATCCTTGAGGATGCTTTGCACACAACAAATGTCCCCAACAACATAGATATCGACCAATTTCAAGGCATGGTGAATCACATTACTAGCCCACATTACCTCTCTTTCTCAGAAGATGATGACAAATCCCTAAGCCATCCACATAATCTTTCTCTTCACATTGAAGTAATGATTCATAAAACCCATGTGAGGTGTGTGTTGATAGATGGGGGTGTTGGGCTAAATATTTTTACTTTAAGTTTGTTAAAAACTTTGGGCTATTCAGAGGAGGTGATTGACACTAAAAGGAAGATCACTATAAAGGCCTATGATGAGGCAGAATGAAGTTCTAAGGTGTTAGCTGTCCTTCCTATCAGGATTGGCCCAGTCGAAAAAGATATCTTGTTCCAAATTATTGATACTCGACCCCTTGCATACAACATTTTATTGGGTAGACCATGGATTCACGACATGTAGGAAGTGTCATCTACCTACCACTAGTGTGTTAAGTTCCCCTACAATTTTGTAGAAATTTGCATACCAGGGGATAGCACTTTATCAGTTAATTCAATCTCAGCTAATGTTCATGTCCCTCTTAATCAAGAAGCAGAGGACTATCAAGAAAATTTAACACACTATCAAGACAAGTTTAAATCAGTAGACCTTGGCATGGGGGGGTATCAACTTGACTCTTTTGCAAAGATGCCTATTTCCCCCAAGTCCTATGGAAAGCCTTCACAGGAGATGAAAACATCTTCTTCGAAAATGAAACTATTTAACAAGTTTGTTGAATCCTCAGTACCAATACAAGATGAAAAAGAGGAAGTAGATATTCAAGATTGGATATACAAATAGGCAAAGTACCAGCACAATGAAAATTTCTCCCCCTCTCCTAAGTCCTATGGAAGAGGATATACTTTTGTCAAGAAGATGGGTTATCCAGGATATGGCCCTCTTAGTCATAGGTTAGATGCTAGAGCCGAACCACTTAATCATGATCTTTTTGGATGTAAGTCTAAGAAACTGGTTGGCCTAGGCTTTATGAAGAATAACAAGTGCACTGTCCCCATTGTTGATAGGCGGGATAGTGAAGATGACACAGAATATCTACCAAAATTGACTAATCAACAAGACATGACAAATGATTGGGTACCTTCAACAAATCTCCTTTGGGGAGATTCCAGAGATTTAACAAATAACATTCCTCCTATCCTAGCTACGATAGATAGTGACTATATGAATGCAAGATTGACTATGGATAGTGTCTCCATCCAAGCTGCAATAGATGGTGATAATTCAAATAATTTTGTGATTGAGAAAATTGCTAGAGGAGAGGAAACTCTTCCAAATCTTGAGGCTTCTACATCACGAGGCCCCAACAATAATTTAGAAATAGACTCTCATGAGTTTGAATGGGATTCACTCTTAGACACAATAGTTGACTTGGATATGGATGTTGTCCACACTTATAGTTCTCAACCTGACGTAGTTGATGATTCATGTGTTAGATTAGAAGATTGGAACCCATGTGTTGCATTAGTAGATGATTCTTCACTCGATAGGGTAAATTCTTATTTAGACATCTTAGAGGGATACTTGACAGACTCCAATTCTACGGTCACCAGAGATGACACCACCTATATCCTTAATATTGAACCAGTCATTAACCTACCCCTTATTGACCCCAACCTTATTGATTGGTCTCAACATTATCAAGAGCCTCAACTCTTGACATTTCATAATGACTATCAGATCACCTGCTATCTAAATGCCATTGAACCTGTAGTCTCTTCCACCAGTGAACCGGCTACCAGTATGACAGAACCTGACATCAAGTACCTTAGTCACAAGATAAAAAGAAAAGAAAAAAAGAATAAGAGTTTTGATGGTGAAAACCACTATGTGACGGTGTCAGAACCAAAAAAAAGTAAAAATAAAAGACGTATCCAAAGGTGAAAACCTCTCTGAGGCACCTACAGATGAGGTACTTGATAGTCTCCCAAGCTATTTTTAGGATAGATCATCATTATTGGTTGAACCTATAGAAGCTATTAATTTGGGCATAGAAGAAGCTCCAACAATTGTACACTTGGCTAAATCTTTATCACCTCAAGAAAAGAAAGCCTACACTGAGTTCCTCAAAAAGAAGAAAATTAATTTTTCATGGACATATTCAGACATGCCAGGGTTGGACACTAATCTCATTATGCATCATTTTTCCATAGCTCCAGGTGTGAAACCAGTCAAATAGAAGTTGAGAAAAATGCACCCTCATATAGCTCTTTTAGTGAAAGCTGAATTAGAAAATCTCCTTGGTCCAGGATTCATTAGAGCCATAGACTATGCTGACTGGATTTCCAACATTCTACCTATTTCTAAACATGATAAATCCATCTGAATCTGCACATATTTTAGAGATCTTAACAGAGCATGCCCAAAGGATTATTTTCCACTTCCTAACATAGACATGATAGTGGACATTACGGCGGACTATGAGATCTATTCCTTGATGGATGGTTTTTCTAGGTATAATCAGATCAAGATTGCACCTGAGGATCAGGAAAAGACTGCATTCACATGCACATGGGGTACTTATTGTTGGAATGTCATGCCCTTTGGATTGAAAAATGTAGGAGCTACTTACCAAAGAGCTATGACAACCATCTTCCATGACATGATGCATAAGAATATGGAAGATTATGTGGATGACACCCTCACTAAGTCTAAGAAAAGAGGAACACATCTAGCTGATTTAGAAGTAATTCTGGATTGCATGGAACAATTTGACGGAATATGGATGAAGTGACTGAGAGGGGGGGGGGTGAATCAGTCAACCATAAATCACTTCACAATTAATTCTTTCCAGATCACTTAGGATATCTTAACAATGTTATCTGTGTTGGCACTCGGTAAATAGATTGCAGTAACTTTGAAGATGCAGAAAGTATTAGCAAAATTATCTTTTAGATATTCATCAGCACTGGTGTATGATTAAGATAGCAATTAAGAACACAAGAGACACAAGATTTAACGTGGAAACCCAATATGGGAAAAACCACCAATGTATCTAGATACTGATTTTCACTTTTCTGAAGTGATGCCCGGTTAGAAGCCAACCCGGTAAAAGGTTACAAAACACACTGTTAGGTGTGACCTTGTTAGAGGATTTAAAACACCCTGCTAGGAGTGGCCTGGTAAGAGGTCTTGAAAACAATTCAATGGAATTGTCACCTTGTTAGAGGATTTACAATATGGTTGTTAAACCAACTCGGTTAAGAGATTTAGTATTCACTATTACAATGATAAGAAGGTAACAATGAAAAAAAAAATGACCTGTATAAATAATGCAACTGTCTTGCTGATTACAGATCTCTGTTCTGCATATGTGTGATCCTTCCTGATCGAATAAATCTGTGCTGCACCTCAAGGATATCTGAACATCCTTCACAAATTCACACACATCTTTTCTTTCTTTCTTCTGTAAATCTTCTGCTATGTTTCTTGTTTATTTTTCACATTTGACCTTTTATTTATATGATTTTAGATTTGTCAGATCGACATTATTTAGTATAACAGTCGACTGAATTAAGAAAATTCTATTTGCAAAAATCCTTCAAGGGCCAACAGTGCTCGATGACCATAACTTTCTACAATCTTTTGGAGACCGAGGGAACTTGGTAAACACCGACAATCCTTTACCTTCGATAACCGACTGAACTCGGTAAACACTGAATTTCCTTTGACGACCGACTGAACTCGGTAAATACTAACTTTTCTTTGACAACCGACTGAACTCGGTAAACACTAACTTTTCTTCGACAACCGACTGAACTCGGTAAACACTAACTTTTCTTTGGTAACCGAGTGAACTCGGTGGACACTGATTTTCTTTGATAACCGAGTGGACTCGGTAAGCACTAATCTTCCTGTTTGGCAGACCAATTGAGCTCAGTAGAAACTGATTGCTGCGGACTATGACATTGTGTGACTTCAAAGACAATACATAATTTGAGTAGCAATTTCCTTCAGACAATTGTTTCCAACAATCTCCCTCTTTGGCATTGATGGCAACACAGTATGTCATAGCATAAGAAATTTGAAAGAGTTAGCTCGGTTCAGATTCAAATCTCCCTCTGTTAGCAAACTTCCTGTATCCTGAAAATTCTTCCTTCTGACTATTGAAAATTTCTTGAAGTAATAGAAAAGACATAGTAAACACTCCCTCTTTGACAACACATGCCAAAGAAAATTCACATATTACCGGTGAAAATTAATGTACCTCAAGTACTGATTCATATGCAATGATTCCTTGAATATGCTGCATCAACTGGTTGATTTTCAATCATGTTCTGGTTGATGCATCACTAAAACTGTATTTAGTGAGCCTCGGATAGGGGAATGACCCCTAACTTACCTCTTAGATACACAAATGCATCCTTAGGTAATGGTTTGGTGAAAATGTTTGCAATCTGTTCTTTTGTATGAATATATTCTAATCTGATTTCCTTGTCCTGCACCAATTCTCTGACAAAGTGATATTTAATAGCAATGTGCTTGGTTTTGGAATGCATCACTGGATTCTTCGAAATGTTTATTGCACTGGTATTGTCACAAAATATAACAACTGGTTCTTTGATTTCAACCTTCATACCTTCTAATAACTATTTAAACCAAACAATATTTGAACAATTTACTGCAGCAGCAACATATTCTGATTCAGCTGTGGATTGAGATGTGCAATTCTGCTTTTTACTAGTCCAGGATACCAGTCTTTTTCCAAGAAAAAATGCTCCACCACTTGTGCTTTTTCTATCATCAATGTTTCCTACCCAATCAGCATCAGTCAACACTTTTAAGTCTAGATTGCCTCCAAATTTATACCATAAACCATATTCTTCAGTTCCTCTTAAGTATCTTAAGATTCTTTTGATTGCCATCATGTGATTTTCCTTAGGTTTTGCTGAGAATCTAGCTACTATACCGACTACTAAGGCAATATCAGGTCTTGTATGTACTACATACTGCAATTTTCCAATCATAGATCGGTATAGGGTCTGATCAACTTCTTTTGAATCATCATTTTTGGTAAGTTTCAGTCCAGTGCACATGGGTGTACCAACTAGTTTTGAATCTTCCATACCAAACTTTTTAAGTATTTCCTTAATGTATTTAGATTGAGTAATGTATATACCATTCTTGCTTTGTTGAATTTGAAGACCAACAAAGAATTTTATTAAACCAAACATAGACATTTCAAATTCTTTGTTCATTTGCTCTGAAAATTCTTTGCACTGATCCTCATTCCCTGTAAATATAGTATCATCTACAAATATTTCTGCCAATACAATTTTGTCATCCGGTCCTTCTTTAATATACAAATTGCTATTATCATTTGCTCTTTTGAAATTAATCTGAATCAAATAGTTATGGAGTCTTTCATACCATGCTCTAGGAGCTTGTTTCAAACCATACAATGCTTTGTGTAACCTGCAGACCATGTCCCTTTTATCTGGATCAACAAAACCTTCAGGTTGTTCAATGTAGACTTCTTCATCAAGAATTCCATTGAGAAATGCAGATTTTATATCCATCTGATATACCTTGAATCCTTTGTGTGCTGCATAAGCAAGTAGAGTTCTTACACCTTCTAATCTTGCAACAGGAGTGAAAGTTTCTCCATAATCTATACCTTCTTCTTGAGAATAACCTTTACATACCATTCTAGCTTTGTTTCTAGATACTTGACCATCTTCATTTAGCTTATTCCTAAATACCCATTTTGTTCCAATTACATTCTTATCTTTAGGTCTAGGTACAAGAGTCCAAGTTTTGTTCTTTTGTATTTGTTCTAATTCTTCATTCATTGCTTCAATCCAACTTTCATTTTCCAATTCATCTTTGATATTTCTAGGTTCAAAGTCAGTAAGCAGACATGTACCTTTTAGCTTGCTTCTTGTCATAGTACCATATGATTTGTTTCCAATAATTTGATCTGGTGTATGATGTCTTCTGACATATTTGGCTAGTATAGGTTCTTTTCTTTTTGAATGATTCATGCTGTTGTCTTCTAGGATCTCTTCTTCAGGTTGCTCGGGCTCGGTAGATATTTGCTCGGTAACTTCAGGCTGAGACTCGGTCTGAATTCCTTCCTGTGACTCGGTTTGCACTTCTTCCTGTGACTCAGTTTGTGACTCGGTAACTGTGCTCAGCTCGGTAGATATAGTTTCCTTATTGATAATTGTGCCTGCCAATGTTTCAGGTTCAATGTAAACGAATCTTCTGTAGTTCTCAGGTTCCCTTTTGCTTTCTTCTTCAGTCTTTTCTACAAACTCATCAAATTTTACATGTATACTTTCTATGACTTTGTGAGTAGATAAGTTCAGACATTTGTATGCCTTGCTTTTGCTAGAATATCCTAGGAATATTCCTTCATCACTTTTCACATCAAATTTATTTCTTCTGGATTCTTTTAAGATATAACACTTGCTACCAAATATTTTCATGTAACTTACATTGGGTTTATAGCCATACGATAATTCATAAGGAGTTTTGAATGTGTCTTTCTTCAATTGTACTCGGTTCAAGGTATGAACTACAGTGCTGATAGCTTCCTTCCAGTACTTTATAGCGATGTTCTTTTCTATCATTAGAGTCCTTGCACAATCCATAATAGATCTGTTTCTTCTTTTTGCTATTCCATTCTGCTCAGGAGTTCTAGGAGCTGATACCTGTCTTTTGATTCCTCTTTCAATGCAAAAGTTGTTAAAATCATGGGAGATGAATTCACCACCTCTGTCTGATCTTAAGCATTTCAATCTTTTCCCTGTTTCCTTTTCCACTCTTGCTAAGTACCATTTGAACTTTTCAAATGCTTCTGATTTTTCTCTTAAATACATAACAGTCATCATTCTAGAATAATCATCAACAAAAAGAATAAAGAATTTATCTCCAGTATAGCTTTGTATTCCAATAGGTCCACATAAATCAGTATGCACAATTTCCAAAATTTCTTTAGACTGATAGTTCTTGCTCTTGAAACTAGTTTTACTCATTTTGCCAATCTGACAATTCTTACATAGACCAGTATCAGGTTTCTTCAAGGTAGGAATGCCTCTAACCTTCTTGAATTTGCTTATTTTTATCATGTTATCAAAATTCACATGACATAACCTTTTGTGCCATAGCCAACTTTCTTCTATTTGAGCAATAAAGTATGATTATTCACTGAGATCAAGATAAAATAAGTTACCTTTTGTTTGTTTGCCTGATCCAATGAGTTTTCCTTTTCCATCCAGCAGTCTTGCTTGCCCATTCATGAATTCAACCTTGAAACTAGTGTTGATTAGTTGTGCTACACTTAGAAGATTATGTTTTAGTCCTTCAACCCAATAAGCATTATCACATATGAGTTCTTTGGTTAATGAGATTCTTCCTTTTCCTTTTATACAACAAGGTTCATTGTTTCCAAATCTTACATTACCACTATCACAGTCTTCTAGATATTCAAATTTTGTCTTGTCACCAGTCATGTGGTGTGAACATCCGCTATCTATTATCCATATATCATCTTTTCTTATATGAGAAATAAGTGCCATCTTATCTTCATCATCATCAGATTCATCTTTTATAGCAATAAAGACAATTTCTTCTTCACTATCATCAGAATCTTTAGCCATAAAACATGATTTCTTACCTTTATCCTTGAATGATTTGAAATTCTTTTTGCCATAGTACTTGTGACTTCTCTTCTCTTCCTTGACTTGCTTGTTTGGGCACCTAGCTGCAATATGTCCAATTTCTTCACATGAAAAATAGATTAAAGGAGTTTTACCTTTATATTTACCTTTCCCTCTAGAGTACTTCTTTGCAAGTAATGCTTCTATAATTTCAAGATCACTATCAGAACTTTCTTCTGATACTTCTTCACTTTCTGACTGAACTTCTTTAATTTTCTTGTTCTTCTTTAGTGAAACCTTGGCCTCAAATGCTGATTCAATATTTTTGGAACTAGGAACATAGTTGTCATAGTTGTCTAATTCAAAGGCTGTCAATCTTCCAACTAAAGCATCCAAAGTTATATTGTGGTTTGTTTCACATCTTCTTTCTTGATTAGCCGATACTCTTATTACATAGATAGGGAGTAATGTTCTGAGTACCTTACTTATAACAGTTTCATCTGAGATTGTTCCTCCAGAAGCTCTAATTGCACTTACACTTGCTTTGATTCTTTCAACATATTTTGCAATGTTTTCATCTTCCTTCATATTCATCTTATCAAACTGTCCTCTTAGGCTTTCTGCTTTGGCTCTTTTCACATTTGCATCACCACCATATATTTTCTTCAGTGCCATCCACATTTCATATGCAGTAGTGCAGTCTTTAATATCATCAAATTCTTCATAGCTGAGAGCAGATGCAATGTCTATCATCATGGTGTTGTGAGTCTTTTTATCTGCAATGTCTTCAACAGTTAATGCGCCATTAGGAATTGTGTATTCTTCATCAATGTATTTGCATCTTGAATCACCAATGGAATCCAGATGAAGTCACATGAGACCTTGCCATGCTGAAAAGTTATCTCTGTTGAGCTTTGGAATTTCCCTCTTGTAAGACATCCTGATCTTTAGCTTAGGTCCTTGAAACCCTTCCTGCAAGCACCAAAAGCTCTGATACCAATTGATGGAATATGGATGAAGTGACTAAGAGGGGGGGGAGGGTGAATCAGTCAACCATAAATCACTTCACAATTAATTCTTTCCAAATCCCTTAGGATATCTTAACAATGTTATCTGTGTTGGCACTCGGTAAATAGATTGCAGTAACTTTGAAGATGTAGAAAGTATTAGCAAAATTATCTTTTAGATATTCATCAGCACTGGTGTATGATTAAGATAGCAATTAAGAACACAAGAGACACAAGATTTAACGTGGAAACCCAATATGGGAAAAACCACCAATGTATCTAGATACTGATTTTCACTTTTCTGAAGTGATGCCCAGTTAGAAGCCAACCCGGTAAAAGGTTACAAAACACACTGTTAGGTGTGACCTTGTTAGAGGATTTAAAACACCCTGCTAGGAGTGGCCTGGTAAGAGGTCTTGAAAACAATTCAATGGAATTGCCACCTTGTTAGAGGATTTACAATATGGTTGTTAAACCAACTCGGTTAAGAGATTTAGTATTCACTGTTACAATGATAAGAAGGTAACAATGAAAAAAAAGAATGACCTGTATAAATAATGCAACTATCTTGTTGATTACAGATCTCTGTTCTGCATATGTGTGATCCTTCCTGATCGAATAAATCTGTGCTGCACCTCAAGGATATCTGAACATCCTTCACAAATTTGCACACATCTTTTCTTTCTTTCTTCTGTAAATCTTCTGCTATGTTTCTTGTTTATTTTTCACATTTGACCTTTTATTTATATGATTTTAGATTTGTCAGATGGACATTATTTAGTATAACAGTCGACTGAATTAAGCAAATTCTATTTGCAAAAATCCTTCAAGGGCCGACAATGCTCGGTGACCATAACTTTCTACAATCTTTCGGAGACTGAGGGAACTCGATAAACACCAATAATCCTTTACCTTCGATAACCGACTGAACTCTGTAAACACTGAATTTCCTTTGACGACCGACTGAACTCGGTAAATACTAACTTTTTTTCGACAACCGACTGAACTCGGTAAACACTAACTTTTCTTCGAAAGCCAACTGAACTTGGTAAACACTAACTTTTCTTTGGTAACCGAGTGAACTCGGTGGACACTAATTTTCTTTGATAACCGAGTGGACTCGGTAAGCACTAATCTTCCTATTTGGCAGACCGACTGAGCTCGGTAGAAACTGATTGCTGCGGACTATGACATTGTGTGACTTCAAAGACAATACATAATTTGAGTAGCAATTTCCTTCAGACAATTGTTTCCAACACAATTTCAACTAAGATTAAACCCAAAAAAGTGTGCATTTGGTGTTACTTCTGAAAAATTATTGGGATTCATCATTTCAGCCAAAGGGATAGAAGTGGACCCTGAAAAGGTCCAAGCCATTATAGACATGCCACCTCCCAAAAGTATCAGTCAAATGAGGAGTCTTCAAGGGCACCTTCAATCCATAAGGAGGTTTATTTCACAATTGGCTGATAGAGCACAACCCTTTAACAAAAATCTACATAAAGGTGTTCAATGTGTCTAGAATGAGGATTGCCAGAAGAGCATGGACCAAATTAAGGAATACTTGGCAAGTCCTCCCATCTTAATGCCTCCCATTCCAAGAAAACCCCTCATTTTGTATGTCTCAGCTACTAATCTTCACTGGGGGCATTGTTGGCTCAATTGGATAAACAAGGGAAAGAAAGGGCCATATATTATATTAGCTGCACTCTTGTTTCTTATGAGGTCAATTATACTAGTATTGAAAAGTCTTTCCTTGCAGTAGTGTTTGCTTCTCAAAAATTGTGACACTATATGCTTGCGCACACCATACACCTCATAGAAAAAATAGATCCTCTCAAATACTTTCTTGGCAAAGTTTCTCTCACAGGTAGACTCACTAAATGGATGATGATTCTTTCTGAATTTGAGATAGAGTATATTGAGCGCAAGGCAATCAAAGGCCAGGCTATTGCAGATCAACTGGCTAATTTCCCAATTCAAGATAATATGCCTATTCAAGTCAATTTCCTAGATGAACATCTTATGTACATGACTGAGAGATCCTGGAAATTTTTCTTTGATGGTTCCTACATGCAAAACGGTTCTGGAGCTGGTGTGTTGTTTGGCTCTCCTCATGAGTACACTATTCCCAAATCCTATAAGTTACTCTTGCCATGCACAAACAACATAGCTGAGTATGAGGCTTTAACAAATGGACTAAAAATGGCTATAGAGTGGAATATCACAGAACTACATATCTATAGGGATTCTCAGCTGATCATTAATCAAGTCAATGAGCAATACCAAACAAAAGATGACAAGTTGATACCTTACAAAAAAATGGTTGATTCATTAAGACGGTATTTTACTTTTGTCACTTTTCAACAAATCCCTAGGGCTGAGAACAAAGTAGCTGACACTATGGCCACCCTTGCTTGACTTCTTCAGTTGGAGGAACATGAGTCCAGATATGAATTCCTGGTGGAAGAGCTACATCATCCCATATTTGACTCACCCAAAAACCATGTCATTTTCACCCTTGTCAATCATGAATCCTCCCGCTATGGTGTCATTTACTCATACCTCTATGATGGCATCATCCCTGACACATTTAGCTGATCTAAAAGAAGAAACCTTGTCTGTAATGCCTCTCTCCATTCCCTCATCTCTAGTGATTTGTATAGGAGGGGTCTAGATTGGACACTTCTTAGGTGCTTAGAAAAGGAGGAATATGATCAAGCGCTAGTTGACATCCATGAGGGCATATGTGGGGGACATTCTAATGGTCTTTCCATGGCTAGAAGGTTTCTTAGGGCAGGATACTATTGGCCTATGATGCAGATAGATGTAGTAGCTTTTGCCAAATCTTGTGAAAAATGTCAGAAACATGGACACCTGATACATGCTCCGGGTAGGGAGCTAATTCCTTCTATATCTCATTGGCCATTTCAGCGATAGGCCTTTGACCTTGTTGGGAAGATTCATCCCAACTCATCAGGTGGACATAAGTTCATTATCATTGCTACTGACTACTTCACAAAATGGGTAGAGGTTGTTCCACTTTCTGTTGCCTCAGAAAAGACAATATCTTTATTCATTTTAAACCATATCATCTATTGATATGGAGTGCCATCCGAGATCATCACTGACAGTGGAGGTCAGTTCAAAAACAAGGACCTTACACAACTCTGCCAAAGATTTAAGATAAAGCAACATTGGTCTTCCATTTACTTCCCACAAGGAAATGGTCAGGCAGAGGCTTCAAATAAAACCATTCTCAAGATTTTACACAGAACAGTTCACAAGAATGGTAGAGAATGGCACCTACAAATAAACCCAACCTTGTGGGCCTATAGAATGAGTATTCGTACTCCAATTGGGGCTACTCCTTTTTCCCTCACATATGGCGTTGAAGCAGTGTTACCTTTAGAGGTTGAGATTCCATCACTTAGAGTCTCTCTCAAAGGTCTAGTTATAGATGAAGACTATTGCGCCATGACATTACAAGAATTGGAACTTTTGGATGAAAAGCATAAAGCATCATTTGACCATATAAGGGTTTACCAAAAGCGGATGTCCAAGGCATTCAACAAAAAGGTTCACCCTAGAGAATTCCAAGTAGGAGATCTTGTCCTATGAGAGAATCCTAAGAACCAACAGAATAGAGAACAAAAGGGAAAATTTGAACCTAATTGGCTTGGACCCTACATTATCATAGCAGATTTTGGTACAGGTGCCTATCTACTATCTATTGAAGAGGGGGAGAAGCTCCCTAAGCCTATCAATGTTTTGCACCTGAAGAAGTTCTATCCTTGATGTCCATTCTGTCTGCATATACCTTATTGATCCTGAAAAAATTCCAAAAAAATTCATACATGATGCTGAAAAAAAACTACAAAAAAATCAAAAAATACAAAAAATACAAAAAAATCAAAAATTAAAAAAATAAAAAAAAAAATAGAAAAAGTGCCTTGGTGAAAACTTGGAAACAGGTGCCTTGGTAGCAAACATACAAAAAAATTATAAAAAGTACTGAAAAATAAAAAATAAAAAAATCCTTCCAAGTGGTGAAAACCTAGAAACAGGCGCTACTTGAGGCCTTCGCACCCCTATTTCTTATCATGCATCCTCGACACTTAGCCTTTCTCCATCATGCCTCGTCCTTGTCGCCTTGGTTTGGAATTGGTCTTTGTCTTTGTCTAGGAGGCATCACTGTGTTACCTTGGTCTCTTGGATATGCTTGTCTTTAGGACACCTCGCAAATGGTGTTCTTCAACACCAACCACACTGTGTTTTTCAACACAACCCCTGACATCGAGTGTTTTTCAACACTTTTTTAGTTTGGTCTTATCCAGTTTTGTCATGTGATCTTACCTGCTATCAAGCATTTGATCCTTATCCTCAGAACTCAGTATCAATTTACACACTTAAAATTTTTTAATGCAACACTTAATGCTTGAGATATGTCATGATCTTTTCTTTGCATGCTGACTGATATTGATTTTCGTTGAGTGTCCTTGTCTAACAAGTCTCTCCGTGATGCATAGCTAGAGGACTTGGGGCATGGTGCATGTTTTTATTTTCTTTCTGCTTGTGGGTGTTGTCTTGAACCTCTTCCGTGTCTCTTGTTGTCTCCTTGACACACTTAGGAGATTTAAGGCATTATCCTTGACTATTTTTGCACAACCATTCTCATGGTCATCCAGACATTTATGCCTTGATGCAAGCATGGTTTTGCTACATTAAATTGGGTAAGCTAACATTGCAGTCATCTTGACCTTTATGTCTTTGATGCTCATGTTAGAATCTTTCCACATTCCAATCCGATATCAATCACATTCATATCTTCATAGTTGCATTTGTGACTAGTGATGATTGTGTGATCATCCGATGTTCGGTAATAATGGCCCTATGATGAAAATAAGTTCTTTTACATTCTCTAATAAATGATGAACACAAAAAAACCTATGTTACCCATGCAAGTACACCTTTGCATTTTCATGTAGCTTGCATTATTTAGACTTCATGTTAAATTTGCACTTTTAGGCTGCATGATGAGTTTGAGAGGGTTTCCTTCATCTTTCTTGTGGACTTTTCATCAACTGTGATCACATTCTTCATTTCCTTATCTTCTTTTGTGATCTCAATCAAAATTCCCTATCTTAAGCAGTTGATTGATTTTGATGCATCCTCTTTCTTGAGGCAAATTCTCTTTCTTCTCTCCATTTCTTTCCATTTCTTCCAAACTTCTATCTTCCATTCGCTTTCACCTCATTTCTTTTCTTCTAATTCAACCTTGGGGCATAATATTTCTTGCTAATCTACCTTGGTCCTATGATTCTTATATTTTTCATCTTACATCAAGAACCTTACATTTAGTTCGATTTGATCAAATTTATCAATTTACTATTTCTCCTCTATCTCATTTTGATTTTGATCATGAGGGGGAAGTACCTACCAAACTTTAATGCTTGATTCAACTTTATCAAATTTATCAATTGCTTCTCTTGGGGAAACCTTGCTTGAGATTCTTATCTCTTATTTGAGACTTGACAATTACCTATTCATAGATGTTGGCCTTGTATTTTTCAGTCTGCTTATCTATGTCCTGATGTGTTCCCATCCGTCGAACACACATCTGGGTTGTTTTGTGATCCCAAATCGATCTCACACTTCAATTCCATTCTTTAACTGCATGTGATCCTAACTCGACCTCACATTAGTCAAAGAGAGGCAAATGTATGCACCCTAAAATGGTCGCCTAGACTTTGGTCCCCATTTATTCAATTTACCAAATATCAATTCCTGAATCAATACTTTACAATATATTCAAATCAAACTCCTTGATCAAATCGTAACTATTTGAATTATTTCATTTCTTCCTAAGGTTTGGATATTTCATTAATTTTATTTAATTAATTAAGAAAAATAAATCCCTTTTAAATAAATAAAATAATATTATTTATTTGAAATAAATATTCCTTAAATGAAATAAGGTTATTTAATTAAAATTTATTTTTTAATTAAATGATTTTATTTTATTTCATTAATATTTATCTTTAAATTATATTATTTTATTTTATTTAATTAGGAGAGATATTATTCTTTTAAATTAAATAAATAAAATATCTTCTCAAAATATCTTTTTTTTTTTATGGAAAAGGAAACAAATTGATTATTAAGAAAAATGAAATAAATGAAATTCCATTTTCCGACAAACCTTCTAAAAATGACATTTGTTTCCTCTTTTCCATTTATCCCACATTGCTTCTAAATTTTCCTTCAATTCCACTCTTGCCTATAACAGGAGCCCTCTCGCTCTCAGTTGAAGATCCACGAATTTTCATATCATACTTATGCTATAGATTTTCTTGAGTTTTATCATTTTGAGATTGCACATTAGTTTGATTTTATAAGCATTTTAGTTTAATAGCATATAGAATAATATTGCATCTTAGTTTGATTTGCATATAGATATATTTCATTTGAACAAACTAGTTTATTTCTTGCATTTTGCAATCATCTAGAATAATTTTCATTGTTGCATTACAAGAACAAGATTCATGGAGATTAGCATTTTTGCTTCTCCTCTTTGAATCTCTCATTCTGTGTTGTACTTGCATAGGTATCTGAGGGCCTCTTGAAAACCATGCACTCCATAGATAGAGAGCTATGGGTCGACTTGTGAGGGCTCACTCTTGGGTTTCCTCACATGCAAAGACTCACAGAAGTGTACCAAATTTTGGTGTACACACCATGAAGAACCTATAATATAAAGTTGTGATTCTCTAGTTGGGATAGTCATCACACTATTTAGAAGAAATATGAAGAAATATGAATATTAAGAAATAGTACTACTGTATAGGATATTTTTGTACCATTCTTTGGCACTTTGTTTTAAGGAATTCACAAACAATTTTATCATGGCATACTCATTGTTTTTCTCATATTCATGTGTAGTATTGTCAAACATATTGAGCACTTTAAATAAAGAATACAATGGAAAAGAAAGAGAAAATAGCTTTAAATCAAATTTTAAATTCAATATTTTTTTTAAATGCCAAGTTACTAGCTAATTCTTTTAAAACCAAATCCAAATCCAAGTGTAAGTCAAAAATCAGCTTGCCAAGTACTCATCAAATCAATATATCTTTTTATTTGAATGTCAATTTTTACTATCTAAAAAAACTATACATGCACACCTATGATTCTCTAACATCATTCTAACATCATTCTAAACTCTTCTATACTCTACCCATATCCATTCCAATCCATTGATTCGGCCAATCCATTCATAGTTCTACACAAAGAAATTAACTTACTGAAATGTTGTCATTCTAGGACAGTCATTATAGGGACAATGACCAATCTTTCAATCAAATGCACCTTATGTTTGATGTGTGATGGTAAATTTCTCTATTGTTTAAATCAACTACACATGAATATGAGATAGACAATGAGGATGCACAAATAGGAATGATTCATATGTTTCAAGGTACATTAGGAACAATAGATTCCAAGTGGAGATGCATTAGGAACCTTATTGTTATTCACTAAGATGTAACACTGAGGGAACAATGATAGTTGATTAGAATGGTTATGTTAGGAAGTTATGGGATGGTTATGTTCCCTGTTAGTTGGAATGGTTATGTTATGAATCGTCATAGGGAGTCTCTGTTACAAAATAGTGAGAACAGATTGGTGTATGTTTTGGTGAATGAAAAGACAATAAAACTTTATTGTTGTCTGCAATTCGATGACTATTTGAAACTCTATTCATTTTGTTATACTTGTCAATTTTATGAAACTTAATGCTTTTTTCTCCTTTGTTTTGCAAGGTGAATTGGAGGAGAAGCTAGGAGAAGCTAGGAAGGCGAGGAAATGATGATGAAGTTAAGCTCAAGATTTCAAGCTCAAGGACTTCAGTGAGAAGGAAAATTCAACATCAAGATTATCAAAGTACAAATTCAAGGCAAAATGAAGATCGAGTTCATGAAGATGTGAGTGATTCAAGTCATAGAAATGAGAAAATTTATAGGAAAGAAGATGAAGAAGTTTCAAGAAGATGAAGAAATTTGGGAATATGCCATCACATTGGAGAGTTTGATAATGTTGAGTATCAAGAGATATTTTTCCTTCACCAAAAGATCGATCAAGTCTACAAGATAAAGATGTTGAAGTGACACCTAGTTGTCTTCAACCAATCAGAAAATTCCAGTTACAAACACATTCAATCAGATCACTCCAAGAATAGAATGTTGGGTATCAAAGAAGGAAAAGAAAGATGTAACAGGAAATTGCATAATGGAATGAAGGATCGAATTCTCTATATAGAGTTTTGGTTCTTCGATGTTTTTGATTCTCTATTTTAAATTATCTAAATGATTGCGTAGATGTAAGATGGATTAAGGTTGGATTTATGTTGTATTCAAAATGTTATTTTTTATGCAATTCAGTTTCGAAGATATATATTAATTTTTGGATGAGACCCGGTTTTGAGAAAGCATTATTAAGGGAGTTTATTTTATTGATGAATGGGTTTTTGACAGTGATAATCAAGAACTATCGGTGGCTTATGTATCAAGTATTATAGAAGAAGTTTAATAGTTATTGAAATTAGTTTGTAACTAGTCCTGATAACAAAGGAAGGTTCATAATAGTATGGTGGGACTATATGCATTTTAACTTCAAATTTGTTGCGGGTTTGTGCTTTAGACATTCTGGTTTAGAATGAAGACAGTGCTCTATTTTATTTGATTTTCGAATGGGATGTTGGAATGAATTTATGTGACAGAGACATGGAGTCAAAGGCTAAATCTTGTTCTTGAATATATATATTGAAATGGCTTAACAACAAACTATTCACCAGTCTTTATAATAAGTCATCTTTGAAAAGGAGTAAAGGGGGTGAACCATCCATCTACATGTGTGCAGGTCCGCACTCCAAGAGGCCCATATGAAGATTAAGAACCATCAAATCTAGAAGCAGTGTGATCTCATCCACCATTGAGTGTTTGAGAAAATGAAACAAATGGTCTTTCCTTGCTTTCCGTCCATCAACATCAAGTTTTAATGAAAGAAATGCAGGTCAAGACTAAATGCCCATGACAGGGCCGACTATAGGGTTTCCAAGTCAAACTGTCAAGGGGTTTTAATTCTTGTGGGTACAGTCCTGAGATTTTATGAAATGTTACAGACTTATTACATGAATTCAAAAACCCTAAATGAAATACAAGTCAATCCACATAGATGTTCAACTCTCTCTAGTTGTAACTTGCCAAAACATGAATTAGAAACAAAACATGCTCGGTAATGAATAAGAACGAATTTCAGAACTATCAATCTAACAATCTACTTCGGCATAGAGAGGGAGTCGTAATCTACCTTGAGTGTTGAGTGCTGGATATGAAGTGTGCTCAATCTCATGGACCACCAAATCTCTGGAACTCTGTCTCCTGCAATCTGTGGTCTACATAATTTGAAATCCTTTCGCTCCATTCCTATATCCCTTCGCTCTATTCGTATATCTATTTGTGTGCTACAACCATAAAATGAAATCCTAATTTGCCCGTAAAAATGAAATGAGTTGAAATTTATTTTTTAGGTTATATGGCCGTGTTGGTCAAAATTTTGACACACATGGTATTGGTCGCAATTTTGACCAACACGGGCATGGATTTAAAAAAAATAAAAAAATTTCCTTCTATAATCGACCAACCTAAACCTTTTTAATTAATGGTCGATAATTTTCGTAGAAAAATAATGTCAAATGTACTAGTGTCAAAGTAGTAAATATTGTCAAATCTAAAAACAATCATTATTCTATGAATATTAACAATAATACAAATCGATATAATTTTAAACATTATTAAAAGTCTTCTCAACTAAGAAAGAAAAAGCAGAGGATTATGTTCATCCACATTATTTTTTATTGAATTAATCAGTCTAAAATTTAACCATTGGCCCTAGGAGAACCAAAAGACCTAATATACTGGTTATACATTCCAATGTAGCCGGAGACTTATAGCCCAGGTTTAACTATAATTTTTAATTTTTTCATTTTACATGTATTCTCAGGCCTCTTGAATGAAAGAGACTTTCTTGGTAGGTGCATGGAACCTTGGTAGCTATAACCAAGGTTGCATGACTCCAACCACATTTTAATGGAGTCAATACGTAATTAAAGACTTATAAGAAACTTCAACTCCAAACGCACGGTGAAGTTGTATAAGTGACTTCTCAACTATTCCATGTTGTAGAAAAGTCAGGTAGACTATTCTACAATTCTAACTTTAGTTTGTGGCGGCAATTGTGAAGAAGGTAGATTTTTTTAGAATTGAAAGCATGTGGCTACCTACCACTTTCATTGACTTGGAATATAAGTATTTCATAGATGACCTACCTACCTTCAATTTCTTTATGTTGCTAGAACTTAATAAAATATTTGTCATGTAATTAAAAATTTCATGTAGAAAATTCAAAGTATCACATCATTACATTAATATATCAAAGATTAATATTTTTTTTTTATTAAAACTAAAATAATAAAAATTTTATAAAAAGAGTAGATGACAAAGTTTCATTTTCAAAAGTCTTTTCAAGTTTAAGCTTGTACTAGTTTTAAACCGATAGGCTTATTTTGTGAAGACTTTATCCAAATTGTTTTGATATTGTCTTATGCCATTTTTTTTTGCGATGCCAGTTTTTGTTTAATGATGAACAATATATTATGTTTTCCCTTTGTGAAGTTGTATTGATTTCATAACATGTTGGCTAGTCAATAATTTCTTGAGTTTTACAAGAGATGGGCTTTGTGAAGAGTGAGGCAGATGATAACCTTTACTACTTGATGGTTTAGGGTGAGGTTCTCATTCTTGTTTTATATGTAGATGAATTTTTTCTAATAGGTTCACTAGAGCTCATAGAGGAGTGCAAGAGGGACCTTGTAGAAAAATTTGAGATGAATGATTTGGGACTTATGCAATACTTTCTAGGCATGGAGGTCTGGAAAACAAATGGAGATATTTTCTTTGGGCAAGAGAAATATTGCATTGAAATCTTGAAGAGGTTCAAGATGGAAGATGTAAAGCCATGTCTACACCTATGATCACAAATTGGAGGAAGGTAGACACATCCATGAAGAAGGATGTAGATCCCATCTTATACAGACAGTTGATTGGTTCTCTCATGTATTTGGTCAACACTAGGCCAGATATAGCATTTGCAGTAAACTCTCTTAGTCAATTAATGGTTGAGCCAAAGAGAGTAAATTGGACTCTAGAAAAGCATGTACTATGTTATTTGCATGTATAGTTGAGTATGGGATTAGATATGTTTAAGGTGAAGGTATCAAATTGATAGGCTACACTGACGCAGATTGGGCAAGCAGTACAACAGACAAGAGAAGCACTTCAAGGTGTTGTTTTAGTTTGGGATTAGGGGTTGTCTCTTGGTTCAACAAGAAGCAGAAATATGTAGCTCTAACTTTTATAGAAGAAGAATACATAGTAGCTAGCATGGCAGCATGTCAAGCTGTTAATATGATTTAGAACAACAAAGAGGGGGGCTGAATCAGTTGTTCTATGGTCTTGATGTATAAAACAACTTCAAAAACTTATCTATAAATCAGATCTAACAACCAAAACTAACTCAGTCATCACTGGTTCAATAATAGAAACATATAACATTGTAGTCCACTACCCAGCTATATCTAACTTGTAAAACATAGAAATGTTCAAACCAAAACATTCATACAAGCATTGACAATAGGATTTATAGTGGAAACCCAATTTGGGAAAAACCACTTTGTAACATGCTACTATTATTTTCACTCTTCTGAAGTGAGCTCTGTTAAAATCCAACCCTATCAAAGGTTACAATATACATTGTCAGGTGTGACCCAGTTAAAGGATTTCAATCACCCTGTTAAAAGTGAGCCTTGTTATAGAACTTACATACATTCCATTAGAATGCAACCTTGTTCAAAGGATTTAAACATATGATTGTTAAGTCAACCTCTGTTAAAAGGATTTTGACTATTACAACGGTTAGAAAGTAGCAACAGTATTGATCTGAAAAACATACAATTCACTTTGCAAATATCAGATTCAATTCTGTACACAAATGTTGGTTTACTGACTTTGAAACTTTTCCATCTCCATCTTTGATCTACTCAAAACTTTTCTTCAAGCAATCACCACACTTCTCCTTCATTCTTTTCTTCTTATACAATCAATAAAATCTACTGATCTTCTAGCATATTATTTTCACCCATGCATACACATACCTAATGCTTAGGTTCCCTTAATACTTCCTCAATTAGGTTAACTCATCTTTTGTTGCTCAATCTCCTTCGTAGATCTTAGGGTTAGGTCAGATTCATTTAATCTACCCACTTTATGTTCTTCGACTCCTTTTCTAGAAACATCTCAAATCTCTTAAAGATTTACAATAAAATGTTTTCCAATGCATTTAATGCTTTCAAACAATCAATAAATAAAGTCAACACATTTTACATAATCCAAGAATTCAATAATGTCAGCTCCAAATCTGAATTCTCTTCAAATATAAAAATGCTAATGCTCGGTCAATACTGTGATCAACTACTCGGTCTTCATGTAGAAAGCTCATTCATTACAAAAAAATGTTTCCTCGGCTTATACTATCTTTCTCAGGAATTTACTGATGTTCAGTCGACACTAGAATTTTTCTCGGCATACACTGACTCGATCGACACTCACATCACTCGGCTTAAACATGATTTATCCATTTTTCCTCGGTCAAGCCTATTAGTTTACTCTTCAATCTTACTAAGATAAACAATAAATTGACTCGTCATTTTACAACATTGTCAAGTACACTTTGTAGTATCAAGATAACTCAACCTTTCCCTAGGTGCTATTGTTACCATCCTTTCTACCCCTTCTTCACAACAATACAATAGATATAGTATTTTCCTAAGTAGCAACAGTCTTACAAGTTAAGGTTTGACATCAATGACAACACAACAATTGTTTCAATTGTAGTTTCCAACAATCTCCCTCTTTGGCATTGATGGAAACACCATATGATATCACTTGAATAATACATGGATTACCAACCAATCCAAAAACTTATCTGTCTATCAGAAAAAAATATTTTATAATATCCTTAGCTTCATTCTAATTCAGAATCTATAAGCCTCACTTCTATGACCATCAGAAGTATCCAGATCTCCCTCTATCTTGATCATTCATCTCAGTTCATCATCTCTCTTACTTTTCTATGTCATGTGTTATTGTATCATCTCAGATCATCTCCCTCTTTGACAAAAATTCCAAAGAAGCAACTAAAAACATACATCCAATAGATGTAGATATTATCTATGTAGCTCAGTGTTTCTCCCTCTATCATCTTACTTATTACTGATTCCTTGTCTTTTCTTTTCTTCACAACTCAAGGCCAGTCCTAAAGTGTGACAATCTTCTACATCAATTTGTCAAATATTCAAATGTAGCATATTTGATGCAGTGCTCCTAGCTTGACTAAGTAGCCTCAATTAGGGGAAGGACCCCTAATTGACTTCTCAAATACTCATGAGCTTCTTTAGGTAAATTTTTAGTGAATATGTCTGCTAATTGTTCTTTTGTATTCACATATTCCATTCAGACTTCTTTATCTTTTACCAATTCTCTCAAGTAGTGATACTTGATTGCTATGTGCTTCATCTTAGTATGCATCACTAGATTTTTAGAAATAATGATAGCACTTGTGTTGTCACAAAAAATAACAATAGGTTCAGTGATTTCTTCTTTCATGCCTACCAACAATTGTTTTATTCATACCAAATTTGAATAGTTTACTGCAGCAGCAACAAACTCAGCTTTAGCAGTAGATTGAGAAATGCAATTTCATTTCTTGCTCATCCAGGAGACTAATCTCTATCCAAGAAAGAAAGCTCCACCACTAGTGCTCTTTCTATCATCTACATTTCCTGCCCAATCAACATCTATATATACTCTTAGTTAAAAAATTTCATCCTTCTTGTAATATAGCCCATAGTCAGTAGTTCCTTTCAAGTATCTAATAATTCTTTTCACAACCATCATGTGTGTTTCCTTAGGATTGACAGAGAATCTTGCCACAATCCCAATAGCTAGTGCAATATCTGCTCTACTATGTACATCATACTGCAATTTTCTAATCATGGATCTGTACAAAGTCTAGTTCACTTTTGTAGCATCATCATTCTTAGATAGCTTTTGTCCAATAACCATAGGAGTGCTCACTGGTCTAGCATCTTCCATCCCAAAAGTTTTCAGTATTTCATTGACATACTTAGACTGTGTAATGAAGATTCCTTTCTTCATTTGGTATACTTGTAAAGCAACAAAGAATTTGATCTCACCAAACATGCTCATTTCAAATTTAGTTTGCATTTCATTTGAAAATATTTTACACAAAGCATCTTGTCCACCAAAAATAATATCATCCACAAATTTTTTTTCCAATAGGATACCTTTACCTTCTTCATTTTTTATGTACAGATTGCTTGTGTCATTTCTTCTCGAAAATCCAATCTGTATCAAGTAGTTATGCAACCTCTCATACCATGCTCTAGGAGCTTTTTTAAATCCATATAGTGCTTTTTTTAGTTTGCATACCATGTGTCTTCTGTTTGGATCAATAAAACCTTATGGTTGTTCTATGTAAACTTCTTCTTCTAGTATACCATTTAAAAATGCAGACTTGACATCCATTTGATATACCTTGAAATATTTATAAGAAACATATGCAAGTAGATTTCTTACTCCTTCTAGTCTAGCTACAGGGGAAAATGTCCCCCCATAATCTATTCCTTCTTCTTGTGCATAGCCTTTGCATACCATCCTAGCTTTGTTCCTAGTTATTTCACCTTTTTCATTCAACTTATTCTAAAACACCCACTTTGTTCCTATAACATTTTTATTTTCAGGTCTCGGCACTAGAGTCCAAGTATCATTCTTCTCAATCTAGTCAATCTCTTCATTTATTGCTTGTATCTAGTCTTCATTTTCTAATGTCTCTCTAGTTGACTTACGTTCAAACTCACATAGTAAACATGTTGGATCCTTTGTCTTACTTCTGGTCTGAATTCCAATATGTGTGTCTCCAATTATCTATTTAGGCTTGTGATGTCTTCTTACATATTTTTCCAAAATAGGTTCAGCTCTTCTCTCCTCTATTTCATCAGGTTCCCCAATAGGATTGTCAGATTCAACTTCTGAATGCTTGCCAACCTCTTCTTGATACTCGACAACATTATCTTATCGTTTGGCATGTTCTTGTTCTCTTTCGGCACTATTTTCTTGATGCTCGACAACATCTTCTTGTCGCTTGGCATTTCTTACCCGAGACTCGGCATCAGGTGCAAGTATGTTACTTGCCTCTTCTACTTCTTCAATTTACACAAAAGATCTATAATCTTCTGGTTCTCTTTTTCTGTCAGCTTCATTTCTTTCTACATACTCATCAATTTTGACATTCACACTTTCCACAATTTTGTTAGTGTTAGAGTTCAAACACTTATAAGCTTTACTTTTTATGGAATACCCTAGGAATATGCCTTCATCACTTTTAGCATCAAACTTTCCATTCCTATTGTCTTCTAATATGTAGCACTTTCTTCCAAAGATTCTAAAGTATTTAACACTCGGTGCATGCCCATGCCATAATTCATCGGGTGTCAGATTTGTACCTTTCTTGATCTGTACCTAGTTAAGACTGTAGACAATTGTACTTATAGCTTATTTCTAGTATTTCTATGCCACATTCTTTTCAATCAACAATGTCCTTGCACAATCCAAGATAGATCTATTTCTTCTCTTTGCTATACCATTTTGTGGAGATGTTCTAGGTATAGACATCTGTCTTTTGATTCCTCTATCATTGCAAAATAGATTGAATTCATTTGATGTAAATTCTCCACCTCAGTCAGATCTAAGGCATTTTAGGCTCCTACCTTTCTCCTTCTCAACCTTAGCCAAATACCACTTAAAGAATTGAAAAGTGTCAGATTTTTCTTTTAGAAACATTGCATGCATCATCCTGGTATGATCATCAACAATCAAGATAAAATATCTAGCACCATAGTAACTTTGTACACCCATAGGTCCACAAAGGTTAGTATGAACCAAATCTAAAATGTTTTCAGAAGTAAAGGATTTTCTCTTAAAACTTGACTTTGTCATTTTTCTTAACTGGCATTCCTTGCACATTACATTCTCAGGTTTCTTCAATCTAGGTAGACCTCTTACTTTCTTTTTCTTACTTATCTCTACCATATTATCAAAGTTAACATGGCATAGCCTCTTATGCCATAACCAAATGTCATCAAGTTGTGAAGCCATACATGCTTCTTTAGATAGGTCAAGATAGAACAAATTATCTCTAGTCTGTTCTAAAATTTTGATTAGTTCACTAGTAGGATCAAATATTTTAGCTTTCTTGTGTTGAAATTCCACTCGGTACCCAGTGATGTTGAGCTGGGCAACACTTAATAAATTATAATTTAAACCTTCAACCCAATATGCATTTTCACAAGAGATCTTATCAGTCATATTAATCAAACCTTTTCCTCTAACAGGACATGGTGCATCATTACCAAATTTTACACTTTTACCTCTATAATGATGTAAGGTCTCAAACTTCCTCTTGTCACCAGTCATGTGATGTGAACAACCACTATCAATAATCCATTTGTCATTCTTGTTCACATAGGAGATCAATTTAGTTTTCTCATCCTCATTAGATTCATCTTTCATTGCAACATAGACTACCTCAATTTCAAAATCATCACTATCAGTGTCAATTTCTTCTTTAGCAATGTAACAAGATTTCTTACCTTTTCCTTTGTAGTCTTTTTACCTTTGGTAGCTTTTTTCATCTCTTCTATCTTTGTGTTTATTGTTTCTTTCTCCATCTTTATCATTCCTATCAAGACATCTAGTAGCTATATGACCAACTTTATTACATGCAAAACATATAATAGTGAGTTTACCTTTATACCTTCCTTTTCCCCTTCTTAGTCTTCTAGCCATAAGAGCTTCTAATTCTTCAAGTTCTTCATCAATAGTGTCAGTGTCACCTTCACTTTCACTTTCACTTATGCATCTTCCTTTTTTTTTCTTTGGCTTGTTTAGAACTAATTGTGACTTAAAAGAAGATTCAACATTACCAATACTACAAACAGTGAAGTTATCATAGTTAGAGAGTTCAAAAGCAGTTAGCTTTCCAACCAAACCTTCTAAAGTAAGCACATCAGCAGAGTTGCATCTAGATTCCTAAATAGCTGAGATCTTAATAGCATATATAGGATGCAGAGTTCTTAGTACTTTTCCAATTATAGTTTCATCATCAATAGTCCTATTTTCTCCTCTAATAGCATTCACAACTTCTTTTATTCTACCGCAATATTGTGCAATGTTTTCACCTTCTTGCATTCTCATTTCATCAAACTTGCCTCTGAGACTCTTGTCTTTAGCTTTCAATACATATAAGTCACCACCATAGATCTTTGCAAGAGTGTCCCACATCTCCTTAGCAGTTGTGCAATCCTTAATGTCCTCAAATTTTGGATAGCTTAGGGCAGATGTAATTTCCATCATTGCCTGATTATGTCCTTGCTTGGCTCTCATTTCTTCAGCAGTCAAAGGTGCGATAGGTGAGACATAGTCATTCTCAATGTAGTACTTTGCAGAATCACCAATACCAGCTAGATGCAGCTTCATCAAGCTTTGTCATGCAGGGAAGTTTTCCTTATTCAGCTTCGGTACCTCCTTCTTATACATACTAATCATTTGCTTCAAGTCCCTTTAAACTTGATTTATGAAAACACCAATAATAAGAAACACAACTCTGATACCAATTGTTAATATGATTTAGAACAATAGAGAGGGGGGGTGAATCAGTTGTTCTTAGGTCCTAATGTATAAAACAACTTCAAAAACTTTTCTATAAATCAGATCTAATAACCAAAACCAACTCGGTCATCACTAATTCAATAATAGAAACATATAACATTGTAGTCCACTACCCAGCTGTATCTAACTTGTAAAACATAGAAATATTCAAACCAAAACATTCATATAAGCATTGACACTAGGATTTATAGTGGAAACTCAATTTTGGAAAAACCACTTTGTAACATGCTACTATTATTTTCACTCTTCTGAAGTGAGCTCGGTTAAAAGCCAACCCTGTCAAATGTTACAATACACACTGTTAGGTGTGATTCGGTTAAAGGATTTCAATCACCCTATTAAATGTGAGCCTTGTTATAAGACTTACAAATATTCCATTAGAATGCAACCTTGTTCAAAGGATTTAAACATATGACTGTTAAGTCAACCTCTATTAAAAGGATTTTGACTATTACAATGGTTAGAAAGTAGCAGCAGTATTGATCTGAAAAACATACAACTCCCTTTGCAAATATCAGATCCAATTCCATACACAAATGTTGGTTTACTGACTTTGAAAATTTTCCATCTCCATCTCTGATCTACTCAGAACTTTTCTTCAAGCAATCACCACACTTCTCCTTCAACCTTTTCTGCTTATATAGTCAATAAAATCTACTGATCTTCTAGCATCTTCTTTTCACCCATGCATACACATACCTAATGCTTAGGTTCCCTTAATACTTCCTCAATTAGGTTAACTCATCTTTTTCCACTCAATCTCCTTCGTAGATCTTAGGGTTAGGTCAGATTCATTGAGTCTACCTGCTTTATGTTCTTCGAATCCTTTTCTAGAAACATCTCAAATCTCTTAAAGATTTACAATAAAATATTTTCCAGTGCATTTAATGCTTTCAAACAATCAATAAATAAAGTCAACACATTTTACATAATCCAAGAATTCAACAATGTCAACTCCAAATCTGAATTCTCTTCAAATATAAAAATGTTGATGCTCAGTCAATACTGTGATCAACTACTCGGTCTTCATGTAGAAAGCTCAGTCATTATTAAAAAATGTTTCCTAGGCTTATATTGTCTTTCTCAAAAATTTACTGTTGTTCGGTCGACACTAGAATTTTTCTCGGCATACACTGACTCAGTCGACACTAACATCACTCGGCTTAAACACAATTTCTCCATTTTTGCTCAATCAAGCCTACCAGTTTAGTCTTCAATCTTACTAAGATAAGAAATACATTATCTCATCATTGTACAACATAGTTAAGTACACTTTGTAGTATTAGGATAACTCAACCTTTCCATAGGTTCTATTGTTACCATCCTTTCTACCCCTTCTTCACAACAATACAATAGATATAATACTTTCCTAAGTAGTAGCAGTCTTACTAGTTAAGGTTTGACATCAATGACAACACAATAATTGTTTCAATTGCAGTTTCCAAAAGAAGCTATATGGCTTCAAAAGTTTCTAGTAGCCTTATTTGGTTAGAGAGTTGAGACTATAGTGATACATCATGACAATTAGAGTTGCATGATGTTATCTGAGAATTTGATGTTTCATGATAGATCTAAGCATATAGATATCTGGTATCTCTTCATTAGAGATTGTGTAGAGCATGGGATTGTTCAGCTACAATATATACCTAAAGATGAGCAGGTAGCAGACATTCTAGAAAAGGCATTGGTGAAGGTTAAATTCATCTTCTTCAGAGATAAGTTGGGTGAGGTGCAGAACAACTTCCTCTCTAAGAGGGAGTGTTAGTTTTGTTACCTTGTACAACTATCCTCCAGCCCTAGATATTTAGTAAATGATTGTTTTTTAAAACAAACTTGTTAGTGTAGAGATAATTATTATTTTAATAATTGACTCTTTTAGGGACACCTAATAACCAAATTGGTTAGGGTTTTTTGGGTTATTTTTTTAAAAAATCTAAGTCGTTGATTGAGAATCGATCTTGGCCATTGGTTTTCCAACGAGCCTAGTATAAAAGGGGGTTAAGGGGCATTTGTAATAAGAAAGTTTGAAAATCATTTACAATGTTAGCAAGGGTACAATGATAGCATTGGGATTAATAGTTGTGGGATCTTAGTAGGGGAAATTGGGAGATTGTTGGAGCTCTACCAGAAAGAGGCAAGCAATTTTTTTGTATCTCTTAATTTGTTGAAGTTTAATATAAGTTCTTCATCTATAGTACTCATTTTCCCTCAAGGGTTTTTCTAGGGATAATTTATTTAAAAATATCATGTTCATTGTGTTGCATGTTTCTTTCATGTTTTATATTTGTGAAGTTGTAGTTGTGTTATTATTCAATATTAGCTGTGAATTCAATTTTGGTAGTTAAATAATCTATATAAGATAGGAGATTAATGACCAGTAACTGCAATAGATTTTTCACAAGGGATAATTTGAAAATTATATTAGATTATTATGAATATTATTTTTTTATTATCTACTTTTTGATATTAAAAGATGGGGTATAAATTCTTTCCTCCAAGGTCTTATTTTATATTTTCAGATTTCCTTCTCTAGATCATTAATAATTTAATTTTATATTATACAAATTATTTGACAATTTGTAAAATCAAAGCCCTTATAGCTTATCATTGCAAGCACAAAAGCATACAAATACTAATAAAAATATAAATATGACTATATAAACATATCAAATCAGCTCACCAAAGAAAGATAATACATCACATAATTGTCATAACTACAATATAAAATCCTCTCTTCTAAGAATATCTTTGAAATAGTTTTTATCCATTCATTTTTAAATGTATGTTTAAAATACTAAAGTCAACATCATTTCTTTTTTCCACATTCTATAAGCGTCAAGCATCCCTATGCACACAAAATAAATAGAAAAACTTTATTTCTCAAGAACGTGGAAAGTTTGACTCTATTTATTGTGAGACTTTAGACAGCTTACAAGAAGTGTCTACGAAATCACTGAAGACTTGTCCACATTTGGGAAAGTCACACGAGATGATTTTGTCCAGTCAAGCCGTGTTTGACCAAAACTCACAGACTTTGGTTTTCTTGTGGAAAATCTATGTGTGAGCCCAACCATATGCCTCATTCACATAGCCCACACCCCTACTTTTCCTAAGGTTTATGATAAAATTGATAGTTTATCATTAATTTCCATTTATAATCTATCAACACGGTGAAGCTTTTGTTTTAACTCAAAGAAAATCACCATGAAGTCGTCAGCATTGAGGGATCGGTATTTCGTAGTGTCTTCTATATTAGTTTTGATTAGTTTGGACAGTTGTTCATCCATGTGCTATTATTTAGCAAGTAATTGTTTTACTAACAAATTGGTTAGAATTAGGATGAATATTTGTTAAATAATTGACCACTTTTAGAAGCAACTAGAAACCAACTTGGTTAGGGTTGTTAAGTTATTTTTAATCTTAGTCGTTTATTGTGAATTGATCTTGGTCATTGGTTTACCAACTAGAGTAGTATAAAAGGAGGTCTAGGGGCATTTGGAGTACACATCTTGGAGAGCATTTTTAGTGTTAGCAAATGTGTTTGCAGTGATAGCAAACAGTCTTGTAATGTTAGCAAGAGGCACAGTGATAGCGCTGGGAATAGCAGTGGAGGAATATCAGCAAGAGGAATTGGGAGATTGTTGGGGTTCAACTAGTGAGAGGCATGGAATTTTGTATCTCCTAATTTGTTGAAGTTAATATATTTCTCATCTGTAGTACTGGTTTTCCCCTCAAGGATTTTCCAGCGACAATTGTCTAAAAATATTGTGTTCATTGTGTTGCGTATTTCTTTTCGTATATTTTTATTAGTGAAGTTGTAGTTGTGTTATTTTTCAATATTAGCTATGAATTTATTTTCGGCAGTTAAATAATATTTATAAGATAGGAGATTAATAATCAGTGACTGCAATAGAATTTTCACATGGTACCATAGCTATGTTGTGTGTAGAAAAGGTTTACCCTAGGAAGGAAAGAAATTAAGGGTTTATAAAACCTAGTTTGACCTCTTTCAAGTTATTTCTTTTATTTATTTGAGATGGCCATAGCTGGTTTGAGAGATCAAGATAGATTGGATGGTGCCTTGAATTTTGGTGTCTGGAAAGCCAGAATTTCTTTATTGCTGGAAGAGAATGGTATCAAGGAGTATGTTACCAGTGATGAGGTGTACCCTCAGATGCAACACAGCTCGCAGCATACAAGAAGGATGATGCCAAGGAAAAGAGGATAATCATTGATAGTGTCAAGGATCATATTGTTCCACATATCATGGAGTTAGATACAGCGAAGAAGATGTGGGATGCCATTCTAAATCTATACCAGAATGCTACCACCAACCAAAAGATGATTCTCAGAGAAAAGTTGAAGAATACATGGATGAACAAGGGAGAAGATGTCACAAGTTACCCCACCAGGCTTAGACTCACCAAGGATGAGTTAGCAACTATTGGCGATAGCCCCAGTGATGATGAGCTAGTTGGGTTAGCCCTAAATGGGTTTACTAAATAGTGGGATGTCTTTGTTCAAGTTGTCAATGGACGAGACACCTTACCGAGTTGGGATCAACTATGGAGTGATTTCACTCAGGAGGAGTTTAGAGTTAGTCTTTTTAATAGAGCCAACAACAAGAGTCAGAAGAGTGAGGTGGAACAAGAAAATGTTTCCCTAGCAGGAAAGGGAAAATTGAAGAAGGGGTCTGTTGGAATAACTGAGAGGGGGGTGAATCAGTTAAACACTTTCCCAAATCAAAATGTATAATCCAAAAAACAAATACTCCTTTTCCTACTGCTTGGTAAGCATAAACTTTCACTGTTTGTGCTTTTACCAATTTTCATTCAAAAACTTATAATTATTACCGATCAGATCTAATCTGTAATATGAAAAGAATGATAACAGACAAATATCACAATCAACACATAACACAAGAGATTTAATGTGGAAACCCTGTGAAGAGAAAAACCACCTAGGACTGGAAACCCAAAAATATTCACTCTTCTAAAGTGAGGTCGGTGAAGACCCAACCCTGTTAAAGGTTTACAAACACACTGTTAGGTGTGACCTTGTTAGAGGATTTTAAACTAGAAGTTATCATCCAACCAACAGTCACTCTGGGGTTGACAGGAGAACAATGTTCATTCTATGAATGAGACATCATAAGACTTTCTTAGTCCACTCCGTTAATAGATTTGACTATGTACAATTGTTAAATATGTAACAGTAGATTATCTTCCTTAATACAACTTCAATTGTAGATTACAGATCAATATTTGCTCTTACAAATCCTTCTGACCAATATAACACTTTAGATTCATCAATGTATTAACTTACTATCTATCGGTAATTACTCTCTATAGCTCAGTAACTGTTCTGTAACTCGGTTCTCATTAACCAGTATGATCAGAAATGCATTAAGCTTGTTCATGCAATAACTCTGCAGTAACTTCTTCTTCTGGCATCTTTTCATTGTGAAATCTCCAGTCTCTTATATAGACATGTAAAACATTTTCTTCTTCTCCATTGGATTTTTTTGCTTAATCACATTCATTGATTTTGCCACTTTAGACTTCCTTGGCTGATGTGTCAATAACATTTTTCAATCTATTCCATTAGATCTTCTTTTAATTATGTTAGTCGTTGATCATCATAACAAACTTTATATGTTACCTCGTGATCATACACTTTCCAGCTCATCAATCTTATCAGCTAAACTGATCATTTACATTATTCTGTTCTTGTCGGTTAACAAAGAAATACGTCGGTGAATACAAGCTCGGTTAACACTGTTCTTGGTATACACTAAACTTCGTCGGTGTATACTGAAATGCTTTCATTTACTGACAACACTGCTTTGTGTCTTTCAGCTCTATTCTTCATTATAGATGAATGCAACATAATGAATTCAATTCCATCAAGTCATAGACTCATCAGCTAGTTACTCAGTGTATTCTTTATCCTCATCTGACATATGCATCTTCCTCATGTAGATTTCTTTGTTCTTTCATCTCTTTCACCTTCCTTTAGATGTGTCGGTATAGTAACTTAGAAGATAAGTACTGTCAAGCTAGTTGACATCAATGACAACATAAAATTGATTTAATCATCTTGCATTATCTAATCAACAACTCCTTAGTAATCTTGAATTATAGATTCTTCATTTTGGTTCCAAATCAGTTGTAGTTCATCAATCTCTCCCTTTGGCATTGATGGCAACTCAAGTAATATGAAATGTACCATACACATACCAAACATGTATTCTACAACTCTATAAACAAATGTTGTAAGTTGAATAGACTTAATATGTTTAATCACTACATTACTCAACATTTGTAATGTTGTAATGCTTGTCATTAGATGTGATCTTTTCAGTTCTCCCATTTTTGCTTCTATTCTTAGTAACTGATCATTAGTTCTTTGTTTTAATTTTCTCTCCCTCAGATAGTTCTCATCGGTGCAGTTTCTCTCCCTTTTTTTATCTCTCCTTTTCATATTATTTACCTCTCCCTTTGACAATAATGCCAAAGAAATAAATAAACAAGTAGCTCTATCAGTAGCCAAGTAACTCTTTGTTGTTCATCATCTTCTTTGTATCTTTGAATATTGATATCTCAATCTGTCTTGATTCTCCAAACTTAATCACAACCTTGAACATGATTCAAAGTTGAAACTATGCTGCATCAACATGAATGATCTTCTGACATGAGTAGGCTGATACAACATCCAGATCACCTTAGTGACCGATAGATAGGGGACAGACCCCAAGTCTAGTCCTCAAGTATTCAAATGTGTCCTTCGGTAGAGGCTTTGTAAAGATGTATGCAAGTTGTTCCTTAGATGTAAAAAATTCTAACTTCACTTGCTTCTCCTGCACTTATTCTCTTAAGTAATGATACTTAATAGATATATGCTTTGTTTTGAAGTGCATCACTGGATTCTTCAAAATGTTAATAGCACTAGTGTTGTCACAGTATATAATCACTAGGTTAGTGATTACCTCATTCATTCCTTCCAACACTTGCTTGATATATGCAATGTTTGAGCAATTCATAGAAGCAAAAACATACTCTTCTTTAGTTTTTGACTGAGAAATGCAAGCCTACTTTTTACTTGTCTAGGTTACAAGTCTTTCACCAAAGAAAAATTCTCCTCCGGTGGTTCTTTTTCTATCATCTACATTTCCAGCCCAATCAGCATTGGTGTATACCTTTAGCTCAAACTTTCCTTCCTTAGAATACCAAATGCCATAGTCCTCTATCTTTTTAAGGTATCTTAAGATTCTTTTAGTAGCTATCATATGTGATTCTCTAGGGTTAGAAGAAAACCTAGCAACAATTCCCACAACATGTGCTATATCTGGTCTACTGTGAACTACATACATTAGTTTACCAATCATGGATCGATAAAGTGTCTAGTTTACCTTAGTAGTTTCATTCTCCTTTATCAATTTGCATCCAGTACCCATCAGTGCTCCCACAGGTTTAGCATCTTCCATGCCAAATGTCTTCAATACTTCCTTTATGTATTTAGATTGTGTGATGAATATCCCATCACTCTGCTAAATCACTTGTAGTCCTAGAAAGAATTTAATCTCTCCGAACATAAACATTTCAAATTATTTTTGCATTTCATCAGCAAAGGCTTTGCATATATGATTTTTTCCTCCAAAAATAATATCATCCACAAATATCTCAGCAATAAGAATAGTGTCATCAGTATTACCTTTCATATATAGATTGTTCTTTTCACTTGTTCTAACAAATCCAATACTTAGAAAGTAAGTATGTAGTCTTTCATACCATGCTCTCGGTGCTTGCTTCAAACCATACAAGGCTTTGTGTAATCTACATACCATGTCTCTCTTATCTAGATCAACAAACCCTTCCAGTTGTTCTATGTAGACTTCTTCTTCAAGTATACCATTCAGAAATGTTGACTTTACATCCATTTGATAGACTTTGAATTTCTTGTGTGTAGCATATGTAAGTAGCATTCTAAATCCTTCTAATCTAGCAACAGGTGTAAATGTTTCTCCATATTCAATGCCTTCTTCCTGTGCATATCCCTTGCATACCAATCTAGCTTTATTTCTTGTAACTTCTCCATTTTCATTCAGCTTATTTCTGAATATCCATTTAGTACTGATAACATTTTTGTCTTTTGGTCGGGGTACTAAGCTCCAAGTTTTGTTCTTTTCTATTTTCTCTAGCTCCTTGGTCATTGCATTAATCCATTCTTCATTCTCTAATGCAACTTTCACATTTTTTGGTTCAAATTCACAAACTAAGCATGTACCTTGCCTTGTTTTGCTCCTAGTTTGCATTCTAGCTTGTTTGTCTCCAATAATTGATGTCTTAGGATGGTGTCTTCTAATAAATCTAGCTAGTATTCTATCTCTTCTTTCTTGTTCATCCTGTTTAGGCTCATTAGCTTTCTCAATAGCTCCATTTTGTTCATTAGTTTCCTCTTCCTGTTCCTCAGGGTTATTTGCCTGCTGACTGGTTATCATAGGTTGCAGTTTTAGTTGATACTCTAGATGTTCAATGTAAGTGAATCTACCATAGTCTTTTGGTTCCTTTCGACTATCCTCTGTGTTCTTGTCATCAAACTCATCAACATGAACATTATTACTTTCAATTATCTTATTTGTAACCTTATTCAGACATTTGTATTCTTTACTCTTGGTAGAATATCCTAAGAATATTCCCTCATCTCCTTTAGAATCAAATTTTCCATTTCTCTCATCTTTCAAAATAAAGCATTTTCTTCCAAAAATTTTAAAATAACTTACAGTAGGTTTGTGTCCAAACCATAGCTCATAAGGTGTTCGGTTGGTGTCCTTCTTCAATTGTACTCGGTTAAGAACATATACAGCTATACTGATAGTTTCTCTCCAATATGTCTGAGAAACATTCTTTTGTATCATCAATGTTCTAGCACAATCAATGATTGATCTATTCCTTCTTTCAACAATGCCATTTTGCTGAGGTGTCCTCGGTGCATAAACCTATCTCTTAATTCCATGCTCATTACAAAAATTAGTAAATTCATCAGAGATGAATTCACCTCCTCTATCAGATCTTAAGAATTTAATTTCTTTTCCTATTTCTTTTTCTACCTTAGCTTTATACCATTTAAATATTATAAAATCTTCAGATTTCTCTTTTAGGAACATAACAGTCATCAGTCTAGTATAGTCATCAACAAAAAGAATAAAGTATCTATCACCAGAACAACTCTAAGTTCTCATAGGACCACACAGGTCAGTATGAACCAACTCAAGTATCTTCTTTGTTGAGTAGTCTTTTCTTTTGAAACTAGACTTAGTCATCTTACCTTTTTGACATTCATGGCACATAGCATGATCAGGTTTTGACAAGTTTGGAAAACGTCTAACTCTTCTCTTTCTGCTAATCTTGATCATGTTATCAAAGTTCACATGGCATAACCTTTTGTGCCACAACCATGCATCTTCATCCTTCATTAATAAATAAGAAGACTGATCAATATCAAGATAAAATAGGTTACTTCTCGATTGTGTACCAATTCCGAAAAGTATTCCTCCATCATCATAGATTTTCACCTTTTTGCTCTCAAAAGAAAGTCGGTGGCCTGAATTGTTCAACTGTGCCACACTTAACAAATTGTAGTTCAGTCCATCTACCCAGTATGCATTTTCACATTTAATTCTTCATTGATCATCAATGAACCTTTACCTCTTACCATACAAGGTGCATCGTTTCCCATTCTTACAGATCGTCCATTGAATTCAACTAGATGATCAAATTTCTCTACATCACCGGTCATATGATATGTGCAACCACTATCTATGATCCATGTATCATTTCTATCTACTCTAGAAATCAGTTTTGTCTCTTCATGTTTCTCTTCTTCCTCTGAATCATCTTTCATAGCAACAAATACAACTTCTACATCATCATCAATATCAGATTCAAATTCAATATCTTCAGCTATGTAACATACATTTTTCCTTTGTCATAACTATCTTGGTTATCTCTTTTGTTATATCAGTAGCCTCTGTTGACTCTTCTCCCATAGCTTCCTTCCGATCAGTCTTTGGATCTATCATCATCTTTCTTCTGTGGACATCTAGCAGCAATGTGGCCAACCTCTTTACAATTAAAACATGCCAAAGGCAACTTACCTCTATATCTTCCTTTTCCTTTGGGTAATCTTCTAGCCATAAGAGCTTCAAGCTCATCAAGCTCATCATCGGTATTGCTATCACTATCATCATTATTATTTTTCTTCCTAGACTTACTAATCTTCAAAGAAGACATGAAAGAGGATTCAACAGAAGGAACAATACTATTGTCAAAGTTGTTTAGTTCAAAGGTTGTAAGCTTACCAATCAGTGTGTCAAGGGTAAGATTGGATACGGCCCTTGTTTCATGAATTGCAGAGATCCTGATTGCATAAACTGGCAAAAAAGTTCTAAGAATCTTACTTATCATTGTTTCATCATAAATTACTCCATCAGATGCTCTAATAGCATGTACTACTTCTTTTAGTCTGTTTGTATATTAGACAATGTTCTCACCTTTCATCTTCATATCATCAAAATGACCTCTTAGACTTTCTGCTCTTGCTCTCTTGACATTCAAATCTCCACTGTTTATCAAATTTAACTTATCCCACATCCCTTCGGTAGTAGTGCATTCCTTAATGTCTTCAAATTCAGTGTCGATATAGGTAGCAACAAGTTCCATCATAGTGAGATTGTGTTCATGCTTGTCTCTCAGTTGATCAAGGGTTAAGGAACCTAGTGTCAGTTCAATGTAACCATTCTTCATCAGTTCTATAGCAGAGTTCCCAATTCTAGATACATGCAACAACATTCATCTTTGCCATACTATGGAGTTCTCTTTGTTCAGTCTTGCCACTTCCCTCTTATACATCTTGAGATCTTTGTCCTGCAGTCCTTAAAAATTTGTTCTAAGCAACCAAAGCTCTGATACCAATTGTTGGAATAACTAAGAGGGGGGTGAATCAGTTAAACACTATCCCAAATCAAAATGTATAATCCAAAAAACAAATACTCCTATTCCTACTACTCGGTAAACATAAACTTTCACTGTCTGTGCTTTTACCTATTGTCAGTAAAAAACTTATAACTATTACCGATCAAATTTAATATGTAATATGCAAAGAATGATAATAGAAAAATATCAAAATCAACACATAACATAAGAGATTTAATGTGGAAACCCTGTGAAGGGAAAAACCATCTGGGACTAGCAACCCAAAAATATTCACTCTTCTAAAGTGAGGTCGGTGAAGACCCAACCCTGTTAAAGGTTTACAAACACACTATTAGGTGTGACCTTGTTAGAGGATTTTAAACTAGAAGTTATCATCCAACTAGCAGTCACTTTGCAGTTGACAGGATAACAATATTCATTCTATGAATGAGACATCATCATACTTTCTTAGTCCACTTCATTAAAAGATTTGACTGTGTACAATGGTTAAATATGTAATAGTAGATGATCTTCTTTAATACAACTTCAATTGCAGCTTATAGATCAATATTTTCTCTTACAAATCCTTCTGACCAATATAACACTTTAGATTCATCAATGTATTAACTTACTGTCCATCGGTAATTACTCTCTGTAGCTTAGTAACTGTTCTGCAGCTCGGTTCTCATTAACCAGTATGATCAGAAATGCATGAAGCTTGTTCATGTGATAACTCTGAAGTAACTTCTTCTTCCGGTATCTTTTCATTGTGAAATCTCCAGTCTCTTATATAGACATGTAAAATATTTTCTTCTTCTCCGTTGGATTTTGCCGCTTAATCAAATTCATTGATTTTGCTACTTTAGACTTCCTCGGTTGATGTATCAATAACATGTTTCAATCTGTTCCGTTAGATCTTCTTTTAATTATGTTATCCTTTGATCGTCATAACAAACTTTATCTGTTACCTCGTGATCATACACTTTCCAGCTCATCAATCTTATCAGCTAAACTAATTATTTACATTATTTTGTTCTTGTCAGTTAACAAAGAAATACATTGATGAACACAAGCTCAGTTAACACTATGCTCAGTATACACTACACTCCATCAGTGTATACTGAAATGCTTTCATTTACCAACAACACTGCTTTGTGTCTTTCAACTCTATTCTTTATTATAGATGAATGCAACATAATGAAGTCAATTCCATCAAGTCATAGACTCATCAGCAAGTTACTCAGTGTATTCTTTATCCTCATCTGACATATATATCTTCCTCATGTAGATTTCTCTATTCTTTCATCTCTTTCACCTTCCTTCAGATGTGTTGGTATAGTAACTTACAAGATAAGTACTGTCAAGCTAGTTGACATCAATGAAAACATAAAACTGATTTAATCATCTTGCATTATCTAATCAAAAACTCCTTAGTAATCTTGAATTATAGAATCTTCATTCTGGTTCCAAATCAGTTGTAGTTCATCAAGGTCTAGCAAAGGATCAAGCTCACAAGGTGAGAAGAAGAAGAAGGACCTATCTAAGGTTCAAGTGCTTTGGTTTTCATGAGTTTGGCCACTATGTCAATGATTTCCCAGAAAGGAAGAAGAATGAAAATAAGGGCAAGAAGTAGGTGGCAGCTTCAGCAAGTGCAGATGAGCTCTCTAGTAGATTGGAAGATGAGTTCACACTCATAACTTGTATGGTTATCTCAACCTTATAGAGTGTTTGGTATATAGACAGTATGGCATCATTTCATATGATAGGAGTTAGAGAGTACTTCTCCAATTACAAGGAGGAGGACACCAGTATGCAGATTTCTATGGGAAACTTGTCCAAGCCCAACTCAATTGGGAAAGGGTCTGTTTAGTTTCAAAGGGATAATGGGAAGATTATTCCCCTTTGTGATGTGTTGCATGTGCCAAGATTAGGTATGAATTTGATTTTTGTATCTATTCTTCAGGATAAAGGGTATAATGTACTCTTTAGAGGGACACATGTGTTGATCAAGCACAAGGATTGGAAATCACCCGTATCTATTGGAGTTAGGAGCGGTCACCTTTATAGACTGTAGTTTGATACTCCTAAGCCACTCATGAGCAACAGTAATCCTAGAGATCTTAGAGAGCTATGGCATAGGAGGATGGACCATATACATCATGGAGCACTTAAATTACTTTGTGAAATAGTGACAGGTGTTCCTAAGGTGAGCACAAAGCACGAGGATGTATGTAAGGGATGTGTGTTGGGGAAGTTTGCAAAAGCATCTTTTCCAAGGAGTGACACCAGATTTGAGGGTGTTCTTGATCTAGTACATTCAGATGTAGGTGGACCAATGTCGACAAAGTCTCTTAGAGGATATGAGTACTATGTTACTTTTATTGATGATTTCTCTAGGAAGACCTAGATATACTTCTTGAAGACCAAGGATGAGGTTTTCAGTCGCTTCCAAGAGTTCAAGGCTCTTGTGGAGAACTCGATAGGAAGGAAGATTAAGGTTCTTTGGTTAGATAATGGAGGCGAGTACAAAGGGAATGAATTCTATGAGTTCTATACCAAGAAAGGAATCAAGAGAGAGTGGACTATTCCTTATAATCCACAATAGAATGGAGTTGCTAAGAGGAAGAATCAGTCTATATCGAAGGTAGCAAGGGCTATGCTACATGATCAGGATATGCCCCGCTACTTATGGGCAGAGGCATGTAGTACAATAGTGTACATACAGAATAGGGTTCCACATAAGGTACTAGTTAAGATGACACCAAAAGGGGCTTTCACAGGGAATAAGGTAGATGTTAGTCACTTCAAGATATTTGGAAGTTTGGCATATTGCCATATTCTAGGTGATACACATACAAAGTTACATCAGATTGTAGAGAGGGGGTACTTTGTTGGGTACAGTGAAACCTCAAAGGCATATCAGATATTTATTCCAGTGACTAAGAGGATTATAGTTAGACGTGATGTCAAGTTCATGGAGAACAAGGCATTCAGGAGATCTAGAGATTTTCCTGTAGAAGATCAGAGTGAGTAGCTGACAGAAGCTCCAAGGGTAGCTCAACCGATTCAAGGACAACAAAGCTCAAGTATAGTTACTAGTACTAGCATAGGCGTAGGTGGTGAGAGTTCAAAGAGTATGGAGCAACTAGTGTAGTGGGATATGCATCAAGAAGATATGGAGGTTGATATTTCATCCTCTACAGTTGGCAGCAGGAACCATGAGGTTCAAAAAGGGATACTCAGGAGTTAGTGGGAACTTCTAGGAGGAGTACGAGAGAAAGGAGACAACCAGCCAAGTTCAATGACCATGTGGCTTTAGTTAGTCAGTTGGTAGATAGTGAGCCTTCCAGTTATCAGGAGGTTGCACAACATCAGGTGTGGCAAGATGCGATGGTTGAGGAATATACCTCAATAATGCAAAATGATGTGTGGGAGGTAGTGCCTAGACCAACAGATAGGGCAGTGGTTGGATCACGCTGGATCTATAAGATTAAGCATGGTGTAGATGGTAGCATCAAGAAATACAATGAAAGGTTCCTGGCAAAGGGATTCTCTCAGAAGGAGGGAATAGACTATGAGGAGACCTTTGCTCCAGTGGCCAGGTATACTTCTATACAAGCTGTGATCTCATTTGCAGTACAGATGGGATGGAAGATCCATCAAATGAATGTCAAGATAGCATTCCTCAATGGTTAGTTGAAGGAGGAGGTATACTTAGAGCAACCAGAAGGCTTTTTAGCACACAGTAAAGAGACCCATGTGTGCATTGATACTTACAAGTAATGGGCTTTGTGAAGAGTGAGGTAGATGCTAACCTCTACTACTTGGTGGTTGGGGGTGAGGTTCTCATTCTTGTTTTATATGTGGATGACTTGTTTCTAAGAGGTTCACTAGGGCTCATAGAGGAGTGCAAGAGGGATCTTGTAGCAAAGTTTGAGATGAAGGATTTGGGACTTATGCACTACTTTCTAGGCATGGAGGTGTGGCAGACAGATGGAGATATTTTCCTTGGGCAAGGAAAATATTGCATTGAAATCTTAAAGAGATTCGAGATGGAGGATTACAAAGCCATGTCTACACCCATGATCGAATTGGAGGAAGGTAGATACATCTAAGGAGAAGGATGTAGATCCCATCTTATACAAGCAGTTGATTGGTTCACTCATGTATTTGGTCAACACTAGGCCAGATATAGCCTTTGCAGTTAACTCTCTTAGTTAGTTCATGGTGCAGCCAAAGAGAGTGCATTGGACAACGACAAAGTATGTGTTGCGTTATCTTTGTGGTATAGTTGAGTATAGGATCATATATGTTCAAGGTGAAGGTATCAGGTTGATAGGTTACACTACTACAGATTGCACAGGCAGTACAATAGAAAAGAGAAGCACTTCAGGTTGTTGTTTCAGTTTGGGATCGGGAGTTGTCTCTTGGTTTAGCAAGAAGTAGAAGTCTGTAGATTTGAGTTTTGCAGAAGCAGAATACATAGTAGCTAGCATGGCGACATGTGAAGCTATATGGCTTCAGAAGTTGCTAGTAGCCCTATTTGGTCAGAGGGTTGAGACTACTGTGATACATTGTGACAATCAGAGTTGCATCAAGTTGTCTGAGAATCCAGTATTTCATGATAGGTCTAAACATATAGACATCAAGTATCACTTCATCAAGGATTATGTACAATGGGGGGTTGTTCAAAAACAATACATACCTACAGAGGAGCAAGTAGCAGACATTCCGAAAAAGGCATTGGGGAAGGCAAAATTCATCTTCTTTAGAGATAAGTTAGGTGTCGTGTAGAACAAATTCCTTGCTAAGAGGGAGTGTTAGTTTTGATTATCTTGGACAGCTATTCGTCCATATGCTATTATTTAGCAAGTAATTGTTTTACTAACAAATTGGTTAGAATTGAGACAAATATTTGTTAAATAATTGACCACTTTTAGAAGCAACTGGAAACCAACTTGGTTAGGGTTGTTAAGTTGTTTTTAATCTTAGCTGTCGATTGTGAATCGATCTTGGTAGTTGGTTTACCAATGAGAGTAATATAAAAGGAGGTCTAGGGGCATTTGGAGTACACATCTTGGAAAGCATTTGTTGTGTTCGAAAATGTGTTTGTAGTGATAGCAATCAATCTTTCATTGTTAGCAAGAGGTGCAGTGATAGCGCTAGGAATAGAAGTGGAGGAATATTAGCAGGAGGAATCGGGAGATTGTTGGGGTTCTGCCAGTGAGAGGCATGAAATTTTGTATCTCTTAATTTGCTGAAGTTAATATATTTCTAATCTACAGTACTGGTTTTCCCCTCGGGGTTTTTCCAGGGAAAATTGTCTGAAAATATTGTGTTCATTGTGTTGCGTATTTCTTTTCGTGTATTTTTATTAGTGAAGTTGCAGTTGTGTTATTTTTCAATATTAGCTATGAATTTATTTTCGGTAGTTAAATAATCTTTATAAGATAGGAAATTAATAATCAGTGACTTCAATAGAATTTTCACATTCTATTGTCGAGACAACCATGCACTCTGCTATTTATTTCACCCAGCTTTTCATTCTCTCTCAAGAATTTTTTTTTTTCTTGTTGATGATTGAGCAGCGGGTTTCGCTCACTAAGAAAATGTTGTTGCAAATGCAAACGCATTTCAAAATTGTAGTTAGTTTGGTAATTTGTGTTTGTTTGGTGGGCTTTACTAGTACTGTTGAAATATGTGTTCCCAAAAAGTGTGGTTCTATGAGCGTAAGTTATCCTTTCTAGATTAACAATTCTCATTGTGGATACCCTGGTTTTCAGATCAGATGTGAGGAGGACCAAGAAAGTGGGATGACTGCTCCGTTCTTAAGAGCTTATCTAGGTAATTATACTCAGGAGCTTCTTCCAGCTCACGATTATAAGATCATGGAGATCGATTACAAGGGTCATCTTGTCATAAATTCCACTTCTATCAAAACATATTCTTGAAATGCAAGCACAAGTGCCTCAATTTCTTTTAGCCACGTCATGATGGACCTTTCACTATTTCCATGTCCAATAAGTTCGTGGTCATTGGATGCAAGACATTCGGTACTTACGCTTTTGGGAAATGGGGAGATGCTAGATGTGTATCAACATGTGTCTCTCAAAGTAATCCACCATACTGTTGCTATGGCTGTTGTGAAATTACACTCCCAGATAATTGGAAGTGGTCAAATTTCACTAGTGGAGGTATGTTTACTTCAGATGGTTATGATAAGTGTGGCTTCTCCACCATTCTAGACCCATCTACATTTAGAGTGGTGGATAATGAAACAAACCTCTTTTGGGGAGAAGGAAGGAAGGATGATTATGGTCTCCACCTTAACTGGGGTATCAGCCTTCAGAATTGCTCTGCGGCTATAAATACTGTCAATTATTCTTGCGCCTCCAAAGCAGAATGCATTGACTCTCCTTCAGGAAAAGGGCATGTCTTCCAATGTCTTCCTAGATATAAAGGAGATGGTTACTTGAATGACACAGATTGCAAAGGTATGACCTGTTCATTTTTCATAGTTATAACTGTCACTAGCATCATGTGTTCTTTTCCATTATCATTTCTTTCTAAAATCTCAAGGCTCCTAATCATACTAATGATGATTGTTCAAACATAAATGAGTGCAGTAATAAAACATTGAATAAGTGCATTGGAACAGAGTGGGGAGGAATATGTCATAATTTGGCAGGTTCATACACTTGATCTTGTGCGAAGGGTTATAAAGGAAATGGTTACTCTAGTGGTATTGGTTGCAGAGGTATAATCTTTCCCACCTTTTCATAATTTTAACAATGCTTTCTCCTTTATAGTCATTCCTCTTGAAAATCTCAAAGGCTTAATGATAATGACGATGAATACAGACATAGACGAATGTAGTGATACAAACAAGAGTATGTGCGTTGAAGAAGACGGGGGAGGAATATGTCATAATTATTTAGGCTCCTATAGTTGTTCCTGCACAAAAGGTTATAAGGGAGATGGCTTAAAAAATGGAACAGGGTGCAAGTCAGAAAGCTCAAATAAAACCGTCATCGCTGCAACTATAGGTAAGTGTGTGCATCATCTAATATCTTTTATAGTAACTTACAAGATAAGTACTGTCAAGCTAGTTGACATCAATGAAAACATAAAACTGATTTAATCATCTTGCATTATCTAATCAAAAACTCCTTAGTAATCTTGAATTATAGAATCTTCATTCTGGTTCCAAATCAGTTGTAGTTCATCAAGGTCTAGCAAAGGATCAAGCTCACAAGGTGAGAAGAAGAAGAAGGACCTATCTAAGGTTCAAGTGCTTTGGTTTTCATGAGTTTGGCCACTATGTCAATGATTTCCCAGAAAGGAAGAAGAATGAAAATAAGGGCAAGAAGTAGGTGGCAGCTTCAGCAAGTGCAGATGAGCTCTCTAGTAGATTGGAAGATGAGTTCACACTCATAACTTGTATGGTTATCTCAACCTTATAGAGTGTTTGGTATATAGACAGTATGGCATCATTTCATATGATAGGAATTAGAGAGTACTTCTCCAATTACAAGGAGGAGGACACCAGTATGCAGATTTCTATGGGAAACTTGTCCAAGCCCAACTCAATTGGGAAAGGGTCTGTTTAGTTTCAAAGGGATAATGGGAAGATTATTCCCCTTTGTGATGTGTTGCATGTGCCAAGATTAGGTATGAATTTGATTTTTGTATCTATTCTTCAGGATAAAGGGTATAATGTACTCTTTAGAGGGACACATGTGTTGATCAAGCACAAGGATTGGAAATCACCCGTATCTATTGGAGTTAGGAGCGGTCACCTTTATAGACTGTAGTTTGATACTCCTAAGCCACTCATGAGCAGTAGTAATCCTAGAGATCTTAGAGAGCTATGGAATAGGAGGATGGACCATATACATCATGGAGCACTTAAATTACTTTGTGAAATAGTGACAGGTGTTCCTAAGGTGAGCACAAAGCACGACGATGTATGTAAGGGATGTGTGTTGGGGAAGTTTGCAAAAGCATCTTTTCCAAGGAGTGACACCAGATTTGAGGGTGTTCTTGATCTAGTACATTCAGATGTAGGTGGACCAATGTCGAAAAAGGCTCTTAGAGGATATGAGTACTATGTTACTTTTATTGATGATTTCTCTAGGAAGACCTAGATATACTTCTTGAAGTCCAAGGATGAGGTTTTCAGTCGCTTCCAAGAGTTCAAGGCTCTTGTGGAGAACTCGATAGGAAGGAAGATTAAGGTTCTTTGGTTAGATAATGGAGGCGAGTACAAAGGGAATGAATTCTATGAGTTCTATACCAAGAAAGGAATCAAGAGAGAGTGGACTATTCCTTATAATCCACAATAGAATGGAGTTGCTAAGAGGAAGAATTAGTCTATATCGAAGGTAGCAAGGGCTATGCTACATGATCAGGATATGCCCCGCTACTTATGGGCAGAGGCATGTAGTACAATAGTGTACATACAGAATAGGGTTCCACATAAGGTACTAGTTAAGATGACACCAAAAGGGGCTTTCACAGGGAATAAGGTAGATGTTAGTCACTTCAAGATATTTGGAAGTTTGGCATATTGCCATATTCTAGGTGATACACATACAAAGTTACATCAGATTGTAGAGAGGGGGTACTTTGTTGGGTACAGTGAAACCTCAAAGGCATATCAGATATTTATTCCAGTGACTAAGAGGATTATAGTCAGACGTGATGTCAAGTTCATGGAGAACAAGGCATTCAGGAGATCTAGAGATTTGCCTGTAGAAGATCAGAGTGAGTAGCTGACAGAAGCTCCAAGGGTAGCTCAACCGATTCAAGGACAACAAAGCTCAAGTATAGTTACTAGTACTAGCATAGGCGTAGGTGGTGAGAGTTCAAAGAGTATGGAGCAACTAGTGTAGCGGGATATGCATCAAGAAGATATGGAGGTTGATATTTCATCCTCTACAGTTGGCAGCAGGAACCATGAGGTTCAAAAAGGGATACTCAGGAGTTAGTGGGAACTTCTAGGAGGAGTACGAGAGAAAGGAGACAACCAGCCAAGTTCAATGACCATGTGGCTTTAGTTAGTCAGTTGGTAGATAGTGAGCCTTCCAGTTATCAGGAGGTTGCACAACATCAGGTGTGGCAAGATGCGATGGTTGAGGAATATACCTCAATAATGCAAAATGATGTGTGGGAGGTAGTGCCTAGACCAACAGATAGGGCAGTGGTTGGATCACGCTGGATCTATAAGATTAAGCATGGTGTAGATGGTAGCATCAAGAAATACAATGAAAGGTTCGTGGCAAAGGGGTTCTCTCAGAAGGAGGGAATAGACTATGAGGAGACCTTTGCTCCAGTGGCCAGGTATACTTCTATACAAGCTGTGATCTCATTTGCAGTACAGATGGGATGGAAGATCCATCAAATGAATGTCAAGATAGCATTCCTCAATGGTTAGTTGAAGGAGGAGGTATACTTAGAGCAACCAGAAGGCTTTTTAGCACACAGTAAAGAGACCCATGTGTGCATTGATACTTACAAGTAATGGGCTTTGTGAAGAGTGAGGTAGATGCTAACCTCTACTACTTGGTGGTTGGGGGTGAGGTTCTCATTCTTGTTTTATATGTGGATGACTTGTTTCTAAGAGGTTCACTAGGTCTCATAGAGGAGTGCAAGAGGGATCTTGTAGCAAAGTTTGAGATGAAGGATTTGGGACTTATGCACTACTTTCTAGGCATGGAGGTGTGGCAGACAGATGGAGATATTTTCCTTGGGCAAGGAAAATATTGCATTGAAATCTTAAAGAGATTCGAGATGGAGGATTACAAAGCCATGTCTACACCCATGATCGAATTGGAGGAAGGTAGATACATCTAAGGAGAAGGATGTAGATCCCATCTTATACAAGCAGTTGATTGGTTCACTCATGTATTTGGTCAACACTAGGCCAGATATAGCCTTTGCAGTTAACTCTCTTAGTTAGTTCATGGTGCAGCCAAAGAGAGTGCATTGGACAACGACAAAGTATGTGTTGCGTTATCTTTGTGGTATAGTTGAGTATAGGATCATATATGTTCAAGGTGAAGGTATCAGGTTGATAGGTTACACTACTACAGATTGCACAGGCAGTACAATAGAAAAGAGAAGCACTTCAGGTTGTTGTTTCAGTTTGGGATCGGGAGTTGTCTCTTGGTTTAGCAAGAAGTAGAAGTCTGTAGATTTGAGTTTTGCAGAAGCAGAATACATAGTAGCTAGCATGGCGACATGTGAAGCTATATGGCTTCAGAAGTTGCTAGTAGCCCTATTTGGTCAGAGGGTTGAGACTACTGTGATACATTGTGACAATCAGAGTTGCATCAAGTTGTCTGAGAATCCAGTATTTCATGATAGGTCTAAACATATAGACATCAAGTATCACTTCATCAAGGATTATGTACAATGGGGGGTTGTTCAAAAACAATACATACCTACAGAGGAGCAAGTAGCAGACATTCCGAAAAAGGCATTGGGGAAGGCAAAATTCATCTTCTTTAGAGATAAGTTAGGTGTCGTGTAGAACAAATTCCTTGCTAAGAGGGAGTGTTAGTTTTGATTATCTTGGACAGCTATTCGTCCATATGCTATTATTTAGCAAGTAATTGTTTTACTAACAAATTGGTTAGAATTGAGACAAATATTTGTTAAATAATTGACCACTTTTAGAAGCAACTGGAAACCAACTTGGTTAGGGTTGTTAAGTTGTTTTTAATCTTAGCTGTCGATTGTGAATCGATCTTGGTAGTTGGTTTACCAATGAGAGTAATATAAAAGGAGGTCTAGGGGCATTTGGAGTACACATCTTGGAAAGCATTTGTTGTGTTAGAAAATGTGTTTGTAGTGATAGCAATTAATCTTTCATTGTTAGCAAGAGGCGCAGTGATAGCGCTGGGAATAGAAGTGGAGGAATATTAGCAGGACGAATCGGGAGATTGTTGGGGTTCTGCCAGTGAGAGGCATGAAATTTTGTATCTCTTAATTTGCTGAAGTTAATATATTTCTAATCTACAGTACTGGTTTTCCCCTCGGGGTTTTTCCAGGGAAAATTGTCTGAAAATATTGTGTTCATTGTGTTGCGTATTTCTTTTCGTGTATTTTTATTAGTGAAGTTGCAGTTGTGTTATTTTTCAATATTAGCTATGAATTTATTTTCGGCAGTTAAATAATCTTTATAAGATAGGAAATTAATAATCAGTGACTTCAATAGAATTTTCACATTCTATTGTCGAGACAACCATGCACTCTGCTATTTATTTCACCCAGCTTTTCATTCTCTCTCAAGAATTTTTTTTTTTCTTGTTGATGATTGAGCAGCGGGTTTCGCTCACTAAGAAAATGTTGTTGCAAATGCAAACGCATTTCAAAATTGTAGTTAGTTTGGTAATTTGTGTTTGTTTGGTGGGCTTTACTAGTACTGTTGAAATATGTGTTCCCAAAAAGTGTGGTTCTATGAGCGTAAGTTATCCTTTCTAGATTAACAATTCTCATTGTGGATACCCTGGTTTTCAGATCAGATGTGAGGAGGACCAAGAAAGTGGGATGACTGCTCCGTTCTTAAGAGCTTATCTAGGTAATTATACTCAGGAGCTTCTTCCAGCTCACGATTATAAGATCATGGAGATCGATTACAAGGGTCATCTTGTCATAAATTCCACTTCTATCAAAACATATTCTTGAAATGCAAGCACAAGTGCCTCAAATTTCTTTTAGCCACGTCATGATGGACCTTTCACTATTTCCATGTCCAATAAGTTCGTGGTCATTGGATGCAAGACATTCGGTACTTACGCTTTTGGGAAATGGGGAGATGCTAGATGTGTATCAACATGTGTCTCTCAAAGTAATCCACCATACTGTTGCTATGGCTGTTGTGAAATTACACTCCCAGATAATCGGAAGTGGTCAAATTTCACTAGTGGAGGTATGTTTACTTCAGATGGTTATGATAAGTGTGGCTTCTCCACCATTCTAGACCCATCTACATTTAGAGTGGTGGATAATGAAACAAACCTCTTTTGGGGAGAAGGAAGGAAGGATGATTATGGTCTCCACCTTAACTGGGGTATCAGCCTTCAGAATTGCTCTGCGGCTATAAATACTGTCAATTATTCTTGCGCCTCCAAAGCAGAATGCATTGACTCTCCTTCAGGAAAAGGGCATGTCTTCCAATGTCTTCCTGGATATAAAGGAGATGGTTACTTGAATGACACAGATTGCAAAGGTATGACCTGTTCATTTTTCATAGTTATAACTGTCACTAGCATCATGTGTTCTTTTCCATTATCATTTCTTTCTAAAATCTCAAGGCTCCTAATCATACTAATGATGATTGTTCAAACATAAATGAGTGCAGTAATAAAACATTGAATAAGTGCATTGGAACAGAGTGGGGAGGAATATGTCATAATTTGGCAGGTTCATACACTTGATCTTGTGCGAAGGGTTATAAAGGAAATGGTTACTCTAGTGGTATTGGTTGCAGAGGTATAATCTTTCCCACCTTTTCATAATTTTAACAATGCTTTCTCCTTTATAGTCATTCCTCTTGAAAATCTCAAAGGCTTAATGATAATGACGATGAATACAGACATAGACGAATGTAGTGATACAAACAAGAGTATGTGCGTTGAAGAAGACGGGGGAGGAATATGTCATAATTATTTAGGCTCCTATAGTTGTTCCTGCACAAAAGGTTATAAGGGAGATGGCTTAAAAAATGGAACAGGGTGCAAGTCAGAAAGCTCAAATAAAACCGTCATCGCTGCAACTATAGGTAAGTATGTGCATCATCTAATATCTTTTATACTATTTTTTTTTAATTTCAAATATTTGTCAGTGCATAGTTAATATGAAGCCATATTTGGTGTGTGGGCAGTCTTTATTTCTGCATTCATTGGAGTTTGTTTAGCAGCGTGTGGAATATTCTGGTGGCTGAGAATGTGTTACCTGAAACATGCAAGGGACGAGTACTTCCGATCCAACAAAGGCTTTTTGCTAGAGAGAATCCTCGCAGAAAAGGGAAAACAGAGGGAAGGTAAAAATTTCAGGATTTTCTCTGAAACTGAGCTCAAAAGTGCCTCACGAGATTTTTTAGATGAGATGAAACATGGTAGCGGTGGGTCAAGCACAGTATACAGGGGGGTTCTTTCAAATGGTACAACGGTGGCCATTAAAAAGTTCAAAGAATTTCCCATTGGTGTAGAGAGTGAGGAAGCCAAGAACCAGTTTATCAACAAAATTGTGATTCTCTCAGGTCTTAATCACAAAATAGTGGTGAGCTTGGTTGGATGTGCCTGCAAACACAATCTCCTCTTCTAGTATATGAATTTGTTGGCAGGAGGACTATTTCTCATCAGTTGAGAAATGGTCATTTATCTTGGCAGACTCACCTACAGATTTTGATGGGTAGTGCAGATGCTTTGGCATATCTGCATTCAGAATTAGATCGCCCTATCATTCACAGAGACGTGAAATCAACTAATATTCTTCTGGACAACACCGTCACTCCAAAAGTTGCAGATTGTGGGATATCTCGGCTTCTATGTGGGAATGATACGCATCTCATCACCAATGTAATGGGAACCTACGGTTAAATGGATCCTGAATACTTTGACACGGGCATGCTCACTGACAGAAGCGATGTCTACAGCTTCGGTGTATTTCTAGCAAATCTTCTGACTGGTCGAGAACCCCTGTCTCCTGGAAAACCTCCCCCCAAAATCATGTTATCTAAGTTTTTTCTTTTCAAATGTAAGGACAACTACTTGACTGACATTTTAGATCTCAGTGTGAAGACCGAAGAGAACCTGAATCAGATGACTGCTATGGCAAATTTAGCTAGAGAATGTCTTAATGTCGAAGGAAGTGAAAGACCATCCATGCGAGAGGTGAAGACGAAACTTGAGGAGATTGGAGGTTCCACAAGGCTCGCCACATCAATTCCATGTTTAAACGTCCTCGACCACCAAATGTCAAGTGTGGCTCAAAGTGGATTAATGAATTCACGGTTTCAGCTCACAGAGATGTCGAGGATTCATGGACGTTGATCTACATCTGGTTGTTATAATTTTTATGGTACGCTTCAAACAGTACGAGTTGGAGGTAGTTGAAATCTGCATGTATTTCTAGTTTTTTTTCCCACTTTGGGTTAGGTGTTTATCTTAGTGGTCCGTTTGTTAACTATTATGTGGGTTTACTATTGTCAAACATTTAGCTGTTTATCAGCTTATGGGTTTATTTTCAGATATTATATTCGACCTTGTTCATGTTGGTGTATTAAGTGGTGTTTTATTTTTCATGAGACTACGGTGATGGACTACTTTTTCTATTATTGAAGACAGTCTCTTCATTCCCTCCTTTGTATAATTTGTTTTTATTTATGCATTATTCCTATTAAAAAAATATTTGGTTGTTTACTTGTTGAATTAGTGTTTGTCATAAAAGATTTGATGTTTCTTTTAAAATTTGTTTTAATCTAGTATTATATTGTTTGTAAGATGTTTCTATCAGCAAACAGGAGGTAGTTGAAATTTAAAAAATTTAAACATGGGTAGTTTGGGAGTTTTTGTTTTTTGCATTACTTTTTAAAGATATTTATCATAGTGGTTTTTTTTTGGTGTTGTTGTAGTAGTTTGTTGTTAACAGACATTTAATTGTTTCTTTTCTAAATTAGTCTTTGTTTGAAAGGCTTTTAAGTTCTCTTTAAAATTTGTTTTCTCTTCTATATAAAAAAAAAAAAAAAATATAAGAAAATAAAAAATGATTGATAAATTTATTTAATATTTATATCAATTTTTTGTTGGGACTGCGATGATTCATATATTTAAAATTTAAAGTTTTTTATATAATAAAAAGCTTAAATCATAGGTTAATATAAAATTTAATGAAATTTTAAGATGATTGAATTTATTGGTTTCTATAAAACAATCTTTTAATTAATGTAATCAGATTCACACAATCTATTAGATATAAATATGAGCTTATGATTTTGATTTGTGTGAATGTTTTTAGTGTCAACATTTCATATCAAACTCTATGATACATCGTCAGGTTGAAAGAGATAGCAAGAGATATGAAAGATATAAGTAGTAGATTAAGACCAACTCAAGAGATATAAGAAAAGGTAGAAAAAGGGGGAACACACAGAGCGAGGAGGGGGAGGATGAAAAAGAATCAAAAGGAAATTAAAAAACATCAAATAAGATGAAAGAAAAAATACAATGAATGTGAGGGGAGAAACTATGTCCAAATATGATCCCCTCTTTTTCATCATGTTTGATGTTTTATTATTTTCTTTTAATTATTTTGTATCCTACCTCCTCCTCGATGTCCCCCTTTTCTCTACCCTTTCTTATATCTCTTAAGTTAGTCTTAGTCTACTACTTACATTTTTGGTATCTCTTGCATTCTCTTTTATCTAAATGATGGATCACATAATGTGATTCAAAACATTGATACTAAAAACACTCACACAATCAAAATCAGAAACTTATATTTATAATCTTTTAATTTTTATATCAAAGAAGAAAAAAATGTAAAACTTGATAAGAATTGATAAATATCATTATTACAATATTAAGATTTTATGTTTCAAAAGTATTATAAAATTATTTAAAAGCTCAAATCCTTTGACATTATTTCCAGTCAAAATGAATTCTTTTTCCACATTCTAGAAAATATTGAAGACCCCACGCAAAATAAATTGAAATTTTCCAATCCACTCAAAATAAATTGTTGAATTTTATTTTTCGAGAACACGGAAAGTTCAAGTCCGTTCGTTTGCAAGTCTTCCTTAAGTCCTTGCAAATGCCGACTTTAATAAGAAAGTAGTAGCAAATTTCATATGGTTGGTAGAATAAATAAATCCTTTTGCCCGGGTTTATAGAAATTTATTTCGCTTCTTTTATTGCTGGCCTTATTCATTACTTTCTCTCTCTAGTGTCGATAGGGTAGGTGTGGAACATTAATTTCGTAATATTCTCTGAACGCTCCATAGATTTTGTTGAGTGGAGAGAATCATCATGAAGACTAAGTCCAAATTAAAGTTCACAGATTTCAGATGCTGTCCAGTCAGGCCGTGTTTGACCGCAGCTCACAGACTTCGTCGAAAATCTTTGTTTTGAGTTATTTCCTCTATTGTTTATCAATTGTTGATTCATGTCCTTTGGCTTTGATTTGGTTGTGGAAAAGAAAACCAAGTGTCGCCCTGGTAAGATACGCGTTTTAGTTTGCTGTTTAAACGCTTCATGGATTAACACCATACGTAGTAAATCATGGAGAATTATATATTTAATGCTTTGCTTTGCGTTATCTATACATTTTTGGCCTTTTTAATAAAAAGTTTCATGGGCCGTATGAGAAATGAAGCCTCCCTCCTAATTATGTTTAAGCTATTTTTCAATGAGGGGAGTGATTTGGTCTGATGATTAATAAATAATTAAATTTATTTTAACCGTTGAAGTTTGGAAAATGTATTTAATCGACTTATTTATTAGTGTGATTATATTAATTATATTTTATAAATATTGTTTATAAAAATGATGGAAAGGCTTGTTATCGAAATTTCTAAGTGATTAATTTATGAGGAAACTCAATTTTTTGATATGCTACGATAATCATATTTCATAAAGCATTATCTCATCATTTCATATGATCAAACACTTAATCAACAATAACATCCACTAAAATTTTATATTTATAAGACATATTAACAAACTTAGAATTATATATAGGATATTATATATTATATTTATATATTTTTAATATATTATCATATTTTTATATTAGATATAGAGAAAACCAAAAAAATACACCATGCAACCAAGAGACAAGGGAGGCTAGGCCTTAACCCATCCAACAAAGGTTTAGTACAAAGCTATAAACAACAAGTATCGATATTTGGCCACGCCACGTAACCAACGAAATAGAAGAATATATTACAAATGCACAATAGGAATCTACTCAACAAAATGAGAGGACCCTCCATCCAAAGATCAATGTTGAAGGATGTTGTCATGGTTAACAACCCTAGTAGTCCATCCGTGAGGACCCTCCATCCAAATCACCTATTTTTTGTCAACAATTTGGGTCAGCATAGCAAATTTGTCCACAGGCTGATCACGATTGTCTCTAATTTCTTGAAGGCCCTGATCAAGAGTCAGATTGAAAGCAAAGTGACTAAACATACTTTTAGTAGCATGCCCGTCCTTTATGAGGCGAGCAAGCTTCCTCCTTTCAAGCCTCAAAGTAACAGAAATCTGCTCAACAACATGAGAAAAAGTGAGATTTTGAAAAGACTCAGTAAGGATTCTAGTTTGGCCTTGAAATATATTATCATCTATTAGATTTAAATTATATATAAATGATAATGCATTCTAGCACATTCATTTTAGTGTTTTTCTAATGCATGTATGAATAGAAATAAAAATTTAAAAGATAAAGAAATGAAAGTAACATTATTTTATATTATCTTCTCTATAATCTTTTAGTTAATAAAATTACACATATTTTTTTATGTTCAATTGTAAATGTCTATCTATTGATAATTAATTATATATTGCATTCTACATAAATAGATTATTGAATATAAATATAATATAACATATTTTTAAGTTTAATGGGTGTTGACGTTTTGCAGCTTCAATCAAATAAACATTATGAGTCAATACTAGTAAAGATATGTATACATATTTAGTATATATGAGATGTATATATACTAATATATATATATATATATATATATATATATATATATATATATATATATATATATATATATATATATATATATATATATATATATATATATATATATATATATATATATATATTATTATGTAAATATTAGAGAAATTAATATAATACTCAAGAGATATGTATGTATATATAATCATAATTATCATTATATTAATTATATAATAATGAATAGACATGTCCCATGAAAGGACATGTCTCTTCTTGGCTCATTCTCAATATAAATGCAAGAGATTTTTGCATTTAGAAAACACATACAATCGGATAGTGCTATTACATTTGCAATGATCCTAAAACCTTAATATGGTATCAGAGCCAAGTTGCAAATGTAAGAGAGTAGTTTGTTGATGGTGAATGTGTGATTATCTCAGAAAATACAGTCTCAGTACGATGACCATAACTCACAAATGCACCATTGGATTTTACTAAAATTTGGATATGTTTGTGAAAATCAAATTTAGAAGAATCTTACTAGAGCGATTGGCGAGAAAGTGTTGGATTCAAAGGTTATTACCGATTGTGTATGGGTCTATGCAAAATTTTTGAAAGAGTGAGGTTCCTTCTTTAAAAGTCTAACCACTTGAATGAAGATCTAATAAGATTGTTTAGGTTGTGATAGTGTATAGAACCTTTGGATATTCAAGATAGGTCAAGTGAAGAATTATGGTAATGTTTGAGAAAGAAGACATTCTATGAATTTACATGATATTTTCTATATGGACTCACCATGCAAAATGAAATACTTAAAATTTATAAAAGATACTTGTATTCCATGTTTTATTGATGGATATATTTTTTAATTCATTCTATACTATTGGTTTGCAAAATCTTGTATTCTTTTATCATTGGTATTTGTGGTCAAGATAGTTTAGTGATCTTTTTGTAATCTCTCTCTGACATACCTTCAGGACGGAAGCACAAGAAAATTGCATTCAAGGGAGAAAGAACTTAATGCTTGCAAAAGAAATTGATGATTGAGACCATATGCAAAGGGAGTTTGACATTTCAAAAGAGGACAAGACGTTGATACAAGAACTTGAGCTTCAAACGGAGTAGATAGAGGATATATGATTAAATCAACTTTTGATAATCTCGATCGTATTGATTTAGAGGGAGTAGACCATATCAAGATGGAATCTCTAGTGTTCAAATAGTCAGATGACTATGAATTATGAATGCCTATATGGGTCCAGTGTAAATAATGAGGGAGTGATGACTTCCAAATGATTGCCACTTGTATTTGTAAGAGTTATTGAAAGGTGACAATATTACAATAACTTGACCTTCTATTGTGATAGACATCGTGTGATGGCTGAAATAGATCACAATAGATGTGTTAGTTCCTCAAACTAGACTTTATTCTTTTAGAAGCAACCAATACATCAATAGGGTTTTAGGATGGGTAAGATCCAAATATTGAATTCTATGATGATTGTCCACCAGCTATAGGGAAAAGACTACCCTCTACACTTCTGGCTCTGCAAAACCGTGGAGGGTATTCCTAATCCAGTGACAACAAGCCTTACTTCAACAATAATAGACTGGATTTAATAACAACAGATAAATGATAAGAAAATACTAAATGATGACCATTCATTCATTCATTCTCCATTATCATTAGGTGGAATACTACTTTGCAAATTATTGTACTTAAAGAATTTTGACAAATCTATATCAAATTGTTAGGAATACAAATAAAACCTTTTAAGCATTGATATCTTATAAAATAGCTCCATTGCTAACCAGTACCTTATCCATTGGGAAACACCCTCATTGCAAGACTATGATACTTGAACAAAATATATTGAACTTTGATTATCTTTATCCCCTGAAAATACTAATCATCCTGTGGTGGATTTTATCAAAGGACTCCTAAATTCACACTACTTCTTTATATCATTATGCAAGAATTAAAGAATTTATGTCATGTCAAAATCATATTTAATTTGATCTAGGATTAGAGCTAAAGAATATTAACATACACACATAATTTTATCCATGCAATGAACTTCATCAATTCATAGCTCAAGAAGAAATACACAATGGAGAGATGTAAACTTTGGATTTTATTCAAATGTAATACCAATATCATGTATAAAAAATGCTTTAAAATGCAACTTTTTGGATATTTTACTAAACCAGCAATATTGCTCTATACAAAAAACTTGCCTAATACAGTCAACTATACCCTAGACTCAAAACTTGTCAGTAAGAATGCTCAAGTTTCAGTCCCTACAAAATGATCCTGGTAATCCTTTTATAGAAACAAGGATTGCATACAAGCTTTGGATCTTTCTTACAAAAAACAAAAAGAGTTTACCATATAAGACAAAAAGGAAAATGTAACACCTTCTTATTACAATTTTACAAAATGACTTGTAGAGATGAGTGTCAAAATTTGCAACAAGTCCCAAGGTCAGTTCAATTTCTACTAGGTGTAGCATCTATGCTTTTTTTTTAATTGCTTAAGGTTCTCATATTGCTCTCTTTTCTTTCAAGGAGTTGGGGCACTGCCACTTGTTCCCTCTTCAATCGATGTTTCTTCCTTGGCATTTTCCATAGGATATGTTGTTTCCCAAGATGCATAGGTTTCTTCACTTGGCCAATGAAAGGCTAGAACTTCATCCCTCTTCGGTAGAGATTTGTCCCAATCAACAACCACTTGGTAAACCTCACTTCTCACATTAGTGAAGTGTATTATGATATCTTGCAATATTTCAATTAGTTTTACAAAAGGGGTATTATCCTCTGTATGCAAAATAGTGTCTATTCTATTTGACACTTCCCCATCAATTTGTTCTAGCCACTGATCCCTATCTTTTATAACTCCATCTGCTTTGACAAGACTTGGTAACATCTGAAAACTGTCCTGAAGTACCTTGCCCTTAATATCTCTAGATTTCTCTTTAGACTTTCTCTATTTACCTCAAACTCAAAAAGGTCCTTAACAAATTTATAAGTATTTTTTAGTTGGATATCAACAATGCATTGATCTACAAGTAAATCAGAGAAAGATTTCAACCTATTCTTTCTAGCAGCCCACTATTCCAAAATTGGATCTATAGTAGCTATCTCTTTCTTAAAAGAGATCAAAATGTTAGATAGTTGCTTAGCAACTCTGTAAACCTCTCTTGGTTGTATATTAGAAAAAAAATGTAGGATTGTGTCCTTTATTATCTTCTCATATCTTTGTTTTCCCCTTTTCTCTATGTCTTCATCACCTACAGAAAGGGGAAGAGGGGAGATAGGATATTCAATGATAGGGCTTGAACAACAAGGTCCAGCAGGGGAAGAAGAAATTTTTAACTGCCCTGATACTTGAATTGGGCCCTGCTCACCTAACCTCTTCTTCAAGTCTGTAATTAAAGTATCCTTTTCATATATGCTCTGCCTTAGCTCCCCATAAGCCTTCAACATTATCTCCAATCTCAATCTAAGCTATTCCTTTTCCTTGGATTCCTTTTCCACCCTTCTTTGTGTTAGTTGAGCTATTTCTATCACCATGTCTAATGCCTTAACTATAGAAGTGTCAACAAACCTTTTGACTATCAGGCTGCCAATGAGATCACTCTTAGTAATTTGCTTCCCTTGTTACTTCCATTCTTCTTCAGGGACCACATGACCAAAGCCTGATGGTCATTACTGAAAGTGACTCCCTTGATGTCTTTCTTTGCCTCCCTGGTCTTATGAATGGGTGTGGTCTATTTCTTGATAGCATCTAGGACCATTGCATCAGCTAGATCTTATTCTGGAAGGATAAACATTCCTGAGTTTCTTACCAATTTTCTCCCTTGTTCTAGGGTAACTTTCTCAAACCTCTATGTCATTTCTTTTCTGACCTCATCCTGTATGATTTTGAGATCCTTATCTGGATTCTCCTGATGCCTTTTCTTACAAGTTTCTTCAAATTGACTAATGTTCAATTTCCATAAGAATTGCATGAATTCTCTAGCCTTTAGAAATGCATCATCAGCTAAAAATTCATCATAGGCTTGTTTGATTATAAGGTCCAATTTAGTGCCTGCCATCTTTCCCACTGTTAGATCTAGTTCATGTTCTTTTGGTGGCTCTGGTACTCCCTCATTTATTTCCTCATTGGTCATAAAAATTTGACCTAGAGATCCCAATTGTTGGACCTACTCTGTGACCTCTTGATCATCCATGATATTTAGAGGTGATTGGGAAGGAGAGTAAACTTCCTCAACATGTTAAGGTCTCTCTTCTAGGTTTTGTCTTTTGATAGGAGGTGGGGAATCAGGGACATTTTTAGTAGGTTGATCTTAAGGTGAATCAGGAATTTCCACAAGCTCCTTGTGGTTCTCTACCTACTGTGATGTGGAAGGGATATCCTCATTTTTTGTTTGTTTCTTCTTGTCAAGCTCTGGTACTATCTCATTGTAACCAATTCTCTTCTCCACCATGTATCTACCTGAGGGAAAGACCTTTGCAAATGCAGGTTTTATCAATATGATTTAGCCTTCTTTGGGTTCTCCCTCATGGCTTTATGCTTTTTCTCATTGAGGGTTTGATAAATCTCCTAAAAATGTTCCACGAGAGTGTCTATCTTTTTACCCATGGGATTTATGCTCTTTAAGGGATCATATCCCTGATCAAACTATTGGACACACTCCAAAGTCTTCTTGTACACTAGCCACTTTTATTTTATGATTTCTTGCTCTTGTATGTTAGGGATATTTGTGATTATATCCTCAGGAAATTTAAAAACATGACTGATAAAAGCACCTGGCCTTTATCATAAACATTTCATTATAAAACCCCTCAGGGTCTGCTATCCTAACAACTGAAGTAGCCATATGATATGGTGCCAAGACTTGATCCATATACAACCATCCACCCTTTGTGATTATAAATTGATGGGCAACTATAACATTTGGGAACAGAGTTCCTCTACCCTTACCTGCAAGAGTGTTCTTTTCAATATCTCCTAGTTGTCTAATGAATTTTGCAATACCAATCTTGAGGGGGATTTAATATGGTAAAATGAATGGAGCCTCTTTAAAACAATATAATCTGATAATAGTAGAAAGAGGGTAAAAAATGAAATCTCCCCAATTATGCACAATTTTGAGGCCCTGGGCAAATTGCTTTGTCCTGACAAGTTCAGCTAAGGCAGTTGGGATTCTTGGGTTTTTAATGACAAAAAATTTGCTTTCTAGATGCAAATCATGTATCAATATTAATGAGGCTATGATCCTCCCTATCCTATGTCATGGTGAGGTTCCACAATTGGACTAGCATGTCTCCACCATCCTTTTGTCTCAATAGATCCATCTCCTGCTCAAAGTAACTGGCACCCTTAAATAAGAACATATACATCATAAAATAATACCAACAGAATGGCTTCTCAACTTTGTTTTTATGGATTCCTATTAATCTATTATGAATTAAATCATTAATGTAACGGGCATAGTCAAATGTAACTAATAGGTATGCATGTAAAATTTGGACCATCATGTACATCAGATGCATTGACATTATCTCCTCCACATCTTCTCTGAAGATTTGACAAAGTGACTAGTATGCACCTTTAGCTCTTAAGTTAAAATAATCCATTTTGAAGCGCTCCTGTGTACTTTGTCCAATAGCAATCATTCCCCCAATCTTGTCACAAAATTCCTTTACAAGACCACTTCTGAGATAATCCCTTTATGCATTGTACACTTGTTTCAATTCTTCAAAATCAATCTTTTCTAGGTCATTGGTGGGCTCACTTAGCTTGAAAACATTCCTAATTTTTGCAATAGAAACATTCATTAATAGGTTTCCTTTGGCATCCCTAACAATTCTAGTAATTGGGTCATAATTCTTAGTGTACACACTAAATAGTGCACTTCTCTAAGTCATTATATCCAAGGGAATCCATGAATGGGAAACCTTAGAAAGTGACCTAGAGCTCCCTATGAATGGAGTTGCAAGGATTTTAAGATTGCTCTCAGCTAGAGCTATAGAGCTTATGACCTTGCTAGTCAACCACACAATGAGAGATTCAAGGAAGACAAGGGAAAGCATGTCAATATCTTCATGAATCAATATGAAATGCAATGCTATGCTATGCTATGAATGAAAGTGAAAGCTAAGCTATGGAAATGAAAGTACAAGTATTACAAAGCCTTCCTAGTTAAGCTATGTGAGCTAATCTATAGCATAAATGAAACTAAGCTAAACATGAAGCTAAGAATGCCATGATAATGAAACTAAGATACAAGAAATGAAACTAAGATACTATCTAAGTGTAAAAGCTAAGAATGCTCCAAATCTTCAAAAGCTCCAAAGTGACCTAGAAAACCTACAGCATAACATTAGTATTCAAAAGATGCATATGAAAATGAAGAAGAGAGCTCTTCTTTTATAGGAAATGAGAATCAGTGGATGATGGAGATTAAGAGGCAAAAGATCTAATCAAGGGTGGGGCTTGAAGAGGGATCAATCCATGTGCACAATTTTCCTCCAATGGAAAAATAAGAGTTGACTTTTGTGTCCATATGAGACAAAAAATGCTTTTCTTCTTTTTATAAAATAAGAATAGTGCTTTATTTGTGCAACTTAGGATAAGAGGAAAAGGTGGGGGCTTTTTATTTAATAAAAGGGGAGGAAATATTCCTTTTAATTAAATAAAGACTTAGGATAAAATGGTTAATCCAGGGGGTAAAATTGAATAGATAATAGAATTAGGATTTGATCAAGGAATTTGATATTAAGCTGAAAATGTTGATCCAGGAAATTGATAAATTGTTGAATGGGGGGCCCAAAGTCTAGGTGACCATTTTAGGGTGCATACATTTTCCCCTCTTTGACTAATGTGAGGTCAACTCGGGATCACATGCAGTCAAAGAATGGAATTGAAGTATGAAATCAATTTGGGATCACAAAACAACCCAGATGTGTGTTCGACGGATGGGAACACATCAAGACAAGCATATGCCAATAAAGATAAGCTGAAAGACAAGACCAACACCTTTATAGCTAGGTGATAATCAAGTCTTAAATAAGAGATAAGTATCTCAAGCTGAGCTGATTGATAAAGTTGAATCAAGGTTTGAAGTTTGATAGGTACTGCCCCCTTGGAATCAAAATCAAAATTAGGTAGAGGAGAAACAGTAAATTGATAAAGTTGATTGAATCACTAGAAATCATAATCGAAGGTGAAATATGATAGGATAACCATTAAGCAATGAAGATATGCCCCAGTTTGATGAGGTTTGATTGAAAATGATATAGGATAAAGATGACGTCAAACCTCAGAGAAGTGAATCAAATGAAAGTGAATGAAAGACTAGAAGGGTGAAAGAGACGGGGATGAAGAAATAAAGATGCCTCAGCAAAGATCAAAGGATTAGGCCGCATACGGTCAACGAACTGCGCAGAAGAGGATGAAATTTGAAATGTGAGTTTTATGATCAAGATGAACTCAGATTTCAATTTTGAGTTTGAAAATGGATCTAGGACGTTGAAATTAGCTAGGGGTGCAATTTTCATGCAATTCTGAGGTGTTTTGAAAATTAGGTCAAAAAGTCAAAAGACTATATAAGGGGTAAAAAGATCATAGAAAAGGATGTGATATGAAAGACAAGAAGTGAAAGACAAGTTTGAGAAGAAGAAAAATGAAATCTCAGTTGACTGAAAAGTCCATGAAAGATGAAAGGAGAGCTCTCCATATGCAAAACTTAACTAATATGAACCTAAAAATGCAAGCTACTATGAAAGTGGTTGACTTGCAAGGTCACAATGCTAATAGACTCTAATAATCATCATTGAGATTTATTGGTAGCATCAGAAGATCATACAATAATCACTAGTATGAATATGGGTATATGAATATGATCTATATCAGATAGGAATGTGGGAATCCCACCTAGGCACCAAAGACATGTAGGCCAAGATGACTAGTACAGTGAGGTTCCCTAAGTTTGCTATAGCAAGATTATTCTTTCATCAAGACACAAGAAAGTCAAGAAGACTATAAGAATGCACTCATGTAAAATAGTCAAGGATAATAATTTGTAGATCCTCAGTGTCAAGTGGAACAAGCATAAATGCTAAATGACAGTTAGGACCAACAAAATATACCCACAGGAAGAAAAAGAAAGAAAACATGTTCTCATGCCCCCAGTCTTCTAACTCAGCATCATCAAAAACTATTAGAGAGAGAACACTCATCAAATAAATCATCATAGAAAACACACAAAGAAACAAAGCCAAACAAGTCTTAGTGAGTCAAATGTTTAACTGCTTGTATGTAGGTCATAGAGTCAAACTTTGATAATCGCATCTGCTAGTGAGAAATATTGCATCATACTAGACTATGGGTAGGATATCTAATAAGTGTTGAGAAACACTTGACGCTAGGGTAGTATTGAAAAAAACAGTTTGGGGTGGTGTTGAAAAACACCATTTGCAGGATCCCCTAAAGACCAACACATCCTAGAGACCAAAGCTAACATAGTTATGCCCTTGAGACAAAGATAAAGACCAATTTCAAACCAAGGCAACATGGTCAAGGCATGATGGAGAAAGGCTAAGTGTCGAGGACGCATGCTAAGAAATAAGGGTGCAAAGGCCTCAAGTAGCGCCTGTTTCCAGGTTTTCACCACTTGGATATTTTTTATTTTTTCAATCTTTTTTGTATCTTTGCTACCAAGGCACTTGTTTCTAGGTTTTCACTAAGGCACTTTTTCTTTTTTTGCATTTTTTTATTTTTTTGTATTTTTTCAAGACTTTATATGCTTTTTAGGATTTTTTCAGAATCAATAAATATGTACAAAGGATGCCCCTAGATAGAACATGCATCATGGGTAGAACTTCTTTAGGTGCAAAACATTGATAGGATCAGGGAGCTACTCTCCCTTTTCATCAGATAGTAAGTAAGCACCTATCCCAAAAGCAGTAGTAATGATGTATGGTCCAAGCCAATTAGGTTCAAACTTGCCTTTTTGCTCTCAATTTTGTTGGTTCTTGGGATTTTCACGTAGGAGAAGATCTCCTACTTAGAATTCTCTAGGGTGTACCTTCTTGTTGAATGCTTTGGACATAGGCTTCTGGTAAATCCTCATGTGATCAAATGATGCTTTATGCTTTTCATTAAGAAGTTCTAGCTCTTGCAATCTCATGGCACAGGAGTCTTCATCAGTAACTAGACCTTTGAGAGAGACTCAAAGTGAAGAAAGCTCAACCTCTAAAGGTAACACTGCTTCAACACCATAAGTGATGGCAAAAGGAGTAGCCCCGGTTGGAGTACGAATACTCATTCTATAGGCCCACAAGATTAGATTGATCTATAGATGCCAATCTCTACCATTCATGTGAACTGTCTTGTGGAGAATTTTGAGAATGGTTTTATTAGAAGCCTTTTCTTGTCCATTTCCTTGTGGGAAGTAAACGGAGGACCAATGCTGCTTTATCTTGAATTTATTATAGAGGTGTGTAAGGTCCTTATTTTTAAACAGACCTCCATTGTTAGTGATTATTTCAGAAGGCACTCCAAACTGATAGATGATGTGATTCAAAATGAACAAAGAAACTATCTTCCCCAAAGAAACAAAAAGTGGAACAACTTCTACCCATTTGGTAAAGTAGTTAGTAGTAGTAATGATGAATTTATGTCCACCTGATGAGTTGGGATGAATATGCCCAACAAGGTCAAAGGCCCAACGCTGAAATGGCCAATGAGAAATAGAAGGAATAAGCTCCCTGCCTAGAGCATGAATCAAGTTTTCATGTTTCTGACACTTTTCACATGATTTGGAAAAAACTATTGCATCCATCTACATTGTGGGCCAATAGTACTCAGCCCTAAGTAACCTTCAGGCCATGGAAAGACCATTGGAATGTCCTCCACAAATGCCCTTGTGAATGTCAGCTAACGCTTGGTCAGATTCCTCCTTTTCTAAGCACCTAAGTGTCCCATCTAAACCCCTCCTATAAAAATCACCAAAGATAAGGGTATAGCGAGAGGCATTACGGACAAGCTTTCTTCATTCAGAATGGTTAAATGTATCAAGAATGATGCCATCACAAAGATATGAGTAAATGGCACCATAGCAGGATGACTCATGACTAACAAGGGTACACACATTGTGGCTTTCTTGTGAGTCATAGATTGGGTAGTGTAGCTCTTCCACTAGGAATTCAAATTTGGACTCATGTTGTTCTAGCTGGAGAAGTGAAGCCAATGTAGCCATAGCATCAGTTTCTTTATTCTCTATTCTAGGGATTTATTGAAATGTAACAAAGGTGAAATATCATCTCAATGAATCAACCATTTTCTTGTAGGGTACCAGTTTGTCATCCTTTTTTTGGTATTCTTCATTAACTTGGTTGATTATCAATTGTGAATCCCCAAAAATGTGCAGTTCTGTAATTCCCCATTCTATGGCCATTTTGAGTCCATTTGTCAAGGCCTCATAAATGTACACACTAAATAGTGCACTTCTCTAAGTCATTATATCCAAGGGAATCCATGAATGGGAAACCTTAGAAAGAAACCTAGAGCTCCCTATGAATGGAGTTGCAAGGATTTTAAGATTGCTCTCAGCTAGAGCTATAAAGCTTATGACCTTGCTAGTCAACCACACAATGGGAGATTCAAGGAAGACAAGGGCAAGAGTGCCAATATCTTCAAGAATCACTATGAAATGCAATGCAATGCTATGCTATGAATGAAAGTGAAAGCTTAGCTATGGAAATGAAAGTACAAGTATTACAAAGCCTTCCTAGTTAAGCTATGTGAGCTAATCTATAGCATAAAGGAAACTAAGCTAAACATGAAGCTAAGAATGCCATGATAATGAAACTAAGATGAAAGAAATGAAACTAAGTTAGTATGTAACTGTAAAATCTAAGAATGCTCCAAATCTTCAAAAGCTCCAAAGTGACCTAGAAAACGTGCAGCATAACATTAGTATTCAAAAGATGCATATGAAAATGAAGAAGAGAGCTCTTCTTTTATAGGAAATGAGAATCAATAGACGATGGAGATTAAGAGGCAAAATATCTAATCAAGGGTGGGGCTTGAAGAGGGATCAATCCATGTGCACAAGTTTCTTCCAATGGGAAAATAAGAGTTGAATTTTGTGTCCATATGAGACAAAAAGTGCTTTTCTTCTTTTTATAAAATAAGAATAGTGCTTTATTTGTGCAACTTAGGATAAGAGGAAAAGGTGGGGGCTTTTTATTTAATAGAAGGGGAGGAAATATTCCTTTTAATTAAATAAAGACTTAGGATAAAATGGTTAATCCATGGGGTAAAATCGAATAAATAATAGAATTAGGATTTGATCAAGAAATTTGATATTAAGTTGAAAATGTTGATCCAAGAAATTGATAAATTGCTGAATGGGGGTCCCAAAGTCTAGGCGACCATTTTAGGGTGCATACACCTAGGACTTAGGAATATTTAAAAACATCACCAGACTTAGACTTAGGAAAAATTTAAAAGGGGGCAAGCCTAGGTAATATAAAGTGTTAACAACATGACCCCACTTGGCGATATTTTTAAAACACACGTGCTTATAGGAATACAAGTGACTTGGTAAAAGTAATGCTCGAATAGATTAATAAGGAGTGACCTAGGGTTTTCATGAAGACAAATGCACTTAGGGTTTTCTCAGGCCTGGTTTTTCAATTAGGGCTTGCTAAATTTAAATAAAATCTCTGAGATTTTAGCAAGGTTTTCTAGGTTTTTGGCAATGAATTTCCTTAATCCTAGGATAGCACACAGATGTTTCAATTTTGTAAGGAAATGCAAGATTTTATATTTTTGAAAAATGAAGTGCCAATAGTGGCTCTGTGTGGGGATGTATGCCTCTTGTAGGCATGACAAGCATTCAGAATCTCTGGAATAAGTAGACCATCTACTGAAACAAAACAACTAACCTAATCACACAACCTAAAACAAACACACAAATAGAAGGGAAAACTAACTACTGTTCATGGATAATGAGAGTACCTTAAGAAAAGTACAATTTGAGGAATTGTCCATGAAATGAAAATTCCATTTCATTTCCAATTAGGTCCTTTAGGATATATGAACCCGGTCCCCATTCTTCACTAATTAGATATAGTCCCAACCAAATAGGATCAAACTTGTGCTTTCCTTTATCTTCAAGCTTAGCATTTCACATCAAGACCAAATCATTAGCTTTAAAATATCTGATTGTGGTTTTCTTGTCATACAAATTTTTATATTTTAGCTGAGATTTCAAATTTGTATCATGAGCTTCCCTTCTTGATTCATCCAACCGTATCAAGTCTTCTAATTTGACTTTCATCTCATCATCTTGATCATCATCATATAACTGGATGAATTTGTACATTTTCAACAAGTTATTCTATGGTAACCTAGCATGAATACCATATACCAAATCAAAAGGAGCACAACCAATGGTCTTCTTGAATATTACTCTATTAGCCCACAGAGCTAGTTGTAGCTTGGAATCTCATGCCTTCTTATTTGTATCAAGGACTCTCTTCAAAATTTAATCAGGCTTTTGTTGCTTGACTTAGCTTGGCCATTACCTTGAGGATGATAGGGATCAACATATGAAATTTTGATCCCATATTGCAAACAAAAACTAACAAATTCTTTAGATCTAAAACACATAGCATTATCTGCATCCAAACCTTATCAGTAGATTTTGCATCAAGAAGTCAGTAACCACCTTACTAGTGGCTCTTTTAGTGGGAATTGCTTCCACCCACTTTTTGAAATAATCAGTTGGAACTAGGATCCATGAGTGTCCTCCACTAGATTTATTTGGGATTTCCCCTATGAAGTCCATGCCCCATTTTTGAAAAGGGGCCTCAACTGTTATAGGGCTTAAAGGGAAATTACCACTAAATTTCAACTTTCCTAAAAACCTCTAGCAAGCATCACACTTTTTGACAAAAAAATGTGCATCTTTGAAGATACTAGGCCACCAAAATCTAGACCTTAATATCTTATGTGTAGTATTCTTGGCCATGTAATGAACACCACACACAGCTTCATGCATTGCTTGCAATAAATCTTCAGCCTTGTGAGGGTCAACACATTTCAGCAAGACACCTTCATTACTTCTCCACCATAGCTCACCTTTAATAATCACATACTTCAAAGCATGTAATTTCACAGTTCCCTTTTTATGGTCATCCATGTTAGAGGGAAGTAACCTTTTTTGTAAATATCAATGATATCCTTATACCATTCACAACAATCCAAGTCACAAATGAAAGGCCTATGTTCTTCTTCAAGAACATTGATGTGGTTAGCATCTAGATTGCTTTGAGCCATAAGTTTTTCTAACCCTAGTCCTCTCAATAGATTTTTGATCTAGATTTCAATATTGAACTCTTGGATTCTATTTATCCATCTGCACCTTCTTCCTAAGACCTCTTGTTGAACCAAGATGTCCTCCATAGCAACACTAGGCACATATGCAACTACAATTTCCCAAACCAAATAGCAGCTAAAGTTTTTTATAGCCTTGACTAATGTATAGGCTTGTTTCTCATTTATGTCATAATTTAACTCAACTACCTACAAGGATATTTTGAAAAAGGATATGGGTTGTTCAAAACCCTCTGAATTCTCTTGCAACAAGACTGCAACAATAGTATGATAAGAAGCAAATGAAATTTTTTGGATAGGCTTGTTGAAGTCTGGTAATATTAGTATTGGAGCACTTTTAATGGCTTGCTTGATGTCATAAAATGCTTTCTTGGCCTCTTCACTCCATTCAATTTTTGCATTTTTCTTAAGCATTTTGGAGATAGGGACACTAATTTCAGCAAAGTTTGTGACAAACTTTCTAACAAAATTTATCTGCCCAAAGAAAGATTGGATACCTTTAACATTCTTTGGTATTCATACCTTATCAATTGCTACTACCCTTTTAGGATCAATCCTAACTCCATCCCTAGATACAATGTGGCCTGAAAGTTTACCCTCAGTCACCCCAAAAGAACACTTCCTTGGATTAAGGGAAACCCCATACTATAAAGCTCTTAAAAATGTTTTTTCCAAGTGACCACAATGTTGATCCTTCCTCTCTATGTAAGTTGTCAAATCATCCTAATAAACAATAAGGAACTTGTTTATAAAATTTGCAAATGCTACATCCATAGCCCTTTGAAAAGTAGCCCCAACATTGGTTAAACCAAAAGGCATTCTGACATATACATAAGTGCCCCATGGAGTAGTAAATGCAGTTTTGAATTGTTTTGTTTCTTTGACAACAACTTGATTATAACTTGAAAAACCATCCATCATGGACATCAATTTAGATCCAGTAACTCTTTGCAACATGGCTTCCATGTTTGGTAGACCATAATTATCCTTCAAAGAATTTGTGTTCAAATTTCTAAAATCCACACAGAGTTTGATGTCTCCATTCTTCTTTTTCACTGAGACAAGGTTAGAGACCCATGTTGAGTATCTAATAGGCTAACTGATGCCTATATCACTCATCTTTTTTAACTCATCCTACATCTTAGGTGCCAACATAGGGTTGACAGGTCTCAGCTTTTGTCTAAAAGGTTTGGTATTCTCTTTCAAAGGGATTTCATGCTGAAATAAATATTCTCTATATGCTTTTAAATCATCATAAGACCAAGAAAAGACATGCCTATACTTCCTCAGAAGACTTATCAATGATTTTCTTATTTCAGGAGTCAGACCTCCCCCAATATATACATTTTTTGAGGCTTCCCCTATCCCTAATTTTATTTCCTCCACACCTTCAGGCTTACTTAAAGGCCTTGTTTGAAAAGTGCTATCATGATTATCAAATTCTCTTTCTAGCACTACGAAACCCTTTGGGACCCTATTTGATTTAAGCTGCAAGATTTATTTTCCAAGGAAAGTATCCTCATTGTTTGATGTTTTAACATACTTAGCAAAATTTATTTCCCTATCACCAAAATTTGCATCATAATGCAAGAATCTTAAAATGTCTAAGTCATCATCAAAAACTTGCCAGTTTTCAAAATTGTCTAGAATGGATGGCCTAGTTTGAACCTCAATCTTAGATATTCCTACAAAAGTGATATCATCTAGCCTTAAAGAAATGTTAGCCAATAAGTCAACCATCCTATTATGGCCTCTATCCATCCAATCAATACAAAAAGCATCAAAGTGTTCTATCTCATCCCAAACAACATTCCTATATTGTCTTAATTTCTTGTTTCTTGATGCATATTTGGATCTCACCTAAGAAACAACTAATTCTGAATCTCCAACAACCCCAAGATTTATGATTTTATTCTTTGAGGCTAACCTCAAACCTATCAATAAAGTCTCATATTCTACAGTGTTATTGGTACAAGTAAATAGCAGGGTAAAATAAAACTTGAAAGTCTTTTCAGTAGGAGAAATCAATAATACACCTACACCAGAGCCTTCTATAGAATTTTCACCATCAAAATACATGGTCTAGAGATTATTATGACTTGTAACACTACTTTCTTCCTCATCTAAGAGAGGAGATTCATTTTCACTTTCTTTTCTCTGTACTTGAAAATAATTTATATCAGTATCCAAGAAATAATTCATGTTATTATCATTAGTCTCTTCCTCAATCATATGAGGGGTCCTAACTTCAAAAAATACTTCAATGCTCTCACCAGTGATGTTAAATGTAGAAAAAGATAAATCACATTGGATGCTACCTCCCATTGCTATACTCCATTTTCTTGATAGAAGCATTCCATAATAGGGAGGTATGTCAACAACTAAAACACTCATGGTTAGCTATTTTCCTAGATAAGCAACAAGTTTATAAGGCAGGGCCTTGATTGTTCCAATTACTTGTACTTCTCTGGAGTCCATGGCTTGACATTTCCCATGGGGGGTGTTAACTTTCAATCCCATTGACCTCATGATTTCAGCAGGAATGACAGTATTTGATGCCCCTGAGTCAATCATGCAATTTTTTAGCACCTTATCATTTATGACTAATGTCAAGAAGAAAGGGTCAACAGTTCCCATAGAAGTGTTCACAACATTAGTATCTAAGTAGATCTGAGGTATTTTTGAAACAATATCCTCTGTGTCTTTCCTTTTAATTGGAATTTGACCCTTCATCTTAGTGCTTACTGGTTCTTGGACATTTGTGGCTTGAACACCACTTATCCATGTGAGGGCCTTCTCTTTGTGTTCACTTATCCTCATCATTTCCATCAAAGTAACTTTAACTATGATCTGGGATAATAACTAGTTCATGTCAATAGGTGCATAATTTTGAACAAACAAGTCTAACTTGCCTTGTGAGACATCATTGTTCTCATACTGTGTTGCTGCTCCTAGCTTGTTCTCCCCTTTTGATTTACTTTCATGTTGGGGAATTGAAATATTTTACATTGGGGTTTTGGCCTTTATTTTAAGCATACTTCTTGGCTCATTTTTTTTTTCACTTCCTTTTAACTTAAACTTTCTAGCATCATCAACAATTTTATTCTTTACAATAAAGTGCTTTGTGTCCTCCTTTCCCTTTTTAATAAATACACCTACTAGCCTGCCATCTATATTACCCATAGTTATATTTATAAGGAAATAATTGATTCTAGCCTGTGTCACCATATCAGTAGTTATTTGGGCTATCTCTTCCTCATAAGGTCTTCTTAATGTAACAGGTTCTTTAACCCTTTTATTTATATCATCAACTTCTTCTTCATCTTCATCAAAAAAGACCTGTTGATGGTAAGCTTCTCCTCTGCTCTAAGAATTATTCACATCCTGATTTTCATTTTCCTCCTTAGAGTCAACTTCTTCAAAAAAATTGGAAAAATTCATTCCACAGCCTCTGTCATCATATGATTCATCTTCTCCCTCCCTTTGTTCATCATTTTCAGATAGATTTTGAAAGATCACACAATAATTTGAATCATGAGGGGATTGGCATGTTGTGCACCATGGAGCCTCATTAGTCATATTGACTGAATGCTTTTGCAAAGGATCAGGGGTCTTATCATTAGGCTTTAGGTCCTTTCTCTCTAGAATAGTAGGTTTCCCATCCTTCTATTGTGTATGGTAGGGAAAATTTTGTAACCTAGGTTGTCTGTTGAAATTATTGGGATGAGGCCTATCATTTCCCTGAAACTTATTTTGTTTTCATTTGTCTTTAGATATTTTAAGGCATTTAAGATCTACTTGAGGTTATCATCCTCCCTAGGCTTTACATTGGTAGGTTTATCAACTTCTTTCTTGCCAAACCTAGGGGGCTTAGGATCTTCTCTTCTCCCTAACTTGCTAGAAACTCTCCTATTGCTTTTAATATTTACAAAAATTCTTTGAGCTTCTCTACTAGTTCTAGGGTTCTTATCCCTGAGTAGGTATCTCATCTTGGCATCAAAAGCATTTAGATATGTTTCCAAACACACCTTCTCATCTAATCTCATGACTTGGAAAAGCTTGTTCATTGCCTTCTAAAATCTCACATTGAATTCAAGGACTTCTTGATTTTGGTTTTTCTTTATATTGTTGAACTCATTCGACATGAAACCCTCACTAGTATTATCACCATACTAGTCTTTGAAACAATTAATAAAATCATCCCAAGTACCAATACAATCATAAGGAAGCCCTCTAAACCAATCCCTTGCATCCTAAGTGAGAGACTGAACAAATAATTTCATGATTACATCTTTGTGTTCTATTTCATAATCATCAATCATATCAATGAATTTCTTTATGTGCTCTTCACAAGTAACAACATTATTACCAGTGAATTTGGACAACTTTTCTCTAATCTTTTCTAGAATCAAATTAGGATAGCCGATAATGTTGTTAAAGAGAAGTTGTCTATACCTTTCAACATGAACTGGTCCCCTTTGCAGTGATCCACCACCCTAAGAAGTAGAAGCTTTATTATTTGTTGTGTTAGCAACATTTGTAGTAATTATTGGTGTAACAATAGCAGTCTGGGTGGAAGAAATTCCAATGTTAGCATTAGATATTACTATAGGAGTATTTGCACTTGAAGGTCTTGAAGATTATCTAAGAAAGTCAATCTTCTTTTTCATTTCTAATGTTGTAGCCTCAAGTTCTACCTTCTCAAGTTCTTTAGCAAAAATATCATGTTCTCTTTTAGCTCTTTCCAACTCACTGTCTAATTTAGATAATGGTTCCAATGGGACTTGGTTACTGATAGGCTCATTTATTGTGATCTCCACTGAGATTTTCTTGCCCTTATCCTTAGGTCTCCTAACTTCAGTATTTAGTTGGATAATAGGTTGTTCAGTAGTTTTCTTAGGAGCCCTTATAATATTTATGGCTCCCAAAGACAACAAATCTCTCCTCAACTGGTCTGACCTAATCTGGGCTTGCCTTATTTCAACTTCCTTTTCATTTTCCCTCTCCTTCCTGATAGCAATTTGTTCTTGGATTTTTTTCTCTAAATTAGACACTTCTTCAAAGATGTCTTTAGAATCTGGGAGAGTGGTTTTAGATTCTGAAGTTTCAACCAAAAACTCTTATTGTTCACCTCTAGGATTATGAGGGATTCCAAAAAGGGAGATCCCCTGAGTTGGAGGATCACCTCTTCCTTCTAAGCCTCTAGTTATGCTTCTTGATCTCCTATTTTCTCCTTGAGATTCTATATTTAGAGGCATTCCTTTCTTATGGTGTGTCTCACCATCCTCTTTAGAATGATGAGAATAATAATCATCATATGCTCCTAAACCTAGATCTACTACTTCTTCATACTCTGAAGCATTTCCTTCCTAGTCATGATTAAAGGTATTATTCTCACTTGTATTTTTCTTTGTCTCCATGCCTAAGACATATCTCTATCACCTTGATTTCTTCTAGGCTGACGAGGTCTAGAAGTACTTGGAATTTCACCTTCTAACCCATTTTTAGGGTGATCCTTCCTCCAAGCACTAGTATTTCTCTTACTCATACTTGAAAGTGTGTGAAATGATCTTTATTTTTGTTACCTTTTACTCAACACTGCTGCAGAAATTCTTAGAGTCGCCACCAACATAAGTTGGGAATTATTTTCACAAACTTAGTAATTCAGAGTATTCAATATTTGGAAAGAAATCAATGAAAGAGCTTATAACAAGTAAATGCAAAGCTTGCTAAGATTTTCAAGATTATGCAAAAATAAAAATCTTGCAAATAATTCTCTATTCTTCAATGGTACTTACAAGTTCAAAAAAATAAGAAGGCCAAGAGTCTAGCTCAACTTTTACCTACATTATTTGATATCAAGTTTATAACACCAAAGATCTACAAGCTAGATTTATCATAGTTATTTCATCTCTATTCCCCAGCAGAGTCACCATTTTGTTGGTTCCTTAAACTGGACTTTATGCTTTTAGAAGAAACCAATACATCAATAGGGTTTTAGGATGGGTTAGATCCAAATATTGAATTCTATGATGATTGGACCAACTATAGGGACAAGACTTCCCTCTGTACTTTTGGCTCTACAAAATCAAGGAGAGTATTCCTAATCTAGTAACAATAAGCTTTACTTCAACAATAACAGATTGGATTTAATAACAACAGATAAATGATAAGAAAATACTAAATGATGGCCATTCATTCATTATTTCTCCATTATCATTAGGTGGAATACTACTATGAAAATTACTATACTTAAAGAATTTTGACAAATTTATATCAAATTGTTAGGAATACAAATAAAACCTTTTAAGCATTGATTTCTTAAAAAAAGCTCCACTGATGACTAGTAAATGATGACCATTCATTCATTATTTCTCCATTATCATTAGGTGTAATACTACTCTGCAAATTACTATACTTACAGAATTTTGACAAATTTATATCAAATTGTTAGGAATACAAATAAAACCTTTAAGCACTGATTTCTTATAAAAAAGCTCCACTGATGACCAATACCTTATCCATTGGGCAACACCCTCACTGTAAGACTATGATACAAGAACAAAATATATTGAACTTTGATTATTGCTATCCCCTGAAAATACTAATCATCCTGTGGCGGATTTTATCAAAGGACTGCTAAATTCACACTACTTATTTATATCCTTATGTAAGACTTAAAAAATTTATGTCATATCAAAAGCTTATTTAATCTGATCCTAAATTGGAGCTAAAGAATATTAACATACATAGATAATTTTATCCATGCAATGAACTTCATTAATTCATAACTCAAGAAGAAATATACAATGGAGAGATGTAAAATTTTGATTTTATTCAAATGTTATACCAATATCATGTATACAAAATGCTTTAAAATGTAACTTTCTGGATATTTTAATGAACCAACAATATTGCTCCTTACAAAAAACTTGTCTAATAAAGTCTATTGTACCCTATACTCAAAACTTCTTAGTAAGAATGCTCAAGTTTCAGTCCCTACAAAATGATCCTAGTAATCCTTTTATAGAAACAAGGATTGCATACAAGCTTCGGATCTTTCTTACAAAAGACAAAAAGAGTTTACCATATAAGACAAAAAAGGAAAATATAACACTTGTTACAATTTTTAAAAATGACTTATAGAGATGAGCACCAAAATTTGCAACAAGTCCTAAGGTCAGTTCAATTTCTGCCAAGTGTAGCACCCATGCTTTTTTTTAACTTCTTAAGGTTCCCATATTGCTCGCTTTGCTTTCAAGGAGTTGGGGAACTGCCACATGTTGCCTCTTCAGTGGATGTTTCTTTCTTGGAACTTTCCATAGGATATGTTGCTTCCCAAGATCAATTGGTTTCTTCACTTGGCCAATGAAAGGCTAGAACTTCATCCCTCTTCGGTAGCAATTTGTCCCAATCAGCAACAACTTGGTAAACCTCACTTCTCACATTAGTGAAGTGTATTATGATATCCTACAATATTTCAATTAGTTTTACAAAAGGGGTATTATCATTTGTATTCAAAATAGTGTCTATTCTATTTGACACTTCCCCATCAATTTGTTCTAGCCACTGATCCCTATCTTTTATAACTCCATCTAATTTGAAAAGACTTGGGAACATCTGAAAACTATCCTGAAAGTACCTAGCCCTGAATATCTCTACTTTTCTCTTTAGAATTTCTCTATTTACCTCAAACTCAAAAAGGTCCTTAACAAATTTATAAGTATTTGTTAGTTGGATATCAACAATGCATTGATCTACAAGTAAATCAGAGAAAGATTTCAACCTATTCTTTCTAGCAGTCCACTTTTCCAAAATTGGATCTATAGTAGCTATCTCTTTCTTAAAAGAGATCAAAATGTCAGATTATTTCTTAGGAACTCTGTAAACCTCTCTTGGTTTTATATTAGCAACAAAATGTAGGATTGTGTCCTTTATTTTCTTCTCATATCTTTTTTTTTCCCTTTTCTCTATTTCTTCATCACCTATAGAAGGGGGAAGAGGAGAGAGGGGGTATTCAATGATAGGGCTTGAAGAAGAAGGTCTAGCAAGGGAAGAAGAAATTTTCAACTTCCCTAATACTTGAATTGGGCCCTGCTCACCTAACCTCTTATTCAAGTCTACAATTAAAGTATCATTTTCATATATGCTCTGCCTTAGCTCCCCATAAGCCTTCAACACTATCTCCAATCTCAATATAAGCTCTTCCTTTTCCTTGGATTCTTTTTCTGCCAACCTTTGTGTTAATTTAGCTATTGCTACCACCATGATTGATGCCTCAACTATAGAAGTGTCAGTGAACCTTTTGACTATCAGGCTACTAGTGAGATCACCCCAAGTAATTTTCTTTCCCTTGTTACTCCCATTCTTCTTCAGGGACCACATGACCAAAGCCTGATGGTCATTACTAAAAGTGACTCCCTTGATGGCTTGCTCTACCACCTCCTTGGTCTTATGAATGGGTGTGGTCTATTTCCTGACAGCATCCAAGATGACTTCATCAACTATATCCCATTCTGGAAGGATAAGCACTCATGAGTTTCTTACCAATTTTCTCCCATGTTTTGGGGTAACTTTCTCAAACCTCTCTGTCATTTCTTTTCTAACCTCATCTTGTATGATTTTGAGGCCCTTATTTGGATTCTCCTCATGCCTTTTTTCACAGGTTTCTTCAAATTGACTGATGTTCAATTTCCATAAGAATTGCATGAATGCTCTAGCCTTTACAAAGGCATCATCAACTAAAAATTCATCATAGACTTGTTTGATTATAGGGTCCAATTAAGTGCCTACCATCTCTCCCACTGTCAAATCTAGTTTAGGTTCTTTTGGTGGCTTTGGCACTCCCTCATTTATCTCCTCATAGATCATAAAAAATTGAACTAGAGATCCCAATTGTTGGACTTGCTCTGTGACCTCTTGACCATCCATGATTTCAGAGGTGATTGGGAAGGAGACTAAACTTCCTCAACATGTTGAGGCCTCTCTTCTAGGTTTTTTCTCTTGGTAGGAGGTGGGGAATTAGGTATATTTTTAGCAGGTTGATCTTGAGGTGAATCAAGAATTTTCACAACCTCCTTGTGTTTCTCTACTTGTTGTGATGTGGAAGGGATATCCTCCTTCTTTTTTGTTTGTTTCTACTTGTTAGGCTCTGGTACTATCACATTGTAATGAGTTCTCTTCTCCACCATTTATCTACCCAAGGGAAAAAACCTCTGCAAATGCAAGTTTTCTCAATAGTGATTTAGCCATCTCTGGGTTCTCCCTCATGGCTTTATCCTTTTCTCATTGAGGGTTTGATAAATCTCCTAAAAATGTTCCATGAGAGTGTCTATCTTTTTACCCATGGGATTTATGCTCTTTAAGGCATCATATCCCTAATCAAACTACTGGACAAACTCCAAAGTCTTCTTGTACACTAGCCACTTTTCTTTTCTGATTTGTTGCTCTTGTATGTTTGGGATTTTTTTGATTATATCCTTAGGAAATTTAAAAACATGATTTATCAAAGAGAACTTGACCTTTATCTTAAACATTTCATTATAAAACCCCTCAAGGTTTGCTATCCTAATAACTAAAGTAGCCATATGATATGGTTCCAAGACTTGATCCATATAGAACCATCCACCCTTTGTGATTATAAATTTATGGGCAACTATAACATTTGGGAATAGAGTTCCTCTACCCTTACTTGCAAGAGTGTTCTTTTTAATATCTCCCAATTGTCTAATGAATTATGTAATACCAATCTTCAGGGGGATTTGAAATGGTGAAATGAATGGAGCCCCTTTAAAACCATATAATCTGATAATAGTAGAAATAGGGTTAAAAATAAATCCCCCCAATTATGCACAATTTTGAGGCCCTGGGAAAATTTCTTTGGCCTAACAAGTTCAACTAAGACAGTCAGGATTCTTGGGTTTTCAAGGACAAACAATTTCCTTAGTCTGGATGCAAAGCATCTATCAAAATTAATGAGGCTATGATCCTCCTTATCCCATGTCACATGGTGAGGTTCCACAATTGGACTGACATGTCTTCTCCATCCTTTTGTCCTAATAGATCCATCTCCTACTCAAAGTAACTAGCACCCTTAAATAAGAACATATACATTACAAAAGAATACCAACAGAATGGCTTATAAACTTTATTTTTCTTGATTCCTTTTAATCCATTATGAATTCAATCGGCAATGTAAGGGGCATAGTCAAAAGTAACTGATAGGTATGGGTGTAAAATTTGGACCATCATGTACATCAAATGCACTGGCATTCTTTCCTCCACATCTCATCCAAAGATTTGACAAAGTGACCAGTATGCACCTTTAGCTCTTAAGTTAAAATAATCTATTTTGAAGGGCTCCTGTGTACTTGGTCCCATAGCAATCATTCCCCCAATCTTTTCACAAATTTCCTTTCACTAGTGCATTTGAGACCTTTTTCTGATAGCTGATCATCTGAATTTAGACAGTAAACTATTGATTAAGCAACACCACCTGATGTCACAATTTTGCAGTTGGAAAAACTAACAATTCTGTTAGGCATCATAATTATGACAACCATGGTCGTCACAAAAAGAGGGTGCGAACATAGAGAACCTATCATCAGACCTATTTATGGTCATTGAAATTGGGATGCCTCCCCATCGTAACAAATAAAAAATGACGGTGACCTGTCAGAATCTTCTGATAGGTAGCCTTCATTTGTAACATGTTCACCGACGGAAATTCTTTTAATACAACAGATATCTGTCGAAAGTTTAAAAAGCATATCTGTCATTTGTGGTTTTTAATGATGACTATGTTGTACATGTGATAGACATGCATTGGACATTTACAATGGATATTCATCATTTATGGTTGTTTTCCGATAGTGATGCTGTCAATGCAACAGATGTATGTCAGATGTTTGCGATGGATAACCATCGCTATTTTGAAGCTGTCGTAGTTACAAAAACAATTAGTTTTTAAAAAAATATTTATATATTTGTCGATCGAGTTGGTATCAATTCAGAATGGTGTTCTTGCAGATCTGGTTCTTGCTTGTGATTTGGTTATGGATCATTCAGAGATAACTTTGCAGTAGATTCGGTAGTGGCTTGTGGATTATTGAGTCGAGTCTAGAGACTTGGATTTGGAATGGATCCTACCGAATCAAGACTTGTGATAGTGACTACTCCTACATAATTTAGAGATAACTTTGTAGGAGATTTGGTAGCAGCTCATGGATTATTGATTTGAGTCTAGAGACTTGGATTTGGAATGGATCCTACTGAATCAAGACTTGTGACAGTGATTGCTCCAGCACAAGAAGCTAGTGCAGTGATTAGAGATGCATTCTTCCTAATATTTTCATGGGATATATGTGGACTTGATTGCATTCAGATTTGATTCAAGTGACTTCTTGACTTCTTTGGTCCAAATTTGATGTGCAGGTTCACGGTGCGGTCTATGGTGTTTCTTTGCGACTGGGTTCTTGATAGAGATCTGTTGATTTAGTAGCCATTTAGATGGATCGATATATATTTTTCATACGTGGATTAAGATATTAAATTATTGAGCTTCTCATTGTTTTGAGAATATTTTAACATTCTCTACTTAACACGACCAACCATGTGAACTTGGAAGCTCATCTGACCCCTCCTAAGAGCCTCTTATGACCATTTACGACATTTTAAGATATCTAAGATGTATTCTTAGGAATTTTAAAGGGTCATAAGGGGTCTTGGAACACAATAGCTAAGAAACATAAATGTAGGCATCATGGTCACCATTTTTTGGAAATAAAACATAATTGAGTGGTATACCCAGATGATGCAACGCAACTACTCCTCTAGTTCCATGTCTATACTGCATGAACAAAACACAAAGATAAAGAATAAATTTAGAGAGTGTTGAAGACTGATAACGACTAAAATAATATAGGGACCTATACTACTTTGGTCATTCTTTCTCTCTGCTGCTCTCTAAATTTATTTTTTATCTATGGATTTTTTTTACCATAGTGTAAACTTTGAACCAGAGGAGTGATATATAGTTGTGTTGCATCATCTAGGTATACCATTCAATTATGTTGTGTCTCCAAAAAATTGTGATTATGATGCCTACATTTATGTTTGTCAGCTATTGTGATATCTACATTTATGTTTCTCATTTGTCATGTTTATGTGCATGTTCTTTATGTGTATCTAATAGAAATTCTAAAAAAAAAAATTAGTATCTACAATAGCCCTCTGTCAACCAAATTTACGCATATGGTCTCAACAAAGTAGTGCACAAACTACACAAAGAAGGCATCACAAAAATATGATTTTTATTTCACCATTGAATAAATCTTGGCCGCACTAGCTACCTCTCAAGCCTTGCACAAGTTGCACTCATTTCCTACATCAAGTATAGATGTAGATGGGGTAGATGTAAATGTTGTTTGATCGACCCACCGAAAGTATTGACATCTAGTATTTCCCTAAAAATACCAAATGTACATCAGTTCTTCATAAAATGATTAGTTGTCACATTATTTTTAAACATATAAAGTATAATTACGTATCCAAATCTTTTTCCTATTTGGGAAAACCCAAAATCGATGCCCAATATTACTTGATGTGCATGACATCTTCAACATGCATGGACCAACATGACATTGACACAGGCACATTAACCAAATTCATCGACACTATTTCAAGAAATATTACATTATCACAAATATTACATTGTCATTATTTTGTTCATTCATACTAATTATAATTACAATAAAAAGAAACATACTAATGTAGACTTGCACATTTTTTGGCTAAGTCGAAGTCTTTGGTTTAAATCACTAGACACTCAAAAAAAAATGACAAACCAAAGACAACCATGCAATTGTAAAGAAAGGTAATTTTCTTAATCATGTCACTAATTTTTGCATGTCTAAATACTGGTGTCTTTAAGGTAATTTGATTCTATTCATACCCACTACAAATGAGAATAGTCTTAACTAGTGAGGTTGTTTAAGCATATAGAGATTAAATACAATCTTTTAGAATCAAATTTCTCTTAACAAAAGATCAAAGATATATAAGTAGGACATATAAAAAAAGGTGAATAAGAGTAGTACATATAAAACAATCATTAGAACATGCCAAACATCTAGCATAATTATACATTTCTTTCATGTCATTGATATTCTTCTTCATCCATCTCATCATCAAGATCATCATCATCTACAACATCATCACCACCACTATTGTCGTCATTGTCATCATCACCATCAACATCATCATCATCATCATTTTCAGCATCATCCTCATTAGTAGTAGCATCATCTTCATCAGTAGCAATATCAGTAGTAGCATTATCGTCATCAGTAGCAACATTATCATCTTCTTCTTCTTCATATTCTTCTTCGACTAGCTCTAGATCGTGATCTGGTTCTACATCATCTTCCACTTCTTCATCTTCCTCAGTGTCTTCTTCCATTACATTATACTTTATCATTCTTCCTCTTGGATCATGTCTAACAACAAATGACCAACGTAGTTTTTGTGGAACATCTGAGTAAAATACCTACTCACATTGGCTTGGAAGAACATAGGGCCCTTCTTCAACTGGCTCAAATAACCTTGTATTAATCATTGGAAATCCATTATCATGTTCAATAACAGTTCTATCAGGATCATTTTTATTTAGTTGTAGTCTATACCATTTCACAACAAAGAGAACTAATTTGAAGGAATTGAAGTCACAGTCAAGTATATCAACCAAAATACCGTAGTATCTATTTTGGGACTCTCAAGGATGTAAGTCATTTCTAGATGAAATATTAGTCACCTGGAACACTGCACTTATCCCATAATCACAAGTTCTCTTCATGTCATCTAAAATTTTGATGTAAAATTTATAACCATTGCAAAACATAGCTTTGTGGTGTTTCACCTGCAATAATGTCAAAAATGTATAAATTATTGCATCACAAGTTGAAAAATATACGATTGATTAATTAACAAATTTATAAGTACCTGGTGATCTCTTAAACCATATGCAAAATCTATTTCCTTTTGTGTAACATTGGGATCTCCATTGAGATGAGCTTGTATAACCAATGAAGACATGGATTCCCATATTAATCTATGACCATCATGTTGACATCGTTCAATCCATGCTATCATCCAATCTTGATTGTTTATAGTAAACAAATGTATTGCATCCCACTCTTTAGCAGTTGCACAAAAGTAAATAGATGACTTACAATAGATTTATTTTGAAGATTAAGAATTAATTTACTACAATAACATCTCATAATTTATTACCTTTCAGTTTCCTAAATCTACCGTTTCTCACCAAGTACTCCCCTTCAAATTTTTTAATTGAGTCAAGATCCCAAATGTAATCTATATGGGTCTTTGTTGCAAGATTATGAAGTTATTAAGTAATGCACACCATCATCTGGTATACCATATATCCCTCAACCATAGAACCCTTGGGATGTGCTCTTTTTTGTACCAAACCCTTCAAAAATTTCAAGTGTCTCTCAACCATCCACATTGACCAAGCATGTATAGGTCCACACAATTAAATCTCCTCAACTTGATGTATGAGGTAGTGTTCTTGTGCATTGAAAAAAGCTAGAGGTAAACACTTTTGTATTTCACACATTAATCGACAAATTTTTTTCTTCCAATATTTTATATCTTCTTTATGGATTTCTTTAGATGACAACCACCTACAAGGGATTCAAGACATAAATATATAAATATGAGACTTTACAATATATTACTTGTTTGATATATTGAATAAATATCACTGCTTGCCTCATGTATTTTCCAAGATCATATATCAGTTGTTTGATATTATTGTCAAAGTTCTCTGGGAGAGATAGGGGTAGAAAATACTACAACAATTGTCAGGTGATCATTTCATAGAATGAAAATTGAATGCAATTACACAAATATATTGTAAATAGAAAAGACTATGAGTTACCTTGATGAAGGTATGCCAATCACATATTTTCATCCCTGACCCAAAATCATTTTTCTTTGATATGAGATTTCTTGTATCCACAAAAAATCCTGTAGGAAATCAAATTTTGTAGATCACTTCTTTTATGGCATTACTTTATTTCTCTGTTAATAACCAAGGAAGAACACTTGCATTAATCCGATCTTCATTGCTATTTGATTCAATGATATTTTTCATTGCATGATTGGAATCATGAATACCACTACAAATTTTTCCAAGCTTTTCTTTGTCACGCCTTTCATCCGATATTTTCCATAGTGTCTCTATTACATTCTTTCCAGTATGCATAGTATCAAACAAATACACAATTTGTAGATGCTCAAAGTAGGGCAGCCTACTAAATTCTCTGGGATAACATCTTAGTCCCTTTAGAAGCTAGTTAGTGATGCCTTCATGACCATCAAGATCATCAACTACATAATTAGCCAACAACAAAAAAATCAAAATATATAATTTTCAAACATCGACCATTATGTGGAACAATATTACCTTGAATTCTATTATATTCCAACTGCCATAGGTGAGGTGTCATTCTTCAGGGCTTCGATATAGTCTCTTCTTTTCCATTGAAAAGATGACTTTCTCAACTTTGATACTTATGATTTCTGGGGAGGAACTACCTATACTCATCAAACACCTATTTTCTTAAACTTTTGGAATGACGGGATTTCATCTTTGGACCACACATTTGACATGCAAATTTTCCCTTTGTTTGAAGACCTATAAGATAATGATAAAATTGGATTAAATATGTATATTTTTAGAATTTAAATTATCCCGTACAACTAGAATTCACCATAACATACCACAGAAATGTGTCAATCCTGGAGCATCATGAATTGTCCACACAAGCATTGCATGGAATTAAAATTCTCTTTGTCTAATTGGTTGGGAGATGTCATACATAGTGAAACCATTCCATAACACCAAGAACTCATTGATAAGAGGTGCAATATATACATTCATATATTTTACTTGGTACTTACCTAGTTGAATTAACAACAACATTAGATAATTATTATGTCCATTTCAATCCAAGACTTATAATTACATGTAGATAACTATAAAATAATAAGATACATGGAACAATCATTACCAACATAATGTGCTCCCTCTTTATTGACATCTATGGAGGAAGGTTATTGTTTATAACAAAAATAGGCCACATCGATATCTTCTCATATGGCATTCGAGGCATTCTGTTACATTTTCATGTTCTTTATATTAAATAATATGATCTTTAGGACATGCATCTATTATTTGATACTCCATTTCAACATGTTTCATAGTGGCACATAATTCTTGGTACCTCACAACCTTCAAATTCACCAACAACAACACAACAGAGAGAAGAGTAGATTGGGAGCCTTTGTAAAGGGTCATGTCTACCTTCTCAAGTAGAGGTATATCATGGATGTCATTAATATCATCCTCATCATAATCATCATCATCAACAACAATAGTAGCACCAAAAACACTAGTACCAAATGTGTCAATTATTAATGCATTCATACCATCATCTTCAAATATATTTTCTGGTGCATGATCGTCATCTTCCATGGGATCATGATCTTCAACTTCAATACTCACACCTCCATGTTCCTCTATATTCACACTAGGGAGATTGACCTATATAAAAATGATGAAAATCAAACCTCCTTCCATGGTTCATATGTCTATTAATTGTGAAAAAATATAACAAACAACTTACCACTGGATTATAATTAAACCCCTCTTCCATGTGACCATCCTCCCTACAATGTCTCTTTCTTATTTTGATTTTTATTCTTCTTGTCTTTAAGCCATTACAACTCTTGCATGGACAATAACATTTTTCATCACCTTCTCTTTGAAAGTTATATAATAATCGAGCGATTGTCTCCCTATTTTGATCGAATTCCCTTATATTATCTAACATGATCCTTAATGTGTATATTTGCAAAATAAATTGGAGATGCCTCATTTCATTAGCTTCATGTCACCTTCTCATAGCTTCTCATTTTCAGACAGATTTCGCCAAAAGCTTTGTAGGAAACCAAGTAAGGGGTATTCTTGAGTTTAAACACATTGAGCTGCTACAACTGAATTATAAATCATGAATTCACTATAAAATTAAAATTGAATAGGGACATAAGTAAGACATTTAATACATTATTACTTCATCATAATGATAACAATTTCATTGGCTCAAAGCACATAGAAATTCAAAACAGTAAGATATCTTAATCTTTATGAGCTCAAATTCAAAATAGTAAGTGCATTATTTTATTACTAATGTCCCTATTTGATCTAATAGCATCAATATAACAAATAGAGCACCGACCAATCAAATAGGGACATGAGGTGCTCAAACAGTGAGCTCATAAAATAATATATTTAGTTTTAATAAAATCTTATAAAATAACATATATTGTGTGAAGTGTTTGATCTCTCTTTATTTGTTTTTTTGTTGATATTCACTATGTGGTACTCCCTGTTTATGATCATTTCATGAGGAAATATCTTGATGGCTTGCGGGCTGCAAGCTAGCGCATCATGCATTATTTATGAGCTCACTGTTTGAGCACTAACCAATCAAATAGGGACATGAGGTGCTCAAATAGTGAACTCATAAACAATGCATGATGCCCTAGTTGTAGGTAGCTATCTCTTCTATAATGATGGAGTGAAAGGTAATGATCAATAAGGTTGCTGCTATTAGATCATACATTAATACACTTACTATTTTGAATTTGAGCTTGGGCATCATGCAATGTTATTGTTGTCATTGTATGCTTGCTACTATTGTGCACCATATATTATTTTCTACACTGTTTATTTCATTGAGACTGTGAGCTATTGTAGTTGACTGTATTCTTTAGGGGTTTGATCTATTGTAGTTATTTTATTTTTCTTTGAATTATTGTTTACAATTACTTTTGATGTAATATTTGTGTGAAAAATAAGAACAAAATGGTGAACGAGTGTATTTGACAAAGATAAATATGAAAAATTTTGTTGGGTTGATTGGGTTGGTCTGGTACCATTTACATGGCCTGGTCAGAAATTAAATAGTGAGCTCATGAATAATACCAATATTAAATAGTGAGCTCATGAACAATGTATGATGCCCTAGCTTGTAGTCTGTGATCCATCAAGATATTTTCTCATGAAATTATCATAAACGGGGAGTACCACATAGTGAATATCAACACCAAAACAAATAAAGAGAGATCAAACACTTCACACAATGCCTTGAAGGTAATAGAAATGATGCCCTAGCTCTCAAAGCTCACAGGTCATCAAGCATTCCAAATGAAAAGATGTAAATAATGCCAGTATTAAATAGTGATCTCATGAACAATGTATCATGCCCTAGCTTGCAGCAGCCCGTGAGCCACCAAGACATTTCCTCATGAAATGATCATAAATAGGGAGTACCACATAGTGTATTATTTTATTACTAATGTCCTTATTTGATTTAATAGCATCAATATAGAAAACAAAGCACCGACCAATCAAATAGGGACATAAGGTGCTCAAACAATGAGCTCATAAAATAATATATTTAGTCTTAATAAAATATTATAAATCAACATATATTGTGTGAAGTGTTTGATCTCTCTTTATTTTATTTTTTTGTTGATATTCACTATGTGGTACTCCCCGTTTATGATCAAATAGACAAAGCTCGAATGCCTACCTCAAGTGCCACTGCCCTCTTTCCACATGGTGTTAGCCTCTTCATGCATGCCAAACTCGAATGTCCTCTTTGCGCCATGCAAAAATGTAGTGCCATCTTCATGGCAGCTCTTCAAATTCACAAATTACAAATGACACTTTCTTTTTCTTTTTTTTGTTTATAACCAAATGGGTGTCGCAATTTATGAGCTCACTATTTGAGCACTGGCCAATTAAATAGGGACATGAGGTGCTCAAACAGTGAGCTCATAAACAATGCATGATGCCCTAGTTGTAGGTAGTTATCTCTTCTATAATTATGGAGGAGTGAAAGATAACGATCAACGAGGTTGCTTCTATTAGATCATACATTAATACACTTACTATTTTGAATTTGAGCTTGAGCATCATGCAATGTTATTGCTATCATTACATGCTTGTTGTTGTTGTGAACCATATATTATTTTATACACATAGAACAATAGATTTGGGGACTTAGACTTATGTTCAATCCTTAATAATGGTTTGAGGAACTAATTACTAAATGAATGACTATATTACCCTAGTTTTCATTATTAGATGATTTTATTTAATTTGTGTTCATTTCATGCAAAGATATATGTAAAGGAAAAAATAAATTTGCATCTAAAGATTACATGTATATATATGAAAAATAACTTGTATATACTATACAAGGAAAATAACTTTCAAAATAAAATGCAAGAGTACAAGCATACATAAGAGGATGAACATAACTAATAAGGGTTCCAGACATTGCCTAAAGTGATGAATTTTTTACTCGGGTATGAATCTAGTGTGCCCTTGTGTGATCCAAAACCTACAAAGAAAAGAGAGATGGGGTTTAGATTAAAAAATATCTAAGAAATGAATGACATCCTCTTACTAATTGTCATCTACAATTATGCATATGCATAGTCAAGACATACACTTCTGAAAGAAAAACCAAGCTCATAGTCTCAATGAAATAAACAGTGTATAAAACAATATATGGTGCACAACAGCAGCAAACATGCAATGACAACAATAACATTGCATGATGCTTGAGCTCAAATTCAAAACAATAAGTCTGTTAATGTATGATCTAATAGCAGCAACCTCATTGATCATTACCTTTCACTCCTCCATCATTATAGAAGAGATAACTACCTACAACTATATTTTATAATTCCTCATTTGAAGAGTGTGTGTGTGTGTCTATATATATATATATATATATATATATATATATATATATATATATATATATATATATATATGAGTTTACATCATATATTTAGTCTTAATAAAATAATATAATTACTATTTTGAATTTGAGCTCAGACATCATGCATTGTTTATGAGCTCACTTTTTGATTACCAAACAAACAAATAGGGACATGAGGTGCTCAAATAGTGAGCTCATAAATAATGCATGATGCCCTAGCTTGCAGCCCATAAGCCATCAAAACATTTCCTCATGAAATGATCATAAATGGGGAGTACCACATAGGGAATATCAATAACAAAACAAATAAAGAGAGATCAAACACTTCACACAATGGCTTGAAGGTAATAGAAATGATGTCGTAGCTCTCAAAGCTCATGGGTCATCAAGCATTACAAATGAAAAGATGTAAATAATGCTAGTATTAAACATTGAGCTCATGAAAAATGTATTATGCCCTAGCTTGTAGCCCATGAGCCATCAAGATATTTCCTCATGAAATGATCATAAACAAGGTGTACCACATAGTGAATATCAACACCAAAACAAATAAAGAGAGATCAAACACTTCACACAATAAATGTTGTTTTATAAGATTTTATTAAGACTAAATATATTATTTTATGAGCTCACTGTTTGAGCACCTCATGTCCCTATTTGATTGGTTGGTGCTCTATTTGTTATATTGATGCTATTAGATCAAATAGCGACATCATTAATAAAATAAGGACATCAGTAATAAAATAATACACATATAGTTTTGAATTTGAGCTCATAAAAATTAACTTTCAGAAGAATATGAATGAATGCAAACATACATAAGTGGATGAACATAAATAATGAAGGTACCAAACATTGCCTGAAGTAATGAAATGTTGACCTAGGCTTCAATCCAGTATGCTCTTGTATGATCGAAAACCTGCAAGGAAGGAAAAGATGGAGTTAGATCTAAAGGATCTAAGGAATGCCTGGCACCCTATTACTGATCCTCATATACAATTATGCATGTGCATAGTCAAGCCATACACTTCTAAAATGAACTATGCTACAAAACAGTATGGGTGTGTGTTAATGTGATTCAAAATCTATTATGCAAGATTGTTTTATTATTGAGATAAGGATATCTTAATTCTACAAGAATAAATGTTTTGAGAAATATTTGAATTTAATTTTGACAATAACATGAGAAGTGATTTATTTCAAGCTTCAGTGAGATTTCATACCACACTGTGTTCGTAGATTACGTTCAATGCGTTATTTACACTCGTATTGGTGGGAAAACTCTTGAAAATGTGCAAAAGAGATTGCATTCAACCATGTTGTTTACATGACACATTTAGGTTATCTCTAGCCTAAATCAGTGTTGCATACAATTTGTGGACACTACATGGTATGAAGTTTCACTGAAGCTTGAAAATGATAAGCATTATGATGCTGAGGTATGGTGTGGTAAGCACAAGTATAGTTTCTCGTAAGCTGCTATTGGTATAGTTTTTTTTTTCAATAGTTTTAGAATCTAGCTTCTCCTATACTTACATGTATGTATACATTTTGGGCTTGGCTTTAATGTCATGTAAATTTGAGTGAAATGGGAATAATATTTAAGAGCAACAAGTATGACATTTTAAACAAGTATGCATATGAATTATCTAACAGGAGGAGTGATATATTTTAATGACAACAATTAATGAGAAGGATGCCTATATAATAGGAGTGATATATTTTAATGGTAGTGGACATAGAAATTGCAGTGAAACTCTGTAATTTATTATTGTAAGTGGACAGAAATTGCAGTGTAAGTAGTAGGATGATTGTTCATGAGCTCATTGTTTAATATCTAGCCAGGCCATGTAAATGGTACTAGGCCAACCCAATCAGCCCAACAAAATGTGTCATGTTTATCTTTGTCAAATACTCTCATTCACCATTTTATTCTTGTTCTTCACACAAATATTGCAAAAAAAGTAATTGTAAATAATGATTCAAAGAAAAAAGAAACAATTACAATAGATTATACCCCCAAAAAATATAGTCAACTATAATAGCTCATAGTCTCAATGAAATAAATAGTGTATAAAATAATATATGGTGCACAGCAGCAGCAAGTATGCAATGATAGCAATAACATTGCATGATAAAATTCAATACTCTTAATTTTTATTCAAATCTATTCAAAATTCCTATTAGCTCATTGTCCAATAGTTAAACTAACCTGACTTCAAAGTAGGAATTATAAAATATGATTGTAGGTAGTTATTATTGATGTCCCTATTTTATTACTGATGCCCTAGCTCTCAAAGCTCGCGGGTCATCAAGCATTCCAAATGCAAAGATGTAAACAATGCCAGTATTAACATCCATATTTTTTCCATTAAATCAATAAATGCCATCAAAATTAAATTGAGTTAATGAGAAAACAAAGCTTGAATGCCTACCTCAAGTCATGGCTAGCATATAAAGATCAAATGCTAAGGAACTATGTTATAAATTTTCATGTCAAATTTCAAGGCATGAAATTTTATAATTATACATATATTTTCTTCGAGTCCCCAACATTGTAAACTCAATGCTAAGGAGAAAAAAGTATGATGTCAAAAAGTATAAAATTTCATGCCTTGAAATTTTATAACATAGTTCCTTCGCAGCTGCCATATGAAGAGCAGTGCAAAGCGGGAACTTTCCCATTTTACCACAGTTAAGGCCCTCTTTTACCATGCTTTATAAGCTTTATATTTTTACCATGCTTTATGAGCTTTATGTTTTTGTTTTAAGTGAAGACAAAAATTATCTTAATTTGTTATCTTTAAATTTTATTTATTTTATGATTTTAAAAATTGAAATAAAAAATATAAACTTTTAAGAAACTTTTACATATTTTCATCAAATGACCCAAAAATATCAAGAATCGTCATATATGGTTGCTAATAGCCAAATTTTATAAGAATATGAATGAATTCAAACATACATAAGTGGATGAACATAAATAATGAAGGTACCAAACATTGCGTAAAGTAATGAAGTGTTGACTCGGGGTTCAATCTAGTATGCTCTTGTATGATCCAAAACTTGCAAGGAAGGAAAAGATGGAGTTAGATCCAAAGGATCTAAGCAATGTCTGTCACCCTATTACTGATCCTCATCTACAATTATGCATGTGTAATGTGAATAAAAACTAAGAGTATTGAATTTTATCATGTAATGTTATTGTTGTCATTGCATGCTTGCTGCTATTGTGCACCATATATTATTTTATACACTGTTTATTTCATTGAAACTATGAGCTATTGTAGTTGATTGTATTCTTTTGGGGTATGATCTATTGTAGTTGTTTCTTTTTTCTTTGAATCATTATTTACAATTACTTTTGATGCAATATTTGTGTGAAGAACAAGAATAAAATGTTGAATGAGTGTATTTGACAAAGATAAACATGACACATTTTGTTGGGCTGATTGGGTTGGCCTAGTAGAATTTTCATTATAGAAGAGATAACTACCTACAACTATATTTCATAATTCCTCATTTGAAGTCATAGGTTAGCTTAATTATTGGACAATGAGCTGATATTAGTTTCGAATAGATTTGAATAAAAACTAGGAGTATTGAATTTTATCATGCAATGTTATTGTTGTTATTGCATGCTTGTTGCTATTGTGCAACATATATTGTTTTATACACTATTTATTTCATTGAGACTATGAGCTATTGTAGTTGACTATATTCTTTCGGGGTCTGATCTATTGTAGTTATTTCTTTTTTCTTTGAATCATTGTTTACAATTACTTTTGATGCAATATTTGTGTGAAGAACAAGAACAAAATGGTGAATGAGTGTATTTGACAAAGATAAACATGACACATTTTGTTGGGTTGATTGGGTTGGCCTGGTACCATTTACATGGCCTGGCTAGATATTAAACATTAAGCTCATGAACAATGCCAGTATTAAACAGTGAGCTCATGAACAATGTATGATACCCTAGCTTGCAGCTCGTAGTCCATCAAGACATTTCCTCATGAAATGATCATAAATGGGGAGTACCACATATGAATATCAACACCAAAACAAATAAATATAGATCAAACACTTCACACAATGCTTTGAAGGTAATAGAAATGATGCCCTAGCTCTCAAAGCTCACAGCTCATCAAGTATTCCAAATGAAAAGATGTAAACAATGCCAGTATTAAAAAATGAGCTCATGAACAATGTATCATGCCCTAGCTTACAGCCCGCAAGCCATCAATACATTTCCTCATGAAATGATCATAAATGGGGAGTATGCACATAGTGAATATCAATATCAAAACAAATAAAGAGAGATCAAACACTTCACACAATTCCTTGAAGGTAATAGCAACGATGCCCTAACTATCAAAGCTCACAGGTCATTATGCATTCCAAATGAAAAGATGTAAACAATGCTAGTATTAAACAGTGAGCTCATGAACAATGTATCATGCCCTAGCTTGCAGCCCACAAGCCATCAAGACATTTCCTCGTGAAATGATCATAAACAGGGAGTATGCACATAGTGAATATCCATAGAAAAATAAATAAAGAGAGATCAAACACTTCACACAATGCCTTGAAGGTAACAGAAATGATGCCCTAGCTCTCAAATCTCATGGTTCATCGAGCATTCCAAATGCTAAGATGTAAACAATGCCACTATTAACAATGCTAAGATGTAAACAATGCCACTGAAATTGATTTAATGAGAAGACAAAGCTTGAATGCGTACCTCAAGTGCCAGTGCCCTCTTCCCACATGGTGTCAGCTTCTTTTTGTACGTCAAACTTGAATGTCCTCTTTGTACTATGCAAAACTGGAGTGTCGTCTTTGCGATAGCTCTTCAAATTCACAAATTACAAATGACACTTTCTTTTTTTTTTTGTTTATAACCAAAAAGGTGTCACAATTACAATGATATATTTTCTATTACGACACCATCGTGGGCACTTACAAAAGAAAAAAAAACACAAATTGTAGTCGCGTTGCAAATTAGTGTCAAAATTTGACCCAAAATGTTGTAGTGTTTATGATGAAGGGTGCTCCCCTTAATACCACAAACACATAACAAAAAAAGAGAAACAACAACAATTTGCAAGAATAGAAAATGGGCTTCTTATTATCTCCACAAGTGTGGAATTACAAATTTGAGAACTATAATATGCAAAGCCACATGGGCATTTCCCTTACAATATTTTGTAGGAAAAAGCCTCAAATCATTATCCAAATCTACCCAGAACTACCCTAGACAACACTATGAACCTTCTTTATATAGGCAATTTCCACTGCCTGAGAAGGTTCTAGAAATTAAGCCCTTAGGGCCAACAAAACTTAGAATTATTTTATTTTTCATTTTATTACATCATATTCAGCTCAAAATAACTTTTGAAACCCGAACATAAATTTTGAAGGAAAATTATTTTCTGCCATTTCAGGTGGCCCAACTTCCAGAGATGATAAGTCATCACCCGTTGACCTAATTGACTATTATAACCCCAATTTGAAAAGGGTGTGAGGAGCTCTACAATGTCTGACTTGCGCAAGCTCTAGTCAACCAAATTTTTTACCTCATTTGGGGCCTCTATAGCCTTCAAAACTAAGTTCAAAGTTTTTGTACCCTGCTACCAATACCTAAAATTTTCAATATCTTAAAAACTAGACTTGATCTAGCAATGAAACTTTACTGGCAGGCTGATATGACTAAGATAAACCTCCACATGTGAAATAAGAACATTCTGAGATCATATGACCAACTTACTAAAAATAGTAAGTTTCCATAAATAGAAGCTCTACACAAGATAGCCCTTATTGAAAAGAAACCAAAAATATTTTTAGGTGATGCAAGATTGCTCTTACACCCAGGATGCTCCCACATCATACACCCGGGGTAATTTGAGAAGTGACCCCATCACATCTCAAGTGTGAAGATAGAAACCAAGTCAGTTAACTTCCTCCTTTGTCAACCATGATGAATCTTCAATAGGTCATCCTTTCCACTTGACCAGATATTCTTCATATGTCCTATTCCTTGTACTTCTGCCAACACAACTATCTAGTATATCCTTAATCTCTTTGGCATCTGAACTAGTTTCTGGAATACCCCATTGAGCTTCTGTGATCTCATCTTCAACATCTCCTTCATGATACTCTATCAAATCTAAAATGTTAAACACTAGTGAAATATTCAGCTCAGTAGGCAATTCTACCTCATATGCATTTCCTCAATCATGCTTCTTCAGTATCTAGCATGGCCCAAACTTCTTCATTTTTAGCTTATTATATGTACCAACTAGAAATCGCTCCTTCTGCAAATGAACCATGACTTCATCTCCAACTTGAAATTCTTTATGCCTCCTTTTCTAATCTTCCTTAGCCTTATATTGTACATTCATCCTGGTAATGTGCTTTCTCACCTCCTCATGGATTTTCTTCAAATGTTCTACAAAATCCTCTGCTTCAGGACTACGTATTTCTCCTTTTTCTATCTTTCTCAACTCAGATGTATTTCTTGGACTACTTCCATATACAATCTAGAATGGTGATTTACCAGTGCTCCTGTTGACAGAATTATTGTATGAAAATTCTCCTGTGATAAAATCAAATCCCATCCTATAGGCTTGTCTCCAACCAAACATCTCAGCAAATTCTCCAAACTCCTATTCACCACCTCTGTCTTTCCATTAATCTATGGATGATGTGATGAACTAAACTTCAAATATGTCTTCAACTTCTTCCATAATGTGCATCAAAAATATCCAACAAACTTAGTGTCTCGATCTAAAACTATGCTCTTTGGCAAACCATGTAGTCTCACCACTTGTCTAAAAAATAATTCTTCTATATGAACAACATCATTAGTCTTCTTGTAAGGAATTAAATGTGCCATCTTTGAGAATATGTCAACCACCGCAAAAATTGAATCATGTCCCTACTAAGTCCTTGGCAAGCCAAGAATGAAATCCATATTGATATCCTCCCAAGGCTTCTCTGGTATAGGTAATGGCTAATAGAACCCTGTATTTGCTTCACTCCTTTTTCCATCTGACATACTCTACAACTTTGTACAAAATTCTTGACAACTTGCTACAACTGTGGCCAATAATAATTCTCACTAAACAAAGCAAGGGTTTTATCACGACCAAAATGTCCAGCCAATCCTTGGCTATGCTTCTCCTTGATGAGATTCTCCCTCATAGAACTTCATGGAATGCACAACTAACTCCCTTTGAATAGCATATCACCCTAAATGATGAAATCTAACCACTTTGTTTTGTCTAGAGTAATAGGTTATGTGCAAGCTTTCCAAGCTTCTCCAAAATCAGGATCCTCTAGATACAAATTCTTGAGTTCCTTGAACCCAACCACCTCAATCTGCATCTCTATCAGCAATAGTTTCCTTCTGTAAAGCACATCCGCAACCTTGCTAGACTTTCCACTCCTGTGTTTCAAAACAAATGTATAACTCTGCAAAAACTCAACCCATTTCAAATGCCTTTGATTCAACTTTTCTTGACAATTCAAATCTTGCAAAGCGTAATGACTAGTATACAAAACAAACTCTTTAGGAAGAAGATAGTGTCTCCACTTCTTCAATGCTTGAACTATAGCATAAAATTCTTGATCATAAACAAAATATTTTCTCTTGGCATCATTTAACTTCTCACTAAAATAAGCAACAAGTTTACCTTATTGGTTCATAACAGCTCCTATTGCAGTACCACTAGCATCACAGTCTACTTGAAACACCTTGTTAAAATTTGGAAGTGCTAAAATAGGCTATTCTATAACTTTCTATTTCAATAATTTAAAACTCTTATCTGCCCCATTAGTCCACTTAAACTCTTTTCTATCCCCTCTCATTGTTTCAATCAAGGGTCCACAAATACTGCTAAAATTTCTAATAAACTTTGTGTAAAAGCTAGCCAAAACATGAAAATATCTTAACTTAGTAGCACTCCATGGAGTAGGCCATTCAAGGATTTCTTGCACTTTCTCTGGGTCCATTTTCAGACCTTCTACTAAAACTACAAATCCCAAATACACTAACTCCTTCATAAAACTGCACTTCTTCAAATTAATCAACAATTTCTCTTTCATTAACTTCTCAAACACCATACAAATATGCATCATATGCTCCTCCAATGTCTTACTAAAGATCAAAATATCATCTATGTAAACAATGACAAACTTACCTAGAAACTCTTTCAGAACCTCATTCATGAGTTGCATGAAAGTGCTCAATGCATTGGTTAGCCCAAAAGGCATGACTAACCACTCATATAGTCCTTCCTTTGTCTTGAAGGCAGTCTTCCATTCATCTCTTTATCTGATCCGAATTTGATGATATCCACTCTTCAAATCTATCTTTGAGAAATACATAGCTCCACTCAAATAGTCCATAATATCATCCATTCATGGCAATGGAAACCTATACTTGATTGTGATCTTGTTTATTGCCTTGGAGTCTGTACACATCCTCTATTATCCATTATTCTTTGGTGCTAATACCTTTGGTACAACACAGGGACTCGAACTCTCTCGAATCAACCCCTTCTACAATAACTCATGTACTTGTCTGTTCAACTCTTCACTTTCTACTGGTGTCATTCTATATGCTACCTTATTTGGAAAAGTAGCTCCTAGAATCAGGTCCATCTGATGATTGATCTTCCTTACTGGTGGTAATCCATCAAGTACATTATCAGATACAATATCTTGAAATTCATTCAATAAATCTGCAACTACTACATGTACATCTTCTACTTCCTTTTTACCATCTTTTGAAATTAAAGAAAAACACACATGCTCATGCCTCATACCATCTAGGAACTTTCTTCCATCAACAAAAGTTATTTTTGCATTACCTTTTCTTCTATCTCTTTCAATGGCTTTAGCTTATGTTGTACTCCATCCTTCATCATGGAATAGATATTTGCAAGGCCATCATGTATAGCACGCCTATCAAATTATGATGGTCTACCCAACAACACATGACATGCATCCATAGATATGATATCACATAGTACCTCATCCTGGTACCCGTCAATATTGAAATTTACTAGGCATTGTTCATTGACCATGACCTTGTGTTCATCCTGCACCCAGGCAATCTGATATGGATGTGGGTGTTTCTATCTCTTGATCTTCAATTTTGTCACCATCTCTTCTAACACCATATTTTTAGTGCTTCCACTATCAATAATCACATCACAAAATTTACCCTCACACTTGTATCTAGTGCAAAAAAAGCTCCTCCTTTGCTTAGGTTCATTCTCACCACTCAGCAAGACTCTTCTGTTAATCAGTGTTTCTCCTCTTTCAGAATCTTCATAATGTGATGATCTGGCATCTTCATCTACATGTGAAACTCTGGCCTAGCCTTCACTTCTCCTGTCTATTCTTCCTTGGTGTTGAGGACATTCAAATGCCCTATGACCTTCTTCTCCACAGTGAAAACATGTTCCACGGAAGCCTCCTCTTCTAGATCCTTTTCCTCTTCCTCTTCCTCTTTGATCACTATTATTCTGATCATGGAAATGATTAGAATTGTTTCCTCATTGATTTTGACTGCTACTAGCCTCATCATTTTTTTTCGGATCTTCATTTTGGCATCCATATGACCATCCACTAGATCATCCACCACAAACTCTTATGTTTTGTCTTCTCTTGAACTTCTTGTTCAACTTTTCCTCTACTTTTAGGGAAAATTGGTATGCCTCTTCAGTATTATTCTTTTGAACCAGATTTAGTTCCTACTAAATGCTCAGCCTCAACCCATTAAGGTAACAGGAAAATTTCTCCTTATCAGCTTCCGCATGGCCTATTCTGATGAGAATTTGATAGAACTCCTTTGTATACTCCTGAACAAATCTTCCTGCTTGCTTCAAACTTTTCATTTTCTTCAATAGGTCAAGATCATAATCAATAAGAATGAACTGTCTCTTCAATTTATCTACCATCTGATCCCATCTTGTGATTTTATCCTTTCCTCTTCAATTTTTCTCCAATTGAATCTCCTGCCACTAGATCTTCGCATGACCCTTTAGTCTGGCCTTCACAAATATGACCCTATTAGGATCCTCAATATCTTCATACTTGAAATATTCTTCACATTCATTGATCTAGTCGATCAATTCTTCTGGGTTAAGATTTCCTCAAAAATGTAGAAACCTCAATCTTAGGTCTTTTCCCAATCTTGAAAATTGCCCGAAAAAGTTTTTCTTCCTCTTGATTCAAAATTTTGACTTCTTGATCAGAATTTCCTTCTCCCTTCACTTCATCCTCACTTTCATCTTTGACATTCCTCTATGAATCTCTTCTTGCAATGCTTGCACGTTTCTCTATAGTGCTCTAACCTCAAGTGTTACAACACTAGCTCTTTCGCCACTTTCCCTTCATGGAGGCATTTTTTGCATTACTCGCTAAAACTCTAACCACGGTCTTGGTGCAAACTACCTCATAGTTGGTGATCTATTTACACACTCAGGAACTCCTACTCTGATACCACTTGATGAAGGGTGCTCCCCTTAATACCATAAACACATAACAGAAACGGACAAACAACAACAATTTGTAGGAATAGAAAATGGGCTTCTTATTATCTCCACAAGTGTGGAATTAAAAATTTTAGAATTACAATATGCAAAGCCACATGGGTATTTCCCTTACAATATTCTATAGGACAAAGCCTTGAATCAATGCCTAGATCTACCCAGAACTGTCCTAGACAACACTATGGACCTTCTTTATATAGGCAATTTCCACCGCCTGAGAAGGTTCCAAAAATTAAGCCCTTAGAGCCGACCAAACTTAGAATTATTTTAGTTTTCATTTTATTACATCATAGTTGGCTCAAAATAACTTTTGAAACCGAAACAGAAATTTTGAAGGAAAATTATTTTCCGCTATTTCAGGTGGCCCAACTTTTAGAGACCATAAGTCATCACCCGTTGACCTGATTGACTATTATGACCCTAATTCAGAAAGGGCGCGAGGAGCTCTACAGTGTCTAACTCACACATGGTCCAATCAGCTGAAGTTTTGACCTCATTCAGGGCCTCTAAAGCCTTCAAAACTGAGTTCAAAGTTTTTGTACCTTGCTACCAATACCAAAAATTTTCAATATGTTCAAAACTAGACTTGATATAGCAATGAAACTTTACTGGCAGGCTGATATGACTAAGATGAACCTCCACATGTGAAATCAAAACATTTTGAGATCATATGAAAAACTTATTAAAAATAGTAAGTTTCCATAAATAGCATCTCTGCACAAGATAGCCCTTATTGAAAAGAAACCATAAATATTTTTGGGTAATGCAAGATTGCTCTTACGCGCAAGATGCTCCTGCATCAGTTTACAGGACCACTTCTGAGATAATCCATTTGTGCATTGTACACTTGTTTCAATTCTTCAAAATCAATATTTTATAGGTCATTGGAGGGCTCACTTAGCTTGAAAAAATTCCTTATTTATGCAATAGAAACGTTCATTTATAGGTTTCCTTTGGCATCCCTAACAATTCTAGTAATTGCATCATAATTCTTAGCAACTTGAATCATTAGATCTACATCTAGGAAAATGTCAGGTACCACAAGCTTTCCTAGGTCAAACTACCATATATTGTTGTTAGGAAGAATATTTCTCTAGCTAAAACCTACTTTGAACAATTCTAAACCAGTGATATCAAAAACACCACTTGCATTGAGTGTGCAAATCTTAGCATCCCTTATGTAATTCTCTGTGTCATACAATCCATCTACCACCTTCACCCTAGGTTCCTTTGGCGTTAATTATTTGGACTTCACTGTATTAGTTGTAGACTTGGGTAATAACTGTAACAAATTCTCATGTAGACCCCTCTTACTCTAGTCGGTTTCACCACATAATTCCTTCCTTGGAGCCATTTTAGGGTTTGAGATTTTTTAAAATTATATGCAAAAGAAACATGGCATAATTATAATGCTATTAACATGAAAGATTTGCATAGGAAATTCACCAACTTTTTTAGAACTTTCTCAAAATATGTCAACCAGTCTCTGCAAATCTTCTTGCCCAATTCTCTACAAACTTTATCTTCTTGTGTTGCTAAGAATGCATAAATCTTCAGTATATCTACAATGAAAACCAGTCCTTTCAATAGTTTACTTCACACTATCAAGCCATTACTTCTCTGAGAAATCAAAATGTCATCATTCAACGGGAAAAATGAATTTTGCACCAACTAGCTTCAACATTGAATTTGGACTGTTGATCTTTAAAAGATAATCTAATGGTTGTCACATGATCAAAAGGCTTGAAAGAAGTTTATGCAAACATGTGACAACTGTTCGATCAATATGCATCGACAAAAATCCTTTAATCATGCCATTCAAGACCCATTTGATACCTTGGATTTATCTCCATCGTTAGATCCTCTTTCGGACGGTCACCGTTACTTTCCCTTTATGACTAGACATAAAGTAAGGTGTCATGGCCTTGATACCAAATCAATGGATGTTGCATGATCGCAAGGCTTGAAAATATTCCTTACGAACATGCGACAACCATTAGATCTTCCCTTTGCTATTGATACCTTAAGAAACTGACCCCACTTTTCTTCAACCAATCAGGAATGTCCACATTCCAA